>OX328126.1:57317261-57641494 GCA_946811695.1 Gonocerus acuteangulatus
GATTTGTCATGAAACAGTTTATAATAATCCTGAGTCGTTAGCCTAAGGGTCATTAAATGCTTGACATTTTATAATAAATCCCATTGTTATAGTGACCATCATTTAACGAAAAATGGGAAAGTTGGAGGTTTTTAGAGGGGCTTGGAACTTGGCCTCTTTTTTTCAACGTTTGTTTTTTGGGGGGATACATATTATTACACACACCCTATACGTGGAATCATGTTTATTTCATTCATACATACTAATATAATGATTTTAGCTAGAGTAGTAAAATAGCCTGCCTTAAATAAATATATGAATTTAAATGTTTGTGTGGAACGGCTTCTTTCTCCAGCGGTGTCGCTCCTCTCGTCATCGCAATATTTCGTCGGGTTCAACGACGTTCGGTTTAGCGACACCGCTGGAAAAAGAAGCCGTTACACACAAACATGTGATACCCAGCGATGCAATTTAAAACAAAAAATGAATTTAAATATAAAATTCACGAGAATATTATATTTTAAAAGGTATTGGAACGTCACGGAGAAGCTTTGTCTATTTTTAACAAAACGTCTAATCAATAAAACGATAATTCTTAGAAACGGCTTTTCTAGAAGTGCTAAAAATGATGGATTTTAGAGATGAGAGAATTAAAATCTACACCATGTAGTAGCACAATTGTAAGAATTTATTGAAAATAGAAATTATAAACAAAAATGATTCCATTTCAAGTAGTTGTATTTTCATAAAATGTTTACAAGATAATCTGTAAAGCTAAAAATAATGTTCTTGAAATTTCAGACCTTTTTGCTTTTCATTATCGTGAAACATTCATCGAATTAGAGGTAAGCTAGATTCCGAAATAGTACACACTTTTTATGCTGATACATAACATAAGCTGCGCAGTTAGCCAATAATTTCAAATAACTGTCAACTGCCTCATATTGATTTGAGTCCGAAGTTTCCCCGTGGAAGTCAACTTGCATTTAATATCAGTTCCAAATACTTAGACCAAGAGCGCTGTCGACCATTGCCCAACTTGTGAGCACTGATAGTAGCACGTGGCCATCCTGATTTATAGACCAATTCCCCTACTGCAATTTATCTCAGCAATATTTCTTCCATTGACGCTCTGAGGCAACATTTTCAATAACATTTAAAAAAAAATCATTTAATATTACTGTTGATAGATTGTTGAAATGTCCTTACTTTTCACACTATTGTTCTAGTAAAGAATTGCGTTTAGGTAAACCTTATATAATAAAAAAATATGAAACTTTATGCAAATATAATATTTGTATAAAGTTCTTCTTGTGTTTATATTAAGCTAAATATAATTCTAATTGGCAAATATCATTTTATTTTAATAAGATAGTAGTTACATTCAACTCAACCTAATAACGCCTCCATGCAGGATCCCATAATTTTGTCATTTTGAGAAATGTTCCAACACAGGGTGTCTACTACTTTCGTGAAAGCCAATTTCGTGACTTGTTCGTGACATTTTCATGACTTGAAGTGTAAATTTCGTGCCCATTAAAAAGAACATAATTTCACTTAAAAAGAGATAGCTGTTTTAGCTTAAAATTATTTGTAACTTAAACGAATTACCGTGATATCTATAAACTCACAATTTTACATAAATTTAAAACAATTAATAAAACTGTGTAAAATATACATCATATCGTCTCTGCCATGTCAAACTATCAAATATACAAAATCTCGTTTTTAGATTCGGGACTTTGCTCTTGGATTGTGGGCGTTACGGCTTGTCGCAAAATGTTGCAACTCTAACCCCTTTATAGATTAGCCTTTATTGCCTTAAAAAGTATCGAATAAGACCATTTTTTAATATATTATTTCGTCAATGGATAAAATATGTTCGTTCCTATTTTGCTCCGATTTGCATATTCGTTAGTTTGAGATGGCAGGGATGAAATGTTAAAGAGGATAGTTACATTAATTTTAAAAGTGAAGACACGAAGACTCTAGAATGACTAGGTATTCAAAAATATTAAACAATGCTGGCAGAATTCAATTTTTTTAAATATTATTAAATTTTAGTGGCCATTTATTATTAACTACAAATTTTAGGACGGGTTATCTACAGGTTACCACCCTTTTCTAGCCAGGATAGGGCTGATGCCTTTTCTTTTTTCTAAAGAAAAGCCACCACCCCTCGTGGGAATCGAACCCACGACCCTTTGGCACGGAGTGTTAAGTGCTCACGCCTTAAAGCTCACGGCCACCGGGCCTCCAAATTTCTAAATAAATTACTAACTAAATATTTATTGTCAATGTACATAATTTAGTCAATTAAGGTCCAGCGCATACAGTGCGAGTGTTTTGCAACTCCCGTTACAAACCAGTTGCGTCTGAAACCAGTTTGCAACTGAAACAAAACTTCTGTCCGCACATGGTTGTACTGGCAAAGGGATAGTTGTAAATCAGTTGCGTCTACGAAGCAGTAAAAGTGGAATGTTTACTTACAAGGGGAGTAAACAGCAATGGGGTCACCGATTTGGACCATTTTTTTTTTCTGGTGATTCTACAACGAAAAATAGTCGACACGTATCCGAGCGTTCCGTCTAATGCGCCTTAGAAGCCGAGAAATAAAATAAAATAGGTTGAAAGTGCTTTATTTTTTTATATCGAGTTTAGAAAATGATATAGACATGATTCTTTCACTAATTCATTTGTTTTACAGAGTAGATTAAAGGAAAAATATAATCATTAAACAATAATTTATATATCGTCAAATAAATTCAAAAATATGCTTACGTTTTCAAGTAAACTAGTGTTATACATTTTTTTTACAAACAAAATAATAGCAGATTTAAACTCAGCCCCCCAAGAAACCCTAATGTGGAAAATATCATTGAAAACAAAAAATATTGATTTTTCCCAGTCTTGAAGAGACTAAAAATTTGTAAGTGAAAAAGTTTGTAATCTCCCCTTGAGATTATCCGATTTTTACGTCATTGAAATCATTCAAAAGAAGAAAGACTCCTTTTTCTAACCATATACATGACTGTTGTATTATCTCTAAAGATACTCGCAAAAAATGGTTCTCAAAATAAAAATAAAATGTAAACGTATTTGCATATAACATCAATCCCAGAACTCGTAGAAACACCCCGATTGGAAGGAAATGTGTCTCATTAGGGCCTTTATCGACCCTCCAAGTTTGGTTTGAATCGGGTAAATATTCTGTGAAATATGGCCAGATTGATGAATCTTTTACAAAATTTTAAGGGTCCCCCCCCCTTACCAAAATTTAAAATACACTTTTTTTTTTAATTTTGTAATATTCCCAAAATTTGAATTTAGGGGTTTTTCGACGTGCTAAAAACGAATCTGACATCCGTTTTCAAATCAAAAATTGTTTTACATACTCGACTTTATGGAAGTCATTATTCTGCCCAAATATTCCATATACCTACATTTAAAAGGTTATCCATTATTAAAAAAAAATTGATTTAAAAACGGATGTCAGATTCGATTTTAGCACATTCAAAAACCCATAAATTCAAATTTTGGGAATATTACAAAAAAAAATGTATTTTAAATTTTGTTAAGGGGACCATTAAAGGCCCTTCAGTTTTAAATTATTTTAAAGATTGGCACTTTATGGATGTTAAAACACCAACTAAACATCACTTGGTCAGACCGTCAAAAAGCAGTTGCGTCATGTGCGCCTGCCCATTCAAATACATTGCCGAGGTCGCAAAACAGTTGCGCGTGCAACTGGAGTAGCAAAGCAGTCTTACCGTGTGCCCTGGGCCTAAAGTGTACTCAATTTCAATATTTAAGTTTCCATGACATCCTCTGAATATGAATAAATTAAAATTTAAAGGTAAATTATTATTAACTAAGAAGTTTAGGACGGGTTATCTATAGGTTACCACCCCTTCTAGCCAGGATAGGGCTGATACCTTTTCTTTTTTCTGAAGAAAAGCCGTTACTCCATAGTGGGAATCGACCCCACGACCCTTGGAACGGAGTGTTAAATGCTCACGCCTTAACAATCACGACCACCGGGCCTCCGAATATGAATATAGTACAACAAATTTTATTTTTTAATATGAATTAAGAACAATAAAAATATATGTAAATAATGGTGGTCTTCAAAGCAATCATTTTTAGAAGTCTTATTTTTTTTCTTCGCATCATCAGAGATTGGGGGAGAGGGGTGTCATTGAGCCAAGAGGCAATTGAATCAGTCAACTTAAAAAATTGAAAAAGTTAAACAAATGAACCATCCTCTTAAAATTAGATCCTAATATATTAAGCCCTGAATCCCAAAATTTGGAACCATTGTGAAAAAAACATTTTGGAAAACTCAGATTTTTTTATTTTTAGGTATGCAAACTTTCTTTTCGAATTGCAACAAATTATTTAATAACGTTTACATTTTTTTATAAAATTCACATTGCAATATTTTCATATACTCATACTTTATAATTCCCAACTTTATTCATAATAAAATAATATTGTATTAATTTAATTACAATAAAGTCATAAGGGGTCTATTGAATCACCAATCCCGGGGGCAGTTAAGCCACGGAGAGCATCGGACATGCGCGCATCTATGCTTTAAGTTAAAAATGTCTTCAAAGTAATATCAACCTATTAAAAACTAAGACAAACAGAGAAAGAAAAAAAACAACCAATTAAGAACTGAGGTAAACAGAGATAAACGTATTCACACGGCGTCTTCGAATCCCACTAGGAACGCTTTATTTATGACAACAAAAACTTTTTTTTGTAATTTTACTTGTCCTGTAATGTTGAAAATACATTTTCCTACTATAAGCTATGAAAAATGAAAACAGACCAAAGAACCTTTCAAATTAACGAAACCAGCTGCTTCAAAGTTATAAGGACTTATTTCTCCGAATCAGACCGTCCCATCGAAAATTGCTTTAGAAAATTTTTTGTAGATAATTTAGTAAGCTTTCGAATAGTTACTTTCCACTTATCACGATTTCCCAACCGTTTTTGAGATATTAAGGAAAATATACGAAGTTCCAAAAACGTTTCATGTCTGTTAATAAAAAAAATTATTTGAATCCTTCCTTAACTAAAAACGTCAATAACCAAAATTCAAAAATCTTTGCTTGGATAAATTTCAAACACGCAGAAAATATTTTAACTGAATCCTACTAAGTACCCAAACCAAAAACTTTATTCAACAACTATTTTTCCACTTTTCTCGGAAATGGTTAAAGATATCGCCTTAAAAATGGTTGGTTAAACCTATAAAAAGATTCCATGAGTGCAAACAATTTTATTCAAGGTCAAAGTTCGCAAAATAGTTTATTCGGATTTTTCAGCGAAGCGGTTACTTTTATAACACAAATATTTATGACACGAATTTTAGATCCTGCAACTATCTACAAAATTTGTCTACCCTTTTTTTGATAATATTAACGATTTCTGCAAAAAGGGGATTTCAAAATTTACTTTAGGTGTATTCTCCATAATAAGCATTATGGTAGCGTTTATATGTGACAGGAGATGTTGGGGGGGGGGGGTCCACCATTTCTAAAATGACGGGTCTGACATTTAATCATATTAAACTTTCGTCTTCCTGTGTCCTGACACCTTAATATCGCTTTTATTCCAGATGTTCGAGTGGGTGTTCACAATTTTCACGAAATTTAAAAAAAAAAAAAAAAAAAAAAAAAAAAAAAAAATGTTTATTTCTATTCTAAGCTTTCCAAATGACAATAGCGTTCCTGCGAGTCGGACTTTTCTATTCTAGCACTTTAATGTTTCGAATTAATGGCTTAAAACGTTTGTCTGCATCTGATCTTCAGATATCTTTAAATATTTAAGATGCTCCCCCCTTTTTGATGCTTTGACATCTGAAGAAATCATTCCTTTAGTTATTTACTTCTGTCACCAGCTTCCATCACAGAGGAATGAATATACACAACGTTCAGGCATCAAATAATGTTCTTGTAAATTTTCTACCAGGCATTATCTATTCATCCTCTTTAAGCTTCTGCATTGCCATAAAAGGGTGAAAGCATTCTTTTCGAGAAGCATCTTGATCTACATCTAAGTGTTAACAAACAGTCCTATTCGCAGGAACTGCGGAAGCGCGGTTCCGTTCATATCCATAGTGTCATTAGCAAAGAAGTAGAAGCATTTCGTTCTTTTTAGGGCGCCACAAAAGGAAACTGATAGGAACCTTCTCACCGTTCGCCACATAAAAACAATATTACCAATTTTTTTCTCATTTTCTTACCTTATATTATTTAAAAAAACTAATTTTACTATTCCATGCAATTAGAAAAACAATAACGAATTAAAACAATAGGTAAACAGAGACAAAAGCCAGTTGAAGAAAACGAAACAATTTTGAAGTTTTAGGTCCATTGTTTGGTGCAAACTGTCTCACCTCACCATACCCCAGTAACGTCATTACAAGTGACTCACCATGGAGGTTGCCTCCTTAGAGGTGCCATACCTCCCCCGGCCAATTCCATGCACTTTAAAGTTTGGAGACCGTTAAACATTTGGGACTCCATATTGCTACTGGAACCAAGGGCACATTTTATGCTGTTGGGCATATTTATTATATGATGTCTGAGTAAACACACAGCAGCCAGCGAGCATCATGGAGGAAGAGGCGGAAAAGAAATGGCAGGTCTAATATTATACTATTCCGGGTGAATAACAACAAGTAGGATGAATAAATACTCGTGTAGTCTCAAAAAACAAGTAAACACAAAAATTGAAGTGAATAAAACAAGTATTTACTACTAGCTGAATACCCGTGCTTCGCCACGGCAGATAAGTAGTTATTTTATTGCGTTAAATAATTATCAGCAAAATTAACGCCACTATATAATTTTTTGCAGTTTATTATAGCTCTTTAATGGGAAATCTTGGAATAGAAAAATTTCGTGACATGGTTTCCAAATTCGTGACTTTTTCGTGCCCTATTTTCCATTTCGTGACATTTTCGTGATTTTCGTGACCTTTTCGTGCAGTAGACACCCTGCAACAAGACCTACGTAGTGGATACCTGCGGCTAAAAGCTATGACATTTGTTACAGTTTCGATATTCGAAATGTTCCGAATTTTGCAACACCTTGTCTTTCCTATGTAAACTAAATATGTATTATTAAATAGTGAAACCCTGGCAAGAACCAATGTTCCGATAGCTTCAATTAATAAACGAATTTTCGTGTGCCGGTGGTCAGATACTGCAGGTTAAAGAACATGATATCAAAATGATTTTTTTTTTTACCTTTTGGAGGCAGTAGAATGCAATTATTTTCATTAATTTAATTGTATAAGCAATTTTTTTAATGCTTAATTCTCGCTTTATAAATTCAATAATATTTTATTTTTAAATGTTATTTTCCTTTTTTGTTTACCATTTTATTCTATTTTGAATGATATAGATGTATTCTTTGTTGTTTTTTTGTTTGTTGCATTATCCTCTTCTTCCCTAACATTTGTCTCTTATCTAAATATACATACAGGGACAGTGAATCACACAGCTCGAGAAGGTTTGACCAATCAGAACTATGTAAAGGCCGAAAACGACCAAAAATAGAACCATTTTTAGAATGAATCTTATCTTCATTTACCAGAAGAAACCGGGAAGCCGAAAGAAGGTCGGACGGACGCCGGATATCACTAAATCAACACGGTCATAACCAGAAGGCTGAGAAGAATAAGAATAAGTATATATATATATATATATATATATATATATATATATATATTATATATATATATATATATATATATATATGGGGGCGAGGTTAGCTCAGTGGTAGAGCACTGGACTAATAAGCTGGAGGCCTGAGTTCAAATCCCGAGCAAGCACTAAGGATTTTTTCTTCTAGTGCCTTCGTTCACCGGTTGAATTCGGCCTCCCTGACCGTCCCTAGGCCAACCCAGCCTTTAATTAATTTAATAATGGGTACCTTGGTTGGTGCTAATGACTCTAGCAGTCGAAGCAGCCAAGGGGAAAATCAGGCGGCCGGAGCATAGTACTGACCACACTATCTCCCTAGTGTGCCGTGTGGTCATGAATCAGATACCTCTATAGTATCTGCCCCTCAGGGCCCTCGTGGCCTGTTACGGGACTGATTTATATATACATATATATATATATATATATATATATATATATATATATATATATATATATATATATATTGTTGCTATGACGAACAATTTCTATTTCTCCTTTATTAATGATTTATACCTAATATATTTGATGGTGCACAGGGAAGAGAGAAGATACTGTATAAAAGTTAGAGGAAAGGAGTCGGAGGACAAGTTGAAACAGTGACTTATACCTTAGCTTTAAGGCTATGAATAATGTGTTGTGTAGGCTGGTAGTAAATCTCTGCTCGGGTCGGGATGCCTTCTGGAATACTATCTTGTATCCTGGGACGATAGGTTCGGGGCTAGATAGCATCTCCCAACCATTTCGCTCACGGCTATCATTAACTCCCGCTACAAAAGGGGATTCGTACATTTTTCAACGAAAAAATATTTAAATAAAACAATAACTCTATCTTTATCTTTTATCAATTATATTGATCGACTCTATGTCAGAGGGTAATCATCACCGTGAGCTTCTCCATATAAAGCATGTAGCGAGAAGAACGGATATGATGCCCTCATGATTAATGGTATTTACAGGAGAAGAAAAGAAAAACATGCCCTTATGTCAGCTTTTCCCAATTTTATACAACCCGACGTATCTGAGGTTAGATGGTTCACTTTACCATATTTAGGCCAAGTCTCGGAAAAAATAGCCTCTATTTTAAGTAAAGAGAATGGTAAGGTGGCTCTCCCACATTCTCCCTCTTTGGCTAATGCTCTCTGTGACGTCAAGGATAAGATAGACACGGAAAATAAGAGTGGTGTCTATAAAATCGTATGTGGCCTCCGTTCTGGATCGTACGTAGGGCAAACTGGTAGAAAACTCAAAATAAGAGCTAGAGAACATAAAACCCGGTCGGATTCAGAATTTCGTCAACATTGTCTCGCTGCGGGACACAGCGAAGCTGACCATTCTTTGTATATTTTACATTGCCGGAAGGAGTCTGCGCAGATGAACGTTCTAGAAAGTATAGAGATACGTATCGACAAGATCCTGAGCCCGTGCAATTTAAATAAAAGGACAGACACGTACCAAACTGATATGTTAAGTCACGTCTCTGTGCAGGCTCTCTCCCGGCTTCCCTTCAGTCAGTCCTCAGCAGTGAAGCTGAACTCATTCTAGGTGAGTCGCTCTCCTCAACTTTAGCCATTTCATTTTAATAACGTATGACTTTTGTTTTTGTTTGTATTGTATTGTTTTTAATGTTTATGTTGACGAATCAAAATTATTGTGATTATTTATTTATTATTTTACGTGTAGGTTTAGTGAGCATTTTAATATTAAGAAGATTCCTATTATGCAACTGTTTTATTGTATTCATTTTTGCACAGTTCTGAGGATGGTAGCGTGCAAAAAAATTGAGTGACATTAGTATCGTATAAATATTAATGTCAATATTTGTCAATATTTATACAATGGTAACATTACTCAAAAACAAATTGACTATGGTAAAATGTAAATTGTCTGTAGGAAAAGGTCACTTGAAATGTAAACATCTCTTTGCTGTGCATCTATAATATTACTAAATCTAAAAGCCACAAATTTCTATAAAATTACTAAAGTGTTGTGTGTTTGTGACTTACTAAATATGCCTCCTATAAGGCGGCGGACAAATTTAGGCAGAAGAACCCGAAATGCAACGCATCAAATTAATTATCAATCTAATCGTACTGCCCAGGAACGTGAAGATCGCAATGAACGTGAAAGAATTTGGTTAAGACAGACCCGCGAAGCGCAACATTCGACTAATAATGGTGCAAGTTTGAATCGAGCTGCTGTGAATTCATTACAGTGCCTGCAGCTGTGTTGCTATTGGACCTATGAACTCAGATTGATTATAAACAAATTCCAGGGGAAGTCATTAAGTGCATGTGGTATTAATCTATAAAACCCATGTTTCTCGCATGGTCAATTGTATGTTGCCTGTTCCCGTATTGGAAAAACATCTGCTCTGTTTATTTACGCGTCAGGTAATGAAACAAAAAATATCGTGTACCATTAAGTACTACAATAAAAATGAAACTTACTTTAGAGTAAGTAAAAATAAAATGAAATATAATAAGTAGGTATCAAAATGAGAAATCTGATATTGTGATTTTTTAGTGACTATTAAAAAAATTGTAAGTGTTTTATAATTTTTATTTTTTGACATAATGTTATTGTCGACTTATTAAGTTTTTTTTTTTCTTTTAGCGCGGTTCCTCCCTCCCCCATAGGAAGGAACCCCGCTTATAAGGTTGATACAATGAAACAATCCAGAAGTGCCGACTAGAAAATTTTGCGTTTCAGAACCCCTAGAAACCGAAAATTATGGTGGTTCAAATTTGTGTATATATATATATATATATATATATATATATAATATATATTTGTCTGTTCGCTCTCGAGATCGAAGACGAATGGTTAAAACTTTAAAGTAATTGATTTCGCTTATTCGATTCGCCTAGCGGGGTCCTTCCTAGGGAGGGTTGGCCGACCCATCCAGGTAAGATCGTAAATCAAGACCTTTCTAGAAATGTGGACCCAAAATAATAACAGCTTCTATTTTAATCATTCTAAATGAGTCTAGGGATAAGAACGGAACCGCGCTAAGATGCTGCAGTTCCTGCGAGTCGGACTTTTTTTTTATCTTACTAGCTGTCCGGGTGTCCCAAATAGCAGAATAAGTACTAAAAAAACATTAAAGAATTGACTGTTAGGCGGTACGAAATTCGCCGGATCATGTAGTAAAATATAATTTTAATATTGCCCCATAATATTAGGATTGAGCACTAAATTTTCTTTAAGGCTAAAGCACTTTGAATGTTCACTAATTTCTTTTTGAAACCACAATAACGTTTCAAAAAGTGGTTGTTATGAAAAAAGTCTAGTAAGAGAAAAACTTTCAAGATCACTCTTCCAAAAAACACTGCAATCTGTCGAAATCTTAAGTTGTAATATTTAATTACCTTTCCAACGGTATACCCGTTGGAATTTAGTAATGTAATTGGAAATTTAGGGGGGAAAACAGTTAAATAAAACAAATATCATGTTTATAATTATACATACTTATATGCGTTTGGCCGCATTTAACTAAATTATACATTTGCATAACGTTAAATGTAGAACAGTTATTACAAAAAAAATATCAACAGGAACGAGAAAGTATATATACTGTGAAAATCTCTAAAACGGTTCAGAAATCGTGGTAATTGGAAAATTGCTATTCGAAAGACTTCCAAATTTCCTACAAAAAGGATCAGACTTATCTTTCTAAAGCACCTCCTGACTTAGAAAAAACGGGGCTTCAATTTTTAGATGTTATGATCCGTCCATTGATGGCGAAATATTAAGAATTTTTACCCAAAGCTACCCATAACCTTCAAGGGCGAAAATGCGGGGTAGGCATTTTATTACACGGGACGAATTGTGTCTCAACTTCAATGAGACCCAACATACAGTGTGATTGTCCACTGGTTTTTATTAGATGTCCCATCCAGATGCAGCAAGCCTCACTCTGAAACACCCCCCTGTCGTTTATTTCTATATCTACCATAAGGATTATAATGGATGATCCATTATGGATCTTACAATTTCTATTGCGTACAACAGCTAAGGCATTCTACAGATTTAATTTATCGTACAACAATAACATTGATAAAACCAAAAAAAGTCCGACTCGCAGGAACTGCATCATCTTAGCGCGGTTCCATTCATATCCCTAGTGTCATTTTGTATACTTAGAATAGAAACAGCTATTACAATGTTTAGATCATTCTTAATGTAAACACATATTCCAAAGAGAAGTAAGATTGTCGGCAAGGCACAAGAAACTACTCTAAGCGAAAATTACTCTTTCCGCCGTCCCAAGTTTCTCTCTACGAAGACTCTACTACGAATTTGTTTCTAATTGACTTAACTTGCTTTACTAACATATCCATTTTAGTGTTAAATGCAATTAAAAACACTAAACTACGCATTTTACTGTTAAATGCTATTAAACAAAATAAAATGGGAAAGTATTATTATGTTATTTTTTAATGTATTACGCCACATACAACCACAAAATATAATTATATTTCTACTATAGCATTTGGCTTTATGACTTCCTACAGATACAATATCTGTCATATCTCCTAGGATGCATCTTGATTTATGAAGTGCAATAAAACCTACCTGAAGCCTGCCTAGTAGCTCGACCGATCCGGGCAAATGTCTGACCCTACACAGAGTCTAAACATTCTCTTTCTGCAGGAACTGCGTCATTTTAAGACGTATCCATTCTCATCCATATTGTCATTTCGAAAGTTTAAAATAGAACTAATCTTTTTTTTTTTTTTTTTTTTTTTATTTCATGAAAACTGTTAACACCCACAGGTTAGAAGCGGAAATTCCTCAATCTAAAGCAAGACTCTCAAAGTCAATTCAAAATACAAACACGCTTCTCAATTACTTGTCATGTTTTATTGAAAAAAAATGCAATCTAAATAACAGCAAGATATTATAAACTAAGGCAAACCGAGAAAAAAAAAAAACAATTAAGAACAAAGGTAAGGTAAACAAAGATAAAAAAAATCTCTTTCTCTTGGCAAGCTATATTTCTAACAATGAATTGTTTTTCTTATTTTACTTAATCTGTTTTATTGTCAAATACATTATCCAACTATAAGCATTTAAAAAATAACAAGGAATAAGAACAGACAAAAAGAACAGTTCGAATAAGCGAAATCAATTACTTTAAAGTTTTAAGCACTTATTTCTCCGATTGACATCGCCTAATCAAAACTTTCATCAGAGCCATTTTTGTTGAGTATTTAGTGAGCTTTCTAATGGTCATCTTCCGTTTCCCAAGATTCTCAACCTTTTTCGAGATATTAAGGAAAGCATACAAAGTTACCAAAACTTTTTATGTCTGTTAATAAAATATTTTATTCTAACCCTTCCTAAAGTCCAAACGTAACAAAAATTTCAACATATTAGTTTAAATGAAAGTAAAACATGCAGAAAATGTTTCAACTGAATCCTATGATTCTAAGTACCCAAACCAAAAACGGTATTCAAAAACTATTTTTCCAATTTTCTCGAAAACGGTTAAAGCTATCGCCTTGAAAATGGTTTCATTCGTTTTCCTAGCGTTACGATTTTTTTGCGCGAATTTCGCCCCAAACGCCATCTTCCAGTGGGCGGATTTTGCTGGTTAACGAACTTGACCTTTTAAATTGGACGACGGATTTTTGTACCAAATTTCATCACAATCGGACCATTAGGGAAGCCAGAAATGAGCGAACAGACAAATACATATATATATATATATATATATATATATATATATATATATACATTTATATATATATATATATATATATATATATATATATACAAATTTAAACCACCGTTATTTTCGGTCTCTAGGGGTTCTGAAACGCGAAATTTTCTAGTCGGCACTTCCGGATTGTTTCATTGTATCAACCTTATAAGCGGGGTTCCTCCCTATGGAGGAGGGAGAAACCGCGCTAAAAAATCACTCGGGAAGTTCCCGCGATCAAAAGTATGCCTTCGATACCTCTATAAATCATTTTTGGTACTAGTAAATTGAACGTAAATCATTTTTGGTACGAGTAAATTGAAGACTCAGATAACTTGGATAAAACAACCGGATTAACCGGTAAAATAATTGATTCAATGAAGTGAAAATATAGCAGGAATATCTTGCAATTTTTTATGATGTTTCTATTTAATTAACTCATTTTCTAGAGTGACAATTAAGAAGATTACACTGGGCTTAAAAATATGTGTAAACTTTTTTTTTATGATTTACTAATATTAGTAGTAATGTTAAAAGGTTTTCTGCATTAATGTCACATACCATAGTGTAAAATTCTTTTCTCAACCTCTCAGCCTATCAATATGAGCAGCAAGGAATCAAAATTAGAATTTTATTTCGCCCCTCATCAGGAGGTTTGGAGCCAATTTCCGCAACGTTTTCCATCTCTCGCCTTAATCAGAGAGGCGTATCAGTTTGTATTAGAGACATTTAATGAGTAAACAATCAAACTAGAGAGGTAACATTGCAGATACGGAGCAAGTCAAAGGAGCTTGGTCGATACTCATCTTCACTTGGAAATTTTGTACCTGAACGATAGCATGAATGCAGCAAATTCAATCGCTAGTCACTGGTATCATTCTATAACAAAATCCCCAAAATATTAACACTTTAAAAAAAAACAAAAAAAAAACGCTTTTAATGTGTTTATTTAAATAATAATTTAATATTTCTGTTCTCTAAATATGACTTTGCTAGCCTTTACAATAGCACACATATCTGACTGTCTCAGAATCTGATTGGCTGTCCCAGCACTAGAAGGTTTTTATTTATTTTTTTGTTTCATGAGCTCCGCAACGAAGCGATTTGCTAGAATTTACACAAGCATCATAAATAATAAAGGATTACCAATAAAGTACTAAAATCTAAAATATTTTTGAATTTTTAAACGTTTTCCATTTTGCATCATTTTCATTGTGACCATAGAAGTGTATATTATTTTATAAAGTTTTTGTTTAATTTTATGATTTGATCTCAAATAAATTTTTATCTATTGTATATTCTAGCCTGATGATCCCACTGTAGTTTTGTAAACAAAGATTTTTCAGAATAAATTGTGGGTTGTTATTAAATATATTTGTTTAAAAGGAAATATCTTGCATCATTTTGACTGTGAGCCACTGTATATGTTCTGAACCAAGATTTGTGAAGTGTTCTCCATATCCCCGAGACTTACTGACATATACAGTGTTAACAGCTATCGTCCATATCAATGTCAAGTCCAACAAATGGCCGAACTATATGCATCACAGCAAGGTTTTAAAAATTCTGATTGTCTTTTGTATTTCTGAACTAGAATCCATTTAGTTGTCGTAACGCAGCAGCACCAGATATGCATAAGGGGACATAAATAACTGGAAAGGTTTGACAACATATCACGGCATTGTGAATTACTTAAAACTTCCGAACAGGATATAACCTGAATTCATGTATCCTTTTGCAGGCTTTGAAAGCCTTCTCATGTAGTTTAGTAACAGAGAATATTTTATTTATATTTGAATATACTAAAATGATGAACATGGCGTGAGTTTTAGGTCTGTCCGTTTAGCTCTCTTTGGTAGGTAAACGCAGGTAATTTGTACGGATCACGGATAGACTTTCAATTTCAGTTTGAAACATATCCCACAATGTATATAAATATTTAAATAACAATATAATTTTCATAAATATCTTGAAAACGGTAGGGAAATTGTGGCCAGAGGACAGTTACCATTTGAAATTTTACTTCTACAAGAATAGTTCGAAAGATGTTTTCAACGGCACGATCTCTGGCTCGAAAGTTTTGGTTTCCTTGCTTTGAACGGATCTTTACGTTTTTTTTCTCAGTATAAATCTCACAGCAAGAGATTTTCAAGATTTCTTAAGTTTAGGAGTTTAAAGTTATTACAAAACATTAAGTATATTTATTCAAAGCTTTCGAAAGCGTTAGAAAACCACCAGGCATAAGGAGTTATGAAAACGCCCTAAGATGACGCAGTTCTTGCGGCTCGGACTTTCTACAACATACGTTCCTCATTATTTAGGCACGTTTTATGAAAGTTTTATGAAAGTAAAACAAACAGCCAGAAATGAAGAAACATATTTTCCCCAGATATTATTATTAAAAACGACTTCATAAATATTTTGAATGGCAAGTATAAAAATCTTTAGCTGAAATAGTAACTTGAATCGATTTTCTTTATGGTCATCTCTGTTAACGTTTCTATGCAATGAATAAAAACGCTAAACTCCCTTTTCGTTGATCTGAAGCTGTTCCAGGAAGCTTCCTACTCCAAAGGGGCATAAAAAATGCTTCTAATACATTAACAATTATAAACGGACTTTACATGTTTTTATCCAAATTAGATAATTATTATGAGATGCAGTTACACCGATACATCGTAAAGGTTTAAGAAACAAACATATGAACCCTGATCCATATAGTAATGTATACCTTTGCGTAGCAAGACGAACTTGGCTCGCTTGGGGACATTTCTAAAGGAAGAAACTAATTGGGAGTATCAAGGTATTAAGGAAAATGGCCGGAAGAAAGGAAATAACTTGAATGGAGTAGACAGAAATTGAATTATATTTTATGTAACAAAGTCAAATAGAGCATTTGTTGTCTCTCGCGGTTGTCATTACTGCAATTGAAGTTGACCCTATTCGTAATCAAATCGAGATAAATGCTCATGAATATTAGTTTACTAGGTAGCCAAAAAGTTTGTAAGTAACTAAAAATTTTCACATGAACTCATGAATATAATATTATGTATACAGCAAATATACCAAAAAATGTGGTAGTACAGCATTAAGAGTTTCTATTCTAAGCTTTTCAAACCACAACAGAAATGAACACAACACACAAAAACATGCTAACGGTGATGCATTTCCTCCGCGTCGGACTTTTTTGAAATTTCATAAAATACCTCAAATCAGAGAATAATTTATGAAGTTGGTCATTCGAAGCCTTCACTCCTGTTCCATGGGCAAACATTTGAAAATGTGATGAAATAAGTTACAGGAATCTTTTACTCTATCTTAGATTATTGAAGTGTCATTTGAGCTTTAGAGCAGTTTGACATGGCTTTAAGTCCATCCAGACTCCCGCGCAAAAAAAAAAAAATAAGAAAAAAAAATCATCTTTATTACTTCACCTTATTTCACAGTAATGGTTAAGCCACTCTACTCTTCCCTAGCAGAATTTTCCGAGATGGTGGTTATATCGAGAGAGTGTACGAAGGGGAAAGAAATGCTATTCCCAGACGATGCTGGAGCACTTGGGAGTATGAAATGTGCCAAGAGGACTGGAACAAGTAGGACAGGCTTCGTCTCGTCGAATGCCTTCTATTACTTTACTCATATCGAATTACCATAAAAGGAAGTTTCGCTTCGTCGTAAGTACGCCACACCGCACTCTCCCGGATTAGCCTAACCACATTCTCAAGACAAAGTCCAAGCACAGAACATGAATTGCTACTATTTTTCCCACTATGGAGTTTCTCCAGAATTACATTTTATTTTTTTTATTTAATAATTTATTGCTTTTTCATTAGGGGAAACCATAAGTAAACCTCGTTTCCATAGTTCTATTAAGCCTTTAACCCTTAGATTAGACAGTGACTCATGACCTCCGCATAACAGGGTGTACCTTGGTCTTTTGACCGCTTGTGCCAGACCTAAAATGGTTACCTTAAACTCCTGGCGACCTTTAGGCATTGTCTGACTTCAGTTAACTTCCTGATTTTGTCTAAATTGATACTTCCAAATTATTTTTTTTTTAATTATCATTTGAACTTATTTATCTATTTTCGAATGTTTTTGCTTCTTATTTTAATACTTCTATTACTTTTGCAGTTGAATAAGAAGAAGAAGCACTATATGAGTGATTTGAAATTCAATCTCAGCAACCCTTACCCACAGAAGAGAAATCTGATGCCGTCAATCCGGAATGTGGAGCACCATAAAATAAACTAATAAAGCACATGAATGTTCACTTGAAAAAAAATCGAGCATCTTTAAAATGCCCCACTCTGAGAGAGTTCTTCGTGCGCAACACTATTAGTGCTACCAATGTCAGGCTTCGAAACACCATCTAGAGGTAGCTTACTTAGGTGAAACGCTTGTTCTATAAGTTAGTAAATAATATTACAAAATTCGGCGCGAATGGTCTAGATGACGAAGCGCCGTAAAAAAGAAAAGAAGAAGAAAAAAAAGTCCGACTCGCAGGAACTGCGTCATCTTAGCACGGTTACGTACATCTCGAAGAAATGGAATCGTTTAGCATTACAAATCACAGGAAACTGACAGTAGCCAACTTAAACAGGAGCGGATAATTCTTAATCTGTATAAGTCAATACAATTATGTACTGAAAACGTACTTACTCTTCGACTACTGCTGAGAAGGCTCTATTCTAAACAACCAAAAATTCGTTGTCACTTTAAGTATCTTGTTTTACTAGCAAATTCGTTTTACTGTTATAATCAACTGTAAATATGTGCTTCATGGCAAATAAAATTCCATTCTGTCGTGGGGTAAATCTTTCTATAAAATAAGAAATAACGATAGCTACAGCTAGAGGATATGAGGAAGGTTATATAGACGGAAGAAATCAAAACAAACTACGTCATCATGATTAGCCACAGCCATCTTGATTGCCACAGCCACTCCAAACTTACCAATACCTTTCACCGTTTCTTAGCTTATTTTACTACAATACTAATTTTACTGATAAATGCAATTTAAAACAAGAAAAAACCAAATTAAAAAAGTCCGACTCGTAAGAACTGCGTCATCTTAGCGCGGTTACGTACATCTCGAAGAAATGGAATAGATTAGCATCACAAATCTCAGGAAACTGACAGTAGCCAACTTACACAGAAGCGGATAATTCTTAATCTGTATAAGTCAATACAATTATGTACTGAAAACGTACTTACTCTTTGGCTACTGCTGAGAAGGCTCTATTCTAAACAATCAAAAATTCGTTGTCATTCTAAATATCTTGTTTTACAAGCAAATTTCTTTTACTGTTATAATCAACTGTAAATATGTGCTTCATGGCGAATTAAATTCCATTCTGTCGTGGGTTAAATCTTTCTATAAAATAAGAAATAACGGTAACTTCAGTTGGAGGCTATGAGGTAGGTTATATATGTAGGAGAATTCAAAACAACCTACGTCATCATGATTAGCCACTGCCATAATGATTACCACAGCCACTCCTAACTTATTACTTATTACGTTTCTTAGCTTATTTTACTACAATACTAATTTTACTGATAAATGCAATTTTAAACTAGAAACAACCAATTAAAAAGTGAGATAAAGAAAGAGAAAAACCATCTTAAAACAACAAAACAAGCACTTTTTAAGTTTCAAGCGCTTATATCTCTCATTGACGTTGCCCCATCGAATATGGCTTCAGAACCTTTTTTGTAGAGAATTTAGTAAGCATTCGAATGGCCACTTTCCACTTACCACGATTTCCCAACCGTTATCGAGATATTTACGAAAAATGTATGGAGATCCGAAAACTTTTCATGTCTATTAATAAAATAATTTTTTCGCATACTTCCTTAAATCCAAATATAACCAAAATTTAAACATCTTAGTAGGGATTAATTTCCAAGATTTAGAAAATATTTCAATTGAATCCCGCGTTTCTATGTACTCACAAAAAAATAATGACTTACAAAAACATTGATTCCACTTATCTCAGAAACGGTTAAAGATATCGCCTTCAAAATGGTTTCATTTGTTTTCTTATGTTAAGAAACCTATAAAAAAAGTACCTGCAAGCATATAAACTCAAAAACGTAAGCGTTCCCTACATCTTAGTAGGGATTAATTTCCAAGATTTAGAAAATATTTCAATTGAATCCCGCGATTCTATGTACTCACAAAAAAATAATGACTTACAAAAACATTGATTCCACTTATCTCAGAAACGGTTAAAGATATCGCCTTCAAAATGGTTTCATTTGTTTTCTTATGTTAAGAAACCTATAAAAAAAAGTACCTGCAAGCATATAAACTCAAAAACGTAAGCGTTACGATTTTTTTTGCGCGAATTTCGCCCCAAACACTATCTTCTAGTGGGCGGATTCTGGTGGTTAACGAACTTGACCTTTCAAATTAGACGACACATTTTTGAACCAAATTTCGTCAAAATCGGACCATTTTTGAGCTTGCTAGAGCGCGAACAGACAAGCATATATATAAATATACATATATGTATATATACAAATTTGGGCGACCTATATTTTCGTGATCTATAGGGTCTGAAACGTGAAAAGTTCGTGAAAGTTTCAAGTCGGCACTTTTGGATTGCGTCATGAGCTCAACCTCATAAGCGGGTTCTCCCTATGGAGATAGGGAGTAACCGCGCTAAAAGTACAAAATGATTTTATGCAATTTTAAAAATAACTAGATTTACATATAAACGATTGATTAACATTATTTATTTGTTTAATTAGTGTTAAAAGTAGTTTTTTTGTGTGTGTTTGAAGGCATATCAACAGTTGGAGTATTAACGACGTGCTATCTGCAAGATGCCACCCATTTATAATATCAACAGTACCTGGTCGGTCACCCATTCAGGTACTGGCCACGCCCGACGGTGCTTAACCTCGGTGATCAACGGAAACCGGTACATTAAACGAAGTTATTGCCATTGGCTGTTGTAAGCAGTATCTTTTAAACTTTACAAGACTACAATTTCAACTTTAATACACTATTGTTTATTTAACAGTTAAATGCATTTAACATTATAATTCATTTAAAATTACAAGTTTTGAAGGTGTATATATATATATATATATATATATATATATATATATATATATATATATATATTTTCATGTTTAATTTTTTAATTAAAAAATTTATTTTTGTTGCATTTTCAACATTTTGCACATTACTATTTTATGAAATATATTCCCAAATTCATTGTTTTTTGTTTATATTTGTAAGACATGTTTGTACGGTGCTGTTTAATTGTTAGCTTTGTTCGCACATTGACCTAAAGAGCATATCGCCTCGTTGTGACATCTCAATAAATAAATAAATAAAAGACTACAATAGCAGCTGGATGTGTTAATGAGACACTTAACAGACCCTGATTCTGGATCAAAAAGGACACTAGTGAGATAGTGTGTCAGTACCGCCACACGTCCAGAGGTCACGTGTTCCCGAGTTTAAAATTAAATATATACATATATTAATTTATTTGAAATTCACTATGCGGAAAAACGCTAATAAGCTAATCTTATACTGTAAGGAGAGCAATTTTAAGTTTAACAGTTACATTTAATTATGCAAAGGACAGGCAGTACCAAGACTTTTTATTTATGGCAAAATTGACTATGTCTTGTACAGAAGAGTAGAAAATCTAAGAAAATGTAAAATTAAATAATGATCAATTATAATCATCGTACGTTGTTTAAAAAATAAAGATAAGATAAAAGTTTGAGTTGGATCAGTAATAATAGGAATAAAAAGTTAATCGAAGGTCCATTATTGAAGATGAGGGGGCGCAGAGGTGTTCTGACGTCAGAGTTTCCAGGAAAAGTTTTTTTGGGGGATGGATTAATGTCTTAGCTCCCTTTCGGCTAATGCGCCCCCAAAGTTCTTGTTATATAATCTTAAAGCTCCAAAAGTCTTTACTAGCTGGTATATTATTACGCACTACGTAATATTTCATTATACAAAGCTACCGTGTTAGGCAAGTAGAAAAGCCTCGCCCACATAACCTCTGAAGAGAACCTACACATAGTGCCGAAAAGGATTGACTTCATTCACCGATTGCTCGTTCAAAAGATCCTTGCACGTCACAATTTATCTGATAGGATAGCTACCTATAGATATATATGGCCAGATCCTAAAATCTTTGGGCAACTTAATTAATGCGGAAGAAGAAACTAAATTGAGAAGTAACTTTACTTAGAACATAGAGAGAAAAGGTCTATATGTTGTACCCAAAACCACCAGTCAACTCCTATAACCATTTTTTAACAAACCGTTTAATTATTTGTCTGTGTAAGTGTGCATAACTTGTTCAATAAATCGCCTTTCTTATGGTTTATGACGTTTATCTTCTTAACAATGAATGAATGAATAAAGATGTTTATTTTACCTATAAAGCAAATACAAGATACATATATCAATATTACTAAAATAAAAAAAACATGAGTACATAATAATTCTATATAAGACATTTTCAGCTCTACATCAATATGAGAACAAAAAAAAAAGTAAACAATAAAAAAATAGTAAATAGAAATCATCAGTACTGATTAATAAAACATCATTAGATAAAGGTCTAGGATGACCGTCATGCCGAAGTCGGTCCAATGAATAACATTCAGTCTTTAGGCAAAGGTCTAGGATGACCGTCATGGCGAAGTCTGTCCAATCAATAACATTCAGTCTTTAAAATTACAATTTTTACTTGATTTAATTCATATGTATTAAGTCTGTCTGCTTATTTTTATTACGTCAGTATGGTTATGTTTTCGTTAGTTGTGTTGGATTCGTCCGTATGTGTATTGGGCTTCGTCTTGTTGTCTATGTGGTTGCTTTTAGTTTGTATCGGAAGTGTGTTTGCGTTTCATGAGTACCCCGTCACCTTCATCAAGTCCTCTGTCGTCAGTATGATTTCTAAACCAATTAAAATAATATTAATGCCACGCCAATGATCAATTTCAGTATATATACATATTAAATTATCAACATATCAATTATTTCCCTCTCTCTCTCTCTCTATATATATATATATATATATATATATATATTTGTCTGTTCACTCTCTCAAAGGCTCTAAAATGGTCCAATTTTGATGAAATTTAGTATAAAGAGCTTTCGTCTAATTTGAAAAATTAAGTACGTTAACCAGCAGAATCCATCTACCGGAACATGGCTTTGGAGGTGAAATTTGGGCGAAAAAAATCTTAACGCTTACGTTATAGATTTCGTATGCTTGCAGGTGCTCATTTTATAGGTTCCTTCAGGTAGGAAAAAGAATGAAAATAATTTTAAGGCAATATCTGTAACCATTTTTGTGAAGAGTGGAAAAAATATTTGTTTAACTTGTAATTTTCGGTTTGGGTAGATAAAATCCTAGGATTTAATTGAAATATATTATACTTCTTTGAAATGTTTATGATTCGCCCTTATATCTACAAGGTTCTAGCGTATGATGGGACTCGCCCTAAATCGGCGAGAAAGCGGACGAGAGCTCTGCCTGAAGATAACAGGACCAATCTAATTAAGTCGAACAAGAGACTGACTCGGTGAGAGAATGAGAGTAAGACAAGCAAGAGATAGAGTAAAGTGCACAACCGATCGGCTTAAGGTCAGCCGCAATTGTACAGTCCCTCGGTGATAAGGCCCTGATGGCTCTCCACGGGACAGTATTCGTCCTCGCTCCTGTATTGCCCTACTTCAGGGGCTGTCCTTTCTACGGTAAGTATACTATACAATTCTAAAGATCATCTGATAGTATGTATGAATTCCACTTCTATATAATGTTACTTGATACAAGTTTAGAATCATCACAAAATAGTAGCAGGATAAAGTAACCTGATTTTATATTTTTATCCCCCTTTTCCCAGTGCGGACACACGCTTAAGGCGATGACTTAATGAAGCAATCCTAATGCAGCACGTTCGAATTTTTGGGTGGGGTCTGTGTATATATATGTATATGTATACACACACACACACACACACATATATATATATATATATATATATATGTGAAATAAAAAAGAAAGCAAACATTAAGGTTAATAATGTATTTAAAACATACACAAACATTTAAAAATTACCCATTACTCATTTTTATTTTAACTTAAGAAATGAATAACTGGTTTCCAATAGAAATAAGATTATGCTTACACGCTGGATAAGTGTTAGAATATTTTAAATGCTTATGAAATTTCGAACTTCAAATAAAAGAAATATAAAAAAACAGTACCTCATTGAAATAGGACTAGTTGAAATATTTTTATTCATCCAGAATAAAGGATATTACTCTGTTTACTTTCGGATTGAACTATTTCTGAAATTCATGCATATATAATGTATCCTGCATTATTCATGAAATAATTCTCTTGGCTCCAATAAGAAAATGTATTCTCCCTCTAGGCGGTTTCTTTTACAATTGACAAAATCGTTTATCAAATAAGAATATTTAATTTAATATTTCAAGTATTTATATGTTATTACAAAATAAAATAATCATGGATTGATTGGCGTAAAGTAAAAAATAAAAATGTACTCAAATCTTATCAATTATCGATTTTGAAGGATTATATCATTCAAACGTAACCACGGGATATATTCAACTACAGCAGGAGATTTACATATGTGAATCAAGATGCCTATACTCTGGAATAAAGCCAAATCAATACAAAAATAGTATGAGTCACATGAATCTTAAGACAGATCCCAGGTTATTCGCAAAACGCCCGACTAAAGTTTTGGCTAAATATTTCGTAATTTAAACAGATGTAAAATGAAATCTGAATGCGAAGGCACTAGAACAGCAAACTGACAGTATAATAAGAGAAATTTACTCCATTTAAGCTAGCATTTCTCCGCATGGAATCGCTCTATCAAGAGCCTCATAGAAACCTTATTCCTAGAAAATGTAATAAGTAGAGCCCGGAAGTTAGGCATTTATTTTTGGTTAAAATAGGTAGGCAAAAAGGCACTTAAAATACTGGAAATAGGCAGTATCGTAATGAAAATAGGCATTTATAAGGAGTGAAGGCAAAGAGGAATCTCACTCATTATTAATGAAAATATGTATTTTGAATACTAATTCATTTCTTTATTATCAATTTATCACAGAATTAGCGTACTTACTCTTACTTTTCGTGGTTACTAGCACAACAAGGTGCTTTTTCAAAATATCAACTCTCAAAGACAGACGCTTGTTAGAAAGAATGTTTTTCATCATGGAAAAGGAACGTTCTACTTCCACTGAAGTGATTGGCAAAATTTGAAGCAAGCTATTACAAAAGGACACATCCCAATTAAAACAGACACACATCAGAAGAATATGAATTTTTTCAACGTCCATATTAGCACTCAGAACATGTATACACTATTCACTAACATTGATTCCTTTTCCTCCAGGTGCTTATAGATGATACTAGCGAATCATCTCTTTTCTCTAACTTCAAGATTGCTTCCGGTATCAGACTATAATGTGCTGTTATAAATGCCAGATCATTGATAGCCCAATAAGGTTTTTACCTCGCGAACTGAACCATCTTGTCTACTGATACGGCACAAACTACCTCACGTTTCGTCCAAATCGTTGCTATAATATATATGACTACTGAGATCCAGGTTCTTCATCTGGTGAGAACTGGCTGTGGAGGTAAATGGAGCTGTGGTGCCACGTCCTTGAAACCCCGAATTCGGGAGGGTCATTTTAGGAAGATGTTCTTGGTATTCGAAACTAACATATCCACGTCAGGATACAAACATTTTATCTCTTCAGCAATTGCTGTGCAGACCAAGGGCTAGGACATCTGAGGTGGAGCATTTTAGGAAAGAGAACTTTCAAGACGTTAGCTGCTTTTTCCATGTAAGGTAACACGTCTTTGAAAAAATTAGGCTCATCATTCCATATTGCATCCGGCCAGAGTAACATTATTGAATTTGTGAACAACTGTGGAACTATTTCAAACAAATAAAAGATTTACAGGGAACAATATTCTAGATAGATATTTGTGACGGCAATATGTAATTTAATTTGTGCAACCTTATTTGTCTTCGACGTTTGCAAATTCATTATGTGCTTTTTAAAATGTGTAAATCGCAGAAAAAAATTCCATAACAATCAAAAAAGGCATTACATCTTAAAATAGGCAAAAAAGGCAACAAAAAATTGTCACTACACTTCCTAAATGCACGAAAACGTATTTATCTCTATCTGATTCGTCAATATATCAAGTCAGATAAAAAAAGGCATTTTGCCTAACTTCCGGGCTCTAGTAATAAGCTTCCAAATAGATGCATTACATATACTGCGCATTCCCAACTGGTTTCGAGATGTATAAGAATATATCAGAACATTTCTAGAAAAATGTAGTTGCCTTGAAAATGGTTTCATTAGAAACCCAAGTCGAATTGGTTTTAAACTTGTACCTAGAAGGCTTCTACGTAGAAGCCAAGTAATGTAAAAACGTAAAAGAATTTCTATTACTTAGTTGAGATATATCTACATTTTGAAACCTTGGACTATCGTTACAGATATACAACACACCCTACCTAATGTGACTATTCCACATTTAAAAAAATAAAATATCACGAAATACTAATTTTGGCTCTGTCATAATCATTCAAAAAAAAAATAAAAAAATAGTCCCTTAACAGGCCACCACCAAGGGCCCGGAGGGGCAGATACTGTAGAGTTATCTCATTCTTGACCAAACGGCACACTGGGGAGATAGTGTGGTCAGTACTATCCGGCTGCCTGATTTTTCCCTTTGCAGGTAGTCATTAATTAATTAAAGGCTGGTGAGCCTAGGGACGACCTGGGACTCTAAATCCAACCCCCGAACGATGACACTAGAAGAAAAAATCGTTAGTGCACGCTCGGGTTTTGAACTTGGGTCCTCCAGTTCATTCGTCGAGTGCTCTACCACTGAGCTAACCTCAACCCCATAATCATTCCATAAAAAATAATAATTATTTTAGTGGTTGTTTTGCTGTAAATTAGTTTTACATTAAGCAGTTCCCGCGGGATTGCCTTTCATTTAAAATGCTTACAGCTCTGACGGGCGATCTCTCCTCATTTTATTTGGGGTCTTTATTTAAAGATGAAAGCACCATATCAGCAGAATTCCCCCGAGCCAAGGTCAATAAAAGTATCCAGCTGGAATGGCTGAGGGATTGTGGGAAATAGCCGAGGGAGAGAAAGACAGCACTGGGAGGGGCTCGGTGTTTGTGTAGTGTTCCTGTTTGAAAAGCGGGAAACATTTGTTTGACAAACAACGTGCTCACCTGACTTGTATCAGGTACGAGATACAACCACACGTCCTTTGGATAATTGTCCCACTGTAATTTTCAAGGCAAGGAAATTCATGAGAAAATATTTCTCACAGCAGGGAAAAATATAATCTTTTTCAAGAACAATATCCTTGAGATTGAACAACAGAGAAATGGAGCGAATTTTTCAGACAATAGGAGAGAGCATAGAAGAAAAGTAAATTTATTTTCTAAGAAGTCTCGTTTGCTGTACAAAGATCTCTACTTCCATGAAAATATCATTTCGTAAATCGCAGACGGTAGAGGACTTTATGCAATAAGGCTGAAAATTAGAGAAAGAGAAGTTTCATCCTATTAAAAGCCATGGCGAAGCAGGGAGTGGTGCTGCGGGTTTATTTGAAACCTGAAAGAGGATGAAGATGCCTTACATTTCCTTCCAATACGCCTGGGACAGAAGGAAATATGATGACAAACCACAATTTAGTTAAGAAGAATTTAATGGAAAAACGTGAGATGTCCTCTTTCACTAAACACTCAATTTTCAAGACCTATATACAACTCTTAGGGCCCATTTACACTTTCATTAGAGTTAGTGACTAGTACAAATCACGAGTGCACCGCAATTCTTTAGTGCGAGTGATTAATAAACAGTAAATAGAAGCACGTTCTATTTTTCTGTATAGCCGCCTCCCCTGAACACACTGGGACCTATTTTATATCCGCCAACAGGTACAGTCGACACTACTCGCACTAAACACTAAGCACTAATCTCTCAGAGGAACCACTAATCACTTATCACTTGCACTAATCAAAGTGTAAATTGGCCTTAGTCCTTAGATTCAACTATTAGAAGAATTTATTTCATATTGGAACTATAATGTTTTATATATTTATTTACAGGGCGATTTTCGCTCCGAGGCAGCGTACTACTCAAACTCTGGAGGTATACTAGACTCAAAATTCTAGAGGACTCGAGTTCGAAAGATTTTATATTCTAGTGGGAAAAACAAATCATCCGGAGCATACTACTGACACTATTTCCCTTGTGTGCCGTAAGGTGAAGAATCAAATACTTTTACAATATCTGTCTCAATGGCCTGTTATGGAAGTGTTTTTTTTTTTTTTGTTTTTTTTTGTTTGTTTTTTTAATTTAATTTTTAATCGTTTTTTGTCAATACATTTAGACAAAAAAATTAAATGTAGTAAACTATTATTAATTTTTTTAATTCATTGATATGCTCGAGGGTTTATTATTTTTTTTTTAATAATACTTAATTTTTAATTATTTTGTATTAAAATTGCCGCATGATCTGATGGCCCCAGTCCAAGCGGTTGTAAATTTGTTCTTGTCCAGAGCATGCTCTAGTTACTAATATAAAATATACAATGTTTTTAAATTCTTAGTCACGAGCCTTAAGAATACAAATCCATGTACAATATAAGATATTTTTTGATTGCTTTTATCTCTGACAAAATTAAGAATATTATTTTTCTATCAAAAGTTAGCAAAAGCAGAATTTCGTTTTACTGTTTTGTGCCGCTTTACTCATTAATTTGCCGCATATTGATTCTAGGCCCCAGTGCTACTTCTTCAAGGGCCATTCACTCAAAATTCTAGAGGACTCGAGTTCGAAAGATTTTATATTCTAGTGGGAAAAACAAATCATCCGGAGCATATTACTGACACTATTTTTTTCATTTAATTTTTAATCGTTTTTTGTCAATACATTTAGACAAAAAAATTAAATGTAGTTTACTATTATTAATTTTTTTAATTCATTGATATGCTGGAGGGTTTATTTAACATTTTTAACATTTCCCCATGTCCACAACAGGCCTCATTCATCAGACAAATTTTGTTTATATGTAGTTCGATTCTTGGCTTCTTATTGACTCAGCCACTGGAGTGTAAACCATCTTACACTTAAAGCAATCTCGTCCAGCGGCAGCCTACTGTTTGTTATGCATATCCTCGGTGACATATTTTATCGCGCATCAGAGGCTCCCCTCTCCTACAAAGCCCCTCTGGTTCTAACTGCACATGCCCTGCATTCATTATTATTAGATTTCCCGGGCGTCTCTCCGAGCAGCAAGGAACATTAAACACGGACGGCGGGAGCCCGTGCAGGAAAAGGAAGAAATACGCCCGAGGGGTTCAGGCGCACACAAATCAACGGCATGGATGGAGTCATAGATCGAATGATGATTTCTGCGAGGGTGGTCAGGCAGCCATGGTACTTCTTAGCTTTTCCACTCAACGATCGACAAATTTTATAAATAACTAGCTGTTACCCGGCTTGCCATGCTACGCCTACATTTTGCGTCTATAAAATCAAAAATAAATTAGGAGCCGCGTTCATTGTTTCGAACCCGTGACCTCCGAACTGTGAGTCTTAAACGATTTTAACCTAGCCTATGACTCTCCCCGAATCATGACCTACATGTGTGCCAAGTTTGGTCAAAATCGGTCGAACTGTGTGGATTTGTATAAGGAACAAGCATACAGACAGGCAGCTGGTAGACGTTTTTGACCTAGCCTATGACATTCCCCCGTATCAAGACCTACCTGTGTGCCACGTTTGGTCAAAATCGGTCAAACGGCGTGGATTTGTATTAGGAACAATCATACAGACAGACAGCTGGTAGACGTTTTTGACCTAGCCTATGACACTTATCGTATTACGACCTACCTGTGTGCCAAGTTTGGTCAAAATCGGATGAAGAGTGTGGATTTGTATAAGGAACAAACATACAGACAGACAGTTGGTAGACGTTTTTGACTTACCCTACGAGACTTCCCGGATCAAGACCTACCAGTTTTCCAAGTTTGGTCAAAATCGGTCAAACGGTGTGTATTTGTATAAGGTACAAACAGACAGACACGTGATTTATATATATATAGATTATTCATAAAATTTTTCTTTAGGAAATAATAAAAAAATTAATTATAATTTTTTTTTTTTTTATTTCTTGAAGAGGAGTTATGTGCAGTGAAACACGAAGAGCATTAAGAAAAAAAAATTAATAAGAACTTATTTGTGTTTTAAATAATAACTCTCCGCCATTTTTACGATTTTCTGGAAGAAAGCTTTTAATGTTGCACTCATAAAATCTTATCTACCTACTTACTAGACACAGAAAACGACCCTCAAAGTATTTTTCACGTGTAGGAAGAAGATCAATGAATACAATTTCGAATTAACATTATCGTCAATTTATTAAAAAGGCTCTACATGTTTTACATCATGTGATTTCTCTTCAGGAGCCTAAACTGCAGGAAAATCGTCCTCTACATTGGCAAGGTCTTAACTAACTTTTTATATATAAGGTATGTTTTTATATATATGTATCAGAGTTGGGCAAACGTTAGCGCGCGCTAAAAGCTGATACCTCTCCGCTAATTTAGCGAAACTGTAGAAAGCCAGCGCTAATAATTAGCGGTTAGCGGCGGCAGTGCGCTAACCGCTAATCTATTTATGAAATATCGTAATTGCTAATAGCTTAAGCTATAGTTACAACTTGTAACTATAGCTTAAGCTATTAGCAATTACGATATTTCATAAATAGATTAGCGCTGGCTTTCTACAGTTTCGCTAAATTAGCGGAGAGGTATCAGCTTTTAGCGCGCGCTAACGTTTGCCCAACTCTGATATGTATGTATATATATATATATATATTCTTTATAACAATTCTTCCTTTTTTCATCAAGTAACTATAGTCCGGTAGTTGAATAAATATATATCCCAGAAGAGGTACCTATTGTGAAACCTTATTTGGCAGTATTGTCTGGTTTCATACACAATTAAAATTCAGAAGTCCAGCTGTTCAGTTTCATTACACGCTGGCATGTTTGAGACGTTACACATTTTGGTTCATATCGTAGCCTGTGAACCAAACCAAATCTCAATTATTCCAGTCTCATAGTCTCGGAGGATCAATACAATACAAACAAACTCATGAAACTCATATTTCTTTATTATTTATAAACGATAAGAATCTAAAATGAGCCCCAAGAAGAATGAAGCGAAAAAATAAATAGACACGAGAGTATGCCGATAAAAGAATAAACATAAGATAAAGTCGATCTCAGGAAAGTTTAGAGGGAAGCTATTAAGAAAAGAGTTAAGAAACAGAGCGGGGAAAACAAATGTTAATAGACCGACATACATTTTAGACCTCTAATGGGGCGAAGCAATCAACAAGTTGGCGTTGATGAGACAACGCCTGCGATGGAAAAGATAATATTTCCCAGTTCAAACCGCAACTGTTGATCGCATTAGCTAATTGCTTTGAATAATTAATTAATTTATCGGTTTGCCTAATTTAGTTACGTTGTCCAACTCTGAGTGTGATTGCTGTCGGTGTTCCTCTCTCTTCCCGAAATATCACTTTACTTACATCGACGTACACATAATCCATCTATGGAAATGAAATACTTTCCTAGAAGGACTTCAAAACAAAATTAAGTGGTGTAACCGTACAATTTAATTTGTATGTAAGTACTATACGTACAGTTATGTACCCATATTTTTCCTGCCCAATCCTTTTCTTTTAATAAAACTGTTGAAATATTAATTCGATGAAGTAACTCGCCACAAAGATATCGAAATCCAACAGGTTTATTTAGAACATGTTTGTATTTTTGGACCAACTATTAAGAACACAAGTTGGGCAGACTTTAGATTAAGAAGTGTAGAGCTGGAGAAGATATCAAGCCCTTCCAGATATCCTAGTTTCTCGAGTTCCTTCTCAAAACCCCGGCCGAATGGCTAAGTGAGCGGCTTTAGGGGCTTAAACTTTACAGATTGAAGGAGTACCTTAATCTTAAAACTTTTCTGGTTTGTATAATCTTATCATTTCCTTTGTTGGGTTAAATTTTTACTTCAAGTACACAGTTTTACAAATATTAAGGTTGTTCGTACAATTTTTGTAAAACCGAATAAAAATTCATTTATACATACATTTTAAAAAAATAATTGTACTTATGGCTTATAATTAAAACACTATATTCGGGCAATATTTGTTTGTAAATTTCCCCTATGTGCATACCTGGTGTTCCAAGGTAAGTCTAGCCAACGCATATTTACCTTCTTTACCTTCTTATCTACCCAAGAGGTACATTACAGCAAACGTTCTAGGTGCATAAAACACTTCATGAAAAGTGCGTTGCCAGCTCTCTGACTATTAAGTTAATTTACATATAGTCCAGTCAACGAATGCTTAAAAACAGCTATATAGGAGGTGAACATATCAAAAGTCTTCGCCCATAGCCTTTGTGCCGGAGGGGAAGGGGGGATTAAGAAGGTCCCATTTTTCGGGTTTTCACTTATATCTCGGAAACCCTACGTCCTAGCGACATGACCATTCTATAACAAATGAAAGCTGATTAAATATGCTACAAGTTCTATTCAATTCCAAAAATTTCCATCTATAACTGTTCGTTGCCTGGACTGATATAATTTTCTTTCAGATACTACGAGGCCTCAGATACTATGGGATAAGCCATAAATAATAAAACGGGCAGTTGATCACCAATTCCAAATATAATGTTTTTCTGGCAGGGGATAAAATGACTTTTCTCGGTGCGTTTCCGTTCATATCTCTTTCGAAAGCATGGAATAAATACATTTAAGATTTTTTTTTGTTATTTTGTAAAGTATTCAAACACCTACTTCAATAACATCTCGTTTAAAAGCCAGATTTTATACGCGACAAGCCACAGGATACTATCAGTACCCATTTCTTAGCGGACATTACTGACTCCACTTTCTCGACTTTGGCTTATCCTGAAGGATTTTTCTATTATAAAGATGCTCTCAGCTATATACCTTTTTTCACTGAAATATTTATTATTACTTTACGGTTGAATGCAATTAAATGAAAAAACAACAACCAATTAAAAACAGAGGACAACATTGACAAACATAGGTTTAAGTAACAGAACCAACATTTTCCATTTTTAAGTGCGGATTTCTTTGACTGATATACCTCTATCAACGATTTTCTTTTATCTTTTTTTTTTTTTTTTTTTTTTTTTTTTAGAAAATTTAGTATGCTTCTGAAAACTCACGTTCCACTTACATGGATTTTCCATGGATATATTTAGGAAAGTATACAAAAATCTCAAACCTATATATGTTTCTGTTTCTGCTCAAGCCATCATATTGGAATATCCAAAATGAAAATTACAGAACAAACCTGTGCTGCATGTCCGCCAATATTTTTTTCTTAAGGCAAATAAACACCACATCAATTAAAATAATCTTATATTCTCCCATTATATTTTAGGGTTCCGAACTGAATCGTCTCACGAGAACAATTCTCTGTATCTCTAAATTTCCAGAGCCTAAACGGGAAATTATCTCTAATTTCCGAGATTTGTTGAACTGTTCAAATGTTGAACGTCAGATTTACATTTGATTTCTCATATATAAAACAGGACCAATTATCCTTTTCTAACGTCAAAAAGATATTTGCTAGAAGTAATTACTGAGTTTCGCATTCACTAATTCGATGTGACAAACACTTTTAATGTGACCTTTATGTTTCTTTTTTTTTTTTTTAATATTGTCCGTTTTTGTCAAATGATTATGTAAAAAAAAAAGCAAAACTCAGGAAGAAATGGATATATATATATATATATATATATATATATATATATATAAAAAACAGTTATGGATAATGTAAAAAATAATAATACAAATAATCTTACAATATAGAGTTATTTTACTTAATTTTTTCCTAAACATGCTTCATTAATTTTTTTTTCATGCATACGTTTTTTTATAGGTCTTAAGGAATTTTTAAAATGCCTTCGATTCAGTCCAGTGATAGAACGAAATATTAAAATAAAGATTATGACATTGTAATGCCTATTGTTTTGTAAATGCAATAGGGTAAATGTGAGATTCCTTCTTGAATTGATTCTTATAAACTGCTGTATACATATCGTCCCTACCATGTCAAACTATAGAATATGCAAATCGGAGCAAACTAGGGAACGAACATTCCTATTCTATTGACCAAGTAATATTTTGAGAAATGGTCTTATTCGATTTATTTAAGACATTAAAGGCTATTCTAAAGGGGTTAGAGTTGAGCCATTTTGCGACAAGCTGTATCGTCCAAAACCTGAAATACGAGATTTTTCATGACGATGTGCAGTTCCCTATGAAGTATCTCTGGGAAATACTTTATACTAAAGTGAATATCAGGAGATGAATTATTCAAAAAGTCATAAAACTAATTGAAATTTATCTTGTGTATCAGAGATAGGGTTGTGGGGGGGGGGGGGGGGGGGGTGAAGAGTCGTCGAGGCCCCTTGAGTCCAGGACCTGTTGATAGGGGTAAGGGCCCGTGAAAACCACCCCTAATATTATTCAGTTTAGTCTTCTGCCCTTCCAACTTTCCATGTTACTTCGCCTCAAATATCTTGTACCACTTTTTCTCCAGATCTAATTTTTTTTTCAAAGAATTAGGGCGGCGAACATGAACTTGTACTCAATGTTGTTCCTCAAGATATTTACGATTTTTTTTTTTTAATTTGATTTTTTTGGCGGATCTGCTTCTGTGTCCGTTATCGCCAGGGTATCTTGGGACAGTTCTTTTTTTCAACAAGCCGAAAATCCTTGATAAAATGTAACCTGTCACAAACGCAATTCAAACCCCGATTTCCTTTTTTGGAGCTTGGCACGCTACCCATCCTGCCTCTTAGATTCCTTGAACTGGTGCTGAATAAAACTCATGGTACATTATTAATTTGGATTGGTATCGGGAGGGGATCAGGTAAACTAAACTCCTTATAGACAGATTTGTCTGAAAATATACCTTTCCCTCTGTTCGGGGCGTGTCCACCTTCTTATGAATCAAAAAAAGAGCCCCAGATTTCCCGAAAGATACGGTTCTCACGCCAAAACAAATTTAGGGCTACGGAGTTTGTTCTGGGGTCACCGTGAGTTTCTTCGAATTGGCAAGGAATGTTAAGAAAAATAATGAATGCATCTCCGCTGTATTCTAAAATTGAAGACTTTATCTAGGGCTAATGTTCTTGTAAGATTGTTTTTTGTGATGCCAGAGAAGGATTTGCTATTTAAAGAAGGAGAACGACTAGAGATGCGAGAACTCTCTTCGGACGGGCTATTTCAATGGTATTTGAATAAATACGCAACACAACTAATCGTTATTTTCAGCAAAGGCGATAGTAAAAGCCCCATTCCTTAATTTGCTTAAAATAACCTACATAAATAAGAAATAAACAGTAATAGTTTTGCGCCTCAGAATTTGTAATGATAGGAGGCACGGTGGCCGTGAGTGTTAAGGCGTGAACACTTAACACTCCGTGCCAAGGTTCGTGGATTCGAATGACACTTGGGGTGGTATTTTTTCTTAGGAGAAAAGAAAAGGCATCAGCCCTATCCTGGCTGGAAAGGGTGGTGACCGGTAGATTACCCGACCTAAATATTCTGAGCTAATTATAATTGAGTTTAAAATTTAAATTAAATTAAATTGTAATGATCACCTGATTCAATTATTATCAATTTTGTTTATTACATAACAGATCTCTCATTAGTTAGGTTTCAAGTTCCAGTTGTGTCAGCGTTCTTCTTGGAATGAGATAGGCAATATACATGGCGAAGATGCAGCATTATTTTCCTCTTTTTTTTGTATAATTCCGGATATAAAATACAAAATCGTTTCTATTCTTTTCTTTTTATTTAATTACAAGCAGCCATTCTTTGAAATTACTCCCAGGCCATTTCTTCTTATCCTTATGGTCCTTGCTTTCTTCTGCAGGCTGTTATTTTCAGTTCCTTTCTCCTTTTATCTAAAGTCCCCTATATTCAAGGAAGTATGTTAAGGTCATACTCTCACTCCTGATAAAGATTCTTGGAGGATGTTCATAAAAAAGGTAGTCCGGGACAAAGACAGCAATACTTTAACATTACCAATAAAAACCTTAACATATGATCTTGTCTTCCATTCGCTATCTTCAATTCACATTTTATCTGAATAAAGAGTTATTTCGTATCACAGCTACTTTTTGCTCTAATACTTTAAGCTAATGCATTTTGAATATCCTAAAATGAAGCAGATCATATTATTCTAATTTCATATAACTAATATTTAATAAAATCGTCTGCATCGTATAAAATCAGTTACTGTGGTTGATAATGATAGTCTAATTTGTCCATGTGATGTGCGTATATACGGGGCGGCTGAGGGGGCTGCAGCAGCCCCCCCCCCCCGAAAATTTGATTTAATCGGTAAAAATGTGTCTTAAAAACCTTAAAAATAAATTAAATAAGATCACTTAGTTAAAAAATATATATATATTTTTTTTCGGTGTAATGGCGTTTTAGTTGGCTAACAATACAAAGATCTAGATTGTTAGTATTCCATACCCCCAAATGCTCCCAGCCCCCCTTTTAATTTATCATGGGGCGCTGAAGAGGACGCTTACCAATCTTAGAAGAGGTCATGATGTCTAAAGAGACAGAAAAAAAAACATAGTAAGCCTCATACGTCATAAACTTAATGAAATGAAATGGTAGAAAAAGACAACAGGGGGAAGGCGCATGTTTGAAAATGCCTGGATCAGACTAAGATGTTTTAGCCGAGATTATATTAACTGCTCAAGACAAGTTGACTCTTTATCTAGTTTGTACAGGAGTTCCCAGCCACATAAATAATGCTTCGTTTTTCAGATTTCTCCAGCTAGATTTTGGACGACTGTGCATCGAAACGCAGCTTTTCTTTGATAAGTAACGCGCATTCCTTTCATAAAGCCTCCTTTTCCCGAAAGCAAGGATACATTACTATAAAAGAAAGTGATTTACTAAATTTTGTTTTAAGTTACCTAGCTCGCATATTTTATCTCGAGATCGACTAAAAAAGCACTCGCGATCGACTGTTTGAGCACTCCTGTTATTAAGTGTATTTGCAAGAATTCTATCGGCTTTGGATCAATTAATTTTAATTTAATTATTAATCCCTTCTTTTTCCCAAGAAGTATAAAACCGGTTCGCCGGAAGGAAGGAGGAAAGAGGAAAATCCTGGAATGGATGGAGGAAGATCCTAACCTCAGTATGTAGTACCGAAGTAAGTGAAGATGTTTCTATGGGAACGGGCAATCTACTATTCACTTCAGGAGCTCAGGTAACCTAGATTATTACTCTGAGTTCCCTGATATTGGCAATACTGCTACTTCTGAATAGCTGCTTTCAGTGGGCACTAAATCTAACCATTTCATTGAACCTCAAAGCAAGAGACATAGATATTTTGATAAATCAGCTGTTTTAAATACTGATTCATCCTGCAATTCAAAACATGACAATAATGATAATAATAACAAATTAAGCGCCGTAAAAAAAAAATAAAAATAAAAATAAAAAAAAAAAATAAAAAAAAAAAAAAAATAACAAATTAAAAAAAAATAGAAATACTGAAAAAATCTCCCTTATATTCGTTTTTGGTCCGGCGACTACCAAAAGGAAAATTTGAAAAAATTATTGTAAATTTGTAATAGTTAAAAAAAACCGTCTCCTTAACTTCGACTGAGGATTTCTGTTCCTTGACAACATTTTACGACAAAAAGGACGTAAAGTATACCTTCCGAAATCCTGCGGGCATTAAATTGTCGGTTATCAATAGAGGTGTGCCATACTGTATCTCTGATCAAGAACTGCTTGTTAAAGTACACAAAACCACCCGATCACCAAGGTTACAAGATTAACAGTTGAAGTGGAAAATAGTCCCAACGGCAAAACAATATTTAACCTAGAGAGTCTTTTTTATTAAATAGTCTCAGTTGAAGAAATGAAACAGCCCAGGGGTGTTCTACAATACAAAACCTTGCCGCCGCATGCGGAAGACAAAAACTTACTGCCGTCTAGACACAAAATGCGGGAAACCCTCTCGAAAGGCTGATTGAAGTATGGTTAAGAAGCCATCTTTAAGAAAGCATACCCAACTACCACTTTGCATTTAAGCCAAAGCACACTTCAGTCCAACACCTCCAAAGAGGTTTAAAAAAAATTATAACATAGTGTGTTTCGGGAAGCTTGACAACTGCTTATCTCTACGCCATCACAATTCACATCACAGGACGTTCGTGAAGACTAAACTCAGAACCAAGAAAGTCATCAAACTTTGTGTATCGCAGGGAGCCATACTCAGCTCATTGTTCTTCATCTTGTGCTGCAGTGGTATGTCTTAGACTGTAAATTCATTCCTCGAGAACTAAGCAGACGATACACTCATCACCACGAAGAGCTCCAATCTCAACGAAACGATGTTTTACTTGCAAGAAGCGACAGGTGAGATATAAGTCGGGCCAGTCCAATTAGCCCAGTTAAATCTTTATGTAAAGTTTTTTCATTCAGAAAATTACAAAATGAAAACTTACTACAGCTGGAAATTAGATTAGATCACTCAATTCTTCGGCCTCTATAGGAATAGAGTATACGCTATCTTGGAATATATTTAAACATAAGGCAAACCCTATTTAAAGAAATCTTCAAAACATTTGACCACGACTGATACAATTTTTTCCGTTTTTAAAAAAACATTTTTCTCTAAAATACACCTGTGGTACACTACAATAAAAATCGACAGTACTAACTATACTAACGTACGAATGCCCGGCCTGGATTGGTGCCAGTAACACTATATATATGAAATGAAATGAAATGAAAACCTTTTATTTATGCTAAACAACTTACATTAGTTAAACAATTTACGATATAGATATATACATTTATTTATTTTATTTATTTATTTATTTATTTTTTTTTTATTTTTTTTTTCTTAACATTAAATCATAATTGGACTTCTTTTTCTTAAAATTAATTGTCACTCAATTTAAGCATAAAATCAGCTAATGCTGAGGTTTGAGTCCGGTTTGTGTTGTTATAGGTCTTGTAGCCAGACTAGATAGTGGACGCCAAGTCTCTTCCATTCCTTCCTTTCCTCTGCAACTCTTCTCCAGGTTACCCCACCACAGGTCTTCCTCATCTCTGCATCCCATGGGGTTTCTGGCCTTCCTGGTCGTCTTTTCTTATCCCTTGGGTACCATTCAAACACTTTTTGGGCCCATGTGTTGGGTGTTTTCCTCATTATATGCCCTGCCCAAGACCACTTCCTGTAGTGAATTCTCTCTATTAAGTCTGGGAATCCTGTGCTTCTCCTAATCCATTTCCTTGTCTTCCTGTCTTTCCTGGTGATTCCAAGGATGTACCTCTCCATAGCTCTCTCCGTCACTCTAAGTTTTTGGATTACCTTGCTGTTTATGCACCAGGTCTCGCATCCGTAGATCATGGTTGATAGCACGGTGCTTTCCCACAGCTTCCGCTTTATATCTGAATTTGCTTGGGACTTGAATAAGTACCTGTGCTTCAATAATGCTTTCCAGCCTTGCGCACACCTACGGGATATCTCGCCTAGCTGACTATTGGTATCAACCAGTATATATATATATATATATATATATATATATATATATATATATATATATATATTGTGATAGCCATAGAAGTACTGTGATGTTATATTGACAGGACAAGTGCCGTTATCTTTTAATTTTTAAGTAAGAATGTCGTTGACTGCACGTCTGCTTGCATTCTCGTTCCATCCATTTTTAATTCGTTAATTCTCGTTCCAAAATATATTAATTTTAACGGTGTCATTTCCGGTATGTATTATTTATTTATTTTACTTTAAGGGCTTCGTATCTATGGCGTTGAGCCCTTCTATTTATATTGTCGCTGACGATTTAAAGACTTTTTTTAAATATTCCTTCATGAGTACAACCTCAATTCTTTCGGACAGTGCTAAAAACAAAAAAATAAATATGGTTTATAATCCATGAATATATATTGGATCCCTCAAAAAGTAAAAGAAAAAAAAATGAGATTCTCTTGCCATAAAAAACGTTTGGAACTGTAACGATGGGACTACTATTGCTGAATTTATATCCGACGCTACCACCCCTCGGGTGCAATCCAGCCCAGTAACGACTCTATATCGGTAAGTACTGTATATTGGTATGCAACGGGAGACTGCGTGGCTGCACGAGGGAGATGTCAGTACGAAGGGGATGGGACAATCCGTCGACCCAGGAAAATAAATCAGAAACCTCCCCTTGTGGTTAGATACTTCTTCAATATTGTCCAAGCGGAAAGATAAGGAATAACAATGACCCCCGGACTGGCTCTGGGCTTTACTCCCAAAACAATCCATTATTTTTTTTCCTTTTATTATTTTATTTTGCTAGCTACCAGTTTTTTTTATTAGCGTGTATATATATATATATATATTATTTATTCTTATAGATGAAAGGACCATTTTGAACCTGAGTGAGAGAGAAGAGACAATATATGTATATATATATTTGAGCCACCGTTATATTCTTGATCTAGGGGTTTCTAAAACGTGACATTTTTTAGTCGGCGTTTCCGTATTGCGCCATCGTGCCGCCTTTTTAAGCGGGTTCCTCCCTTTGGAGGGAGGGAGCCAAATTAAAAGAAGTTGGTTTTTATTGATCTATTAAAGTATTTTGGAATTAGTCACTTATAATTTTCATGTGAGGTAAACGAATCCTAATTATATAACGTTAGGTCATATGGTATTGACCTTTCTAAATCTCCAACCGAGCATCATAAGAATGAAAATCGAAGTAAATATATATATATATATATATATATATATATATATATATATATATATATATATATATATATATATTCCTTTTTTATCCTAGGAGGCATGGGGTCATTAAGCAGTCTTCCTTTATTATACTACTTTATTTATTGGGCCCGACATGTTTCGTGCATCTTTTCTTCGCACCTCTTCAGGGGCACTTCTTGCAAGGAAGTCCTCCCGTTACCAAGTACTCCCTCTGGAGTCCTGCTTAAATAAATAAAGTAGTATAATAAAGGAAGACTGCTTAATGACCCCATGCCTCCTAGGATAAAAAAGGAATATATATATATATATATATATATATATATATATATATATATATATATATATATATATATTTACTTCGATTTTCATTCTTATGATGCTCGGTTGGAGATTTAGAAAGGTCAATACCATATGACCTAACGTTATATAATTAGGATTCGTTTACCTCACATGAAAATTATAAGTGACTAATTCCAAAATACTTTAATAGATCAATAAAAACCAACTTCTTTTAATTTGGCTCCCTCCCTCCAAAGGGAGGAACCCGCTTAAAAAGGCGGCACGATGGCGCAATACGGAAACGCCGACTAAAAAATGTCACGTTTTAGAAACCCCTAGATCAAGAATATAACGGTGGCTCAAATATATATATACATATATTGTCTCTTCTCTCTCACTCAGGTTCAAAATGGTCCAATTTTGAAGAAATTTATTACAATAATACTTTGTAAAAAAAATAAAAAAAAAATAATAATATTTAGTCTAATTTAAAAGGTCAAGTTTGATAACTAGCTTAATTCCCACACCGCAGCACTGTTTTATGGGTGAAATTCGAGCAATGAGAAATCTTTGCGCTTTTGGCTTTATATTTGTAGACTTCCAGGTAAACTTTTTATAAATTCTATAACGAATTAAACCATTTTCTAGGCGATATATATAAACGTTTTCGCTAAAAGTGGATGAAAACACTTTTTCTACTTGATTTTCCTTTTGGGGGCTTCGAATCATTACTTTCAGTTGAAATATTTTCTGTATGTTTGAAATTTATACAAACTAAGATACATCGATTTTACTTAGATTTGGAGTTAAGGGAGTACCTATTCGAAACAAAATATTAGTATTGACAGACGCGAGCAGTTTCAGGATTTTCGTTTTTTTTTGTAAAAAGACATTGAAACGGTTGGTAAATCGTGGTAAATTAACAGTAACCATTTGAAAGCTCTATAAAAGGTTTAAGTTATTTTCGATGGTTCTAGTTGTTCAGGAATACTGCGTACTATTACCTTGCTAAAGAAAGTGCTTAGTAATGCAGCCTTAGCCTGACGGACTACCGACTACTATTTGTTAATTGCTTTGCGTTTAGTAAAACGAGGCAAAAAAATGAGAAGAATATTTGTATTTTTTTATGAAAGACCAAAACAAAGAATTATCCGTTTCTATTCCTTTACAAATGTCACTTGGGATAAGAACGGAAACGTGTTAAGATGGCGCAGTACCTGCGAATTGGAATTTTTTTAATTTTTAATTTCATATAAATAAATAACATACAGTTCGGCCCTTGACAATTGGCTCATATCTCTTGCATACTTCCATGAAGTAAAATAAAGGTATTCATATTTGTTTAATACAGACACATCTAGAATACAATGGACTTGAGACACAGCCAGTACATAAGTCCCTTCTAAACTTGTTTAATATAATTGGAATAGCGGTAGATATGATCTGCTGTTGAGAATTGGAGTTGCAACCAGGCAAGACCTTCAAGTGACAGACAATTAAACTGGCTTTGTCCTCTTAGGATTGAGATAACGAACGTCTGGGATTGAGCTGCAGGCTCGCTTAGTTTCATTCATTCAAAATTAATTCGGATTTTTTTGTAATATCATGGAAAGCCATATACGCTAGGAAAAAGATATAAATCAAGGTGTTATTTTCCTCATTCGTTGTTTATTTTTAACTTATGTTAATATTAAGCTTTCCATGTTGCATTAATATCCAAAATACAAGTATTATTTCTCGCAGGGCTACTGTAATGTAGAAATATACCACTTTTATCGTTTTTTTTAATTATAGTTACATATATTTTTGTGTTTTCCTAAAAAAAACTATTCCTTAAAACTCGTAATTTTTTTTTTTTTTTTTTTTTTATATCTTTTTGTAAGTGGCATTCTATTAGATTGTGTCCTGCTGATTCTGTACCAAAACTACCGATTCAGAATTCGGCCTCATTCCAAACTGGTTGCTGAAAACGCCTCCATGGCGAAAGTTAGCGTTCTGTCAGGAGACTTTACTTATTTACTTAATCAGGCAATTTCATATTATTTTTTTATTTGTGGAAAATTCCTCTTGTCCCCTATTGTAACTAAGACGTTCTTCTCCAGTGAACGTCCAGTCTCCAGTGAATAGAAACGGAATGGTCCACACAAAAAAATTGTTTTTCTTCTCATAAAGTAAAGATTTATTATTATTAAAATGATAACGTCCATTTATTATCGACAACAAAAATATAGGACGGGTTATCTATAGTTTACCACCATTTTCTAGCCAGGCTAGGGCTGATGCCTTTTCTAAAGAAACCCCACCATCCCTAGTGGGAATCGAAACTTATAAAGTAAAGATTTAAAATCATTACTTTATTTTTACCAATAAAATAAGGACTTGTTTCTGATCAAGGGTTTCAATATAACGCCTCGAATAACGAATAATTCAATGGAAAAAGTCCGTCTCGCAGGACTGCATCATCTTAGCGCGGTTCCGTTCATATCCCAGGTCTAATTTGGAAAGATTAAAATAGAAGCAGTTATTATTTTGGTTCCACCAGTCTTTTTTTTAAAATTAATTATTATAATGGCGTGTCAACCCTTAAGGTCACTAACGCCATTCCTGTGAGTAGTAAAGTCTTGAAAGGTCATGATTTACAATCTTACCTGGAAGGGTCCGCTACACTAGAAACAGACCCGCTAGTGACAAGGTCTTGGAATCTTGGAAATCTATATTTCTAACAATAAATTGTTTTTGTTATTTTACTTAACCAGTTTTATTGTCAAATACATTATCCAACTATAAGCAATTAGAAAATAACAAGAAATAAAACAGACAAAAAGAACCATTGGAATAAACGAAATCAATTAATTTAAAGCTTTAAGCACTTTTTTCTCCGATTGACATCGCCTAATTAGAACTTTCTTCAGAACCTTTTTTGTAGAGCATTTAGTAAGCTTCCGAATGGTAATCTTCCGCTTCACAAGATTGTCAACGATTTTCGAGATGCTAACGAAATTATACAAAGTTACCAAAACTTTTTTTGTCTGTTAATAAAATATTTTATTCTAACCCTTCCTTTATTCTAAACGTAACAAAAATTTCAACATATTAGTGTTGATGAAACTCCAACATGCAGAAAATGTTTCAACTGTATCCCATAATTCTAAGTACCAAAATCAAAGACAAAGAACCCTCCCTAGGAAGGACGCTAGGCAGTTGAAAAGCTTTTTATCTTGGTAATCCATATCTCTAACATTAAATTGTTTTTCTTTTTTTTCTTAACCTGTTTTATTTTTAAATACATTATCCAACAATAAGCAATTAAAAAATAACAAGGAATAAAAAAAAAGGCAAAAAGAACAGTTCGATTAAGCGAAATCAATTACTTTAAAGTTTTAAGCTCTTATTTCTCCGATTGACATCGCCTAATCAAAACTTTCATTAGAACCTTTTTTTTAGAGAATTTAATAAGCTTTATAATGGTATTCTTCCGTTTACCAAGATTCTCAACCTTTTTCGAGATATTAAGGAAAGTAAACAAAGTTACTAAAACTTTTTATGTCTGTTAATAAAATATTTTATTCTAACCCTTCCTTAACTCCAAACGTAACCAAAATTTCAACATATTAGTTTTGATGAAAGTAGAACATGCAGAAAATGTTTCAACTGAATCCCATGATTCTAAGTACCCAAACCAAAAACTGTATTCAAAAAATATTTTTCCAATTTTCTCGAAAACGGTTAAAGCTATCGCCTTGAAAATGGTTTCATTCGTTTTCCTAGCCCAGGAATCATATAAAACGAGTACTTAGAAGCTTATGAACTCAAAAACGTAAGCGTTACGATTTTTTTTGCGCGAATTTCGCCCCAAACGCCATCTTCCAGTAGGCGGATTTTGCTGGTTAACGAACATGACCTTTCAAATTGGACGAAGGATTTTTGTACCAAATTTCATCAAAATCGGACCATTCGTCTTCTATCTAGAGAGCGAACAGACAAATATATATATATATATATATATATATATATATATATGTATATATATATATATATATATATATATATATATATATATATAAATAAATATATACATATATATGTATATATATATATAAATTTGAACCACCGTTATTTTCGGTCTCTAGGGGTTCTGAAACGCGAAATTTTCTAGTCGGCACTTCCGGATTGTTTCATTGTATCAACCCTATAAGCGGGGTTCCTCCCTATGGGGGAGGGAGGAACCGCGCTAAAACTATACTGGCATATTCCCTAAGAGTTAGATATTATTTGTACTAGGAAGGAATATTTTTAATCGAAGGAGAACTAATATCACATATATTTTTAAAAGAGGAGAATCATTTGACTTGAACCTACTTACGACTGAAGACTTACACTTACAAATTACTGAAAATATCCGTCTTGAATGGCAAGCCTCATGGTACAGCACAAGAGATAACCTCCTAAGGGAGATAAAAAGCAGTACTCATGAATGGCAAGCTAGTACACAGCTATCACGACGTGATGAAGTAGTAATTACAAGACTGAGAATTGGACATACACATTTAACACATTCCCATCTCATGACAAGACAAGACAGTCCAATATGTCAGACATGCAACATACAACTAACAGTTAAACACTTACTTACAGAATGCAGAACACGAGACTATTTAACGATTCCACATGACATGTCCGAACTATTTTCTGAAAAAAGCCCACAAATTGTTACCATTCTACAAAACTTACATAAAATGAAACTATACGACAAAATATGACTCAACAGAACGTATGTATGGTTTAATGAAGCGATTGTAAATAAATGTTTTTGTATTTTTGAGTGTGCGTGTGTGTGTTTGCATAAGAGCGGCTTCTGTATACAATGTCCTTACATTAAATCCCACAAGACATAGAATAATGATTTTTATATTGTAACAAACTATCAGACACTCTATTATTTATTTGTTCCTACAATATTTCGGTTATTGTTTTGTTTGATGTTTTTATTTTTTTTTTCTTATATTTTCTTTATCCCTTTTTTTCTAATGATTTTCTATGCTTTGTCTCTTTGTGTTTATACTTTATAAATTTTTTAAACAATTTATTTTTAGCTATTTGCTTAATTTTATTGAATTAATTTTCACGCAGTATGCGAGCATATCACCTTGCTGTTGTGGTGCTCCGTAACAAATAAACATTTCATGGAGCCAATCGCCTACGTTACGTAGCTCCTTAAAAGAATAAATGAATAAATATTTTTAAAAAATAACAGATGCAAATAACTTTTTAATAACCTTTCACTTTAGACCCAAACTTTCTTGCTTGTGAAATTAGTGTTATTTAAAATTTAAAAGACCGATTGAAGCATTTGGTAGAAATTTTCCAACAATGGCTGACTTCATCCAAAGCACTGAAAGACCCGAAGTGAGCGCACTAGAAGGAGTTAAGAGTATGTACTCAGGGCTATACATTGATCCAGAAAATGGGATCACCATGATCAACAGGAATAGAAAAGATCGCGTGGCACTATTGTGCGGAGCGAATTCAAACTATGATCCTTTTGGATCAGGGTTTGTAGGGGAAGGGATGCTAACAGCTCATATTTCGGGTTCCACTTATCAGCCTCCATCCACGAAGATCATTTCGAAAGTAATCCACAATCTAGCCAAATTAAATACCGGAGGAATCCTAGTTCTTTTACTTAACTATCCTATTCAGGTTCTAAATTTTGGGCTCGCTATTGAGAAAGCTAGATTAAAAGGCATAAATATTGAAAGTTTCGCTATTACGGATGATTGTTCAAGAATAAAAGGCGTCGATCTTGTAGGCTTCGAGCAAAATCTTGCACTGCGCAGAGGTTTAAGTGGTTGCGCTTTTGCTATAAAACTACTTGGTACGATGAGCAGTCTCGGCTTCAAATTGTGGGAGATCCTAGATCACGCCATGAATCTAAATTTTAGAATGGCTTCTATAGGATTTACTGTGCAATCATGTACTCTGCCGGGATCTGATCAGCCTACGTTTAATATACCTAAAGGTCAGGTAGCTGTCGGATGTGGTTTTCTTGGTGACCCGGGAGTTCATAATATAGAAGCAACAAACTTGAAAGACATTGTCAATGAAAGTCTTCCAAAGGCGATTAAACAAAGCGGATTACGCCGTAAAGACACTTGTTGCGTGCTGATAAGCAATATGGGGATAGTAACGAATATGGAGCTTTACTGTGTAGCAAACGAAGTTGACCAATATTTAGGGAGCCGAGGGATTTGTATCGTAAGAATGTTTGTTGGCACTGTAATGACTTACTACGATACGAAAGGAGTAATGATTTCCTTGCTGAATTGTGCTTATTTACCAGAGTGGGTGCAATATCTGGATATTTGCACAGAAGCGTATGCGTGGCCAGGATCAAGACTCTCACGCCTAAATCCCAAATGGCCCATAAGGTCGTTTGGTTCAAGTGAAACTCAGGAACAACAGCAAATAAGAAAAAGTACCTTCAAAGAACCCAAGACAATGTTGTTGAACGAGAAGGAGGCTCAAGTCTTCAAGAATTGTCTCATTGCTGCCTGTGAATCCTTGATAGAATCAGAGGACGTCATTAATAGGCTGAACGCCATAACCGGAAACGGTGATTGTGGCTCGAACATGAAGAATTTCTCTGAACATTTGTTAAGAAAACTGCAGGATATGCAATGCGACGACGTGTCAGTCACATTTTCCATGTGTTCCTCTCTTGCCGACGAAGTGATGAGTGGTACTGTCGGCACCCTTTATTCCATTGGGTTAATGGGAGCAGGAATGGAGGCCGACTGCTGGGTGAACTGTTGGGAAAGTGCAATAAACCAGCTGATGAAGCACACATCGGCAAAACCAGGATTCAGAACTCTCCTAGATGCGCTCATACCGGCCTATGAAATATTCGTAGATAGCATAATAAAATTCGGCGAGGAAAGATGGTTTATAGCACTGCAGAAGGCCGTAGAATATGCCGAGTGTGGAAGTTTCAAAACTGCATCTATGGTCCCTAAGGTTGGAAGAGCTAAATTCCTTTCTAAGTCCAAAATAAACAACATGGATGCTGGAGCTTACGGGGTTTACTTATGGCTAAAAGCAGTCAAGGACACTCTTAACAATAACCTACAACAGGATATGAAACCATCCATAACAGATCAATAAAAATTATAAAATAAGTTACGTTTTCGTTCATTTTAGAGAATAACGAACTTGTCCCTTAGTGTGAATTTGCACTACCATAATAGTCAATTCGTTTTCAGAATATATATTTATATATAAATTACTATCATATTAGTTATAATTAACTCTAGTTTACGATAAAGCTGTTTAAAATAATAATTCTACTATTCATTCCGCTTTGTGAAATTTAAATCATTCTGCATTCCCAAGGGAGTACATGAGCCCCTTGTACTTATTTTAAATATGTTAAATGTTAATATTTTATTATTATTATTATTTATTTTTCTACTGGATGTCATTCTTAACGTATAGATTACAGAAATTCCGACTAAACTCCGGAGGAAGTGAACTGCGACGAGGTAAATAATGGCACTGAGGATGAGAATATAACTGAAATTACAAAAAAAAAAAAAAAAATAAATAAATAAAAAAATAAATGCATTGGAAATTTTAGTGACCAACTTTCTTCACCCTAATTCAGTAAGATGTACCTTGACCAGGCAACAAATCCCAATCGTAACAGTAAACAGTTTTACTAAGCAATATTTGAACATATTTGAAAATGTGCCAAAAGTTCTTAAGGCACTTTTAGTATTTCATTATAGACTAAACGTAGCATTAAAACTGTCCAACAGCTCAGCACAATATTTAAATAGGTACGAGAACGGATGTTTGAGCCAGTAATTTGACAAGTAAAGTACGGTTTCGTGTCCAGCTTGTTACCCGTCAGCTTTCATGCCCTTTTTTATGTTCATGATTTACCGATGCTTAGCAGGATGAAATATTTCATTCCATGCGACGAAGTTAGAAGGTTTGCCTGTCTTCTGCAAATACCAGGTTCACATTTTTGCTATTTTATTTTATTTGACAGAAAAAAACATGTCAGGCTAGCATCCACACCAGGTGGCTTAAACAAATGGGGAATTTGGATTCATAAACCTAGTGGGAAAGTAAGGTCAGTAAATGACCGAAGGAAGATAGAAAAGCATTACAATTATTTGAAATCAGATGTTACTATTCCTTTTGGGCACCAGGTTAACGCCAAGATATATAACGTAAATATCAACAGATCGTTGTGAAAGATATTGTCAGGGGTTGGTAATGAGATTGAATTACTTACAATGGAATAGGGTAAATGACCCGATCGTTGACACTGCTCCTTAAGTTGACACTTCAAATTTAAATTTGAAAAATAACAATTAGATTCAAGAGAATTCAATAAGTTTGCATCCAAATGAAAGAACAGTTGTTGAAGAATAATGTTGACTGACCCGATCAACTATGCAACTCCGTTAATAACATCTGCAGCCATTTTAGTATGAAAAATCCTCAAGTCAACTCCTGCTGACTCTTTGCTTAGTGAATTTGATAAGAGATTAAGAATATTTCTTAAGAATTTTTTTTTTTGTAATGTGTGCATTAAATTGTATTTTTGTGATTTGTATGAACTCTATGATACTTAAATTATGGACAGTAAAAGGTTTGACTCAAGTTAAATAAAAAAATCTTGAGATTATGGTAGTGTCAACATTGGGAACCCAATAAACAACCAGGGCTCCTTTTCTTGGCTCTAATGTCAACTTTAGGGAAACGGTTGTCAGTGATGCATACTAAAACATTTAGTTGAGATTTTCATTAGAAATTCATGTATCCTGATTTTATTAATTTCTTATGACTGGAACCTTAAGTTGGCAACATGTTTTCCTAATTTCGACATTCTGTTCCTAATGTTGACAGGCAACTTTTTATAATAGTTTTCTGCAATTTGAAATGTCACACAACTTCTTAATCAATTTGTGGTACAATGGTTATAACAGGCGGTACCTCCAAATGCTTCTCACATTAACCAACCTATGGATGTATCAGGTTTCCGAACGTTTAAAGAAGGTTGGAAGCTAAAATTTCATGAATAGAGCAAGTCTTGCATTAAAAAAAAAACAGCTGAAATCGCAAAGAAAAAAGAGCGAAGGCTAGATTGAACAAAAAAGAAGAAAAATCCCTTACAAGAAATAACTTTTAAATTCTTCTCGTCGGAAAAATAAGGTGAGAAACTCCATGACTGAGGAAGATGGTAACTCCTCCATTCAGCCTGAAGAAGGAAGGACATCACTAGCATGAACTTTGTAGAATCAACAGGTGTAAGTGAACCATCATCAATGAGTTACACAAAAAGTTAAAGAAGAAGAGCGATTGTTCAAAAATGACCAAGGGATGAATGATGAAAATGGCTGTAATAAGCAAGTTATAAACAAAGTTAACGTTATTAGAGTAGGTGATTAGTGTATAGTTCAAGTTGAAGGAAAAACAGCACGATTTCAATCTAATTTGGTTGTTTGTTTAAAGAAAGAAGTTGTATTATTTTCATTTTCCCTCACTGTCATCCTTAGGAACAGAAAAGTCAAACTTAGGCACCGACCTACTGCAGACGTGTCAACATTAGGACCAGAGTAAGGCAGCATTTAATGATTTATTTTACTTGAAATACTTAATGTATCTAAAATTGGTTTATGTGAATTTCATAGAGAATGAGCTGACGAATAATTTGATATATTCAAAGTTTATTATTTTCAAAAACTAAGCGAAGAATTATTTTAAGTAAAATAACCCTTCCTTAAAGTGTCAACTATTGGGTCACTTACCCTAAATTTATTTATTTATTGTTTAACGCGAAAAGGCGATAACACAATTAAAACGCTACTTTAAGAAAAGAAAAAACAATAACAAAAGCAGTCGTTATGAATTAAGAAGTTGGAAAGCATATCTATACTGTTTATGTTAATATTTAGTTTTACGTGTAGTCAGTGAGATTGAGTACTACATGATTGTACGCAGAACAAGGTATAGTTGGGATTCGGCTAGGAGAAAAAAACGTCAGACTTTCAGGAAGAAATCTGTATTTGGACGTTTCGGCTGCACATTAGCACCCTTCTTCAGCTAAAAAATACATACAAATTATAAGTAAAAAAAATTTATGATGTATATAATACCCTCATTTCTGAATTTTTTTTACTTATAATTTGTATTTATTTTTTAGCTGAAGAAGGCTGCCAATGTGCAGCCGAAACGTCCAAATACAGATTTCTTCCTGAAAGTAAGACGGTTTTTTCTCTTAGCCGAATCCCCTTGTTCTGCGTATCTCTGCAACGGCTAACTATCTCCATCTCCACTATATGATTGAATATTTCATAATGGAATAAATTGCCTCCAATATTAATGATGGCTCAATATAGACCGTCAGAAGATAAAAAATAATAAAGCTGGACATTGTTGTTTAAAACATAAATAACTTACAAAAAAAAAAAAAAAAAAAAAAAAAAAAAAAAAAAAAAAAAAAAAAAAAAAAAAAAAAAGTATTTAATGCCTTACTAATATTTTATAATATTAATACGTTTCTCAATAATATAAAATAGTAAATGTAGAAAATCCATGGCCTCAACAAACGATTGTTTTTTTTGTTTCTTTGAACGAGGCCTTGTGTCGTCATTGGTCAGTTTTATTTTTAGGTAGTTCTTATGAAAGAAGTTTCACGAAACCTTCATCGACCCAAAATTACCCCTATTAAAATTATATATATATATATATATATATATATATATATATATATATATATATTACTTACGTATTAGCGACAAAGCAGGTTTAAGAGTCGGGTCTCAGAGAACTGGATCATCACCGGGTCAGTGAGCTGGATCAAGGAGTCAATTCAGTATTTGCCAATATGTCGATGGGATTATCAACGATTTGGGTTAACTCCAGTTTTGATATAACCTTTAGCGAGCGAAAACGCGTCGCACTTATATTAATAGCATAGTTGCTATGCATTTCCGCTCGCTACGCTCGCTCTAGGTTATATCGAAACTCTAAGTCAACCCAACTCGTTGATAATGTAGATCAAGGATGGTTTTTCGCTGGTAGTGGACTGATATATATAACAAAACACGCACAACAAATTCGTACAAAAACTGAAATCGCGTAACAAACAAAAAAACAACAATTGCGTGGGTAAATAAAGCAAAAATGAATCATGTTAATCAGAAAGGAACCAAGCGACAGTATGAAGATTTCTAGAAAATTGCTCTTTAAGTGGCAAAATCTCGAGAATTCAGTTAATTATTCTTTTTTAAGTATTGTGTCGTCAAACTATACAATATTCCCTCAACTATTTAATATTACATTTCTTACAACTAAATAGCTCAAAGTAAATAACACTTTTCTGTTTGAAAATGAGGCGCTTGGTTCCTTTATGATTTACATGATCCAAATGAATTGCCTTATAAAGACAAAGGGAACAAGATGGTTACTATAAACACAATAACCAATGAAATATCTGGTAGTGATTGACCAATAGAAATGCGTTATCCACTATCCAGATCTCTGAACAAGACTTGCCTCTTTAACCTGCTTTGACGCTAATACGTAAGTACCATATATATATATATATATATATATATATATATATATATATATATATATATATATATATATATATGTATATATATATATATATATATACATATATACACATTTGTTTGTCAACTAACACGATAGCAAATGATAGATATCCTAAAATAGATAAGGCAAAATGGAAAATCCAGTAACCAAAAGACGGAATTAGAGCTTTAAAAAAATAAATAACAAAAGAGTTTTCTAAATAAGACAGCTAAGAAAATATTAGTGTGTTGTTAGGATAAGTTTTAGTACTTTGTTGTTGGCAGAAATATCGTATAGTGCGTTCGCGGTAGTTGGTAGGTAGCCAACCTGCGGGTAGCTCAACCCCAACAATTTGTCTTCGGCGTTCCATCCCAAAGCACCATTCAGCCTGCTGTATCTCTGGAAAAATTATAGGAAACTTACTACTCTGATGATTAAGAGCACAAACAAAATAAACGAACGTTAAGCCACCTTTAGAGAGAGACCGGGGTGTATCGAGAGTGCACAGACAGAGCGGAAGTGGCCCAATAAGGGTGTCCTACGTTGTTGTCACATTTTCGTTCCGCTTTAGTTTTCGGGGAGTTAACTCATTGCTAAAGTATGTGTCACACCATGCAAAAAGAATCTCTGCATAAATAGTTACTATATGGCGGAAATAGCTGAACGCAACTGCCGAGACACGTCTTTTTTTTTTTCTTTTTTTTTTAGAAGAAAGCTATTCTAAATTTCCTGACATCGTCTTGATATTTCTTACCAGCGTTACTCATCAGTGGGCAGAATCTGAGATTTCCGGATTTTAGAAAAACTTCCTCATTTAACCAGTTTCCATTCATGTATCACAACCCTGTGTTATTGAAGTATGTGAACGATTTAGCAGCAAAAGTTTAAAAAAAAAAACATGGATCTGTGAAAAGCAAATTATATTGTTTTGATCAGTTTATTCAAAAAGCTTAAAAGAAATATTTGTTTTTATAAATACTTACTTAAATATTAAGTAAATATTTACATAAAACAATAAAAAAGTTACCACCACGAAAATAAAAAAAAATCGGAAAACAGTAAATAAATAAGATACACATTTATTTTGAATTTGTTAATTATGTAATTACTGTACAGTAACTAATACTGGGTCCAGGAGGTGGCCATTAATGAACCCCAACCATACATTTTGAACACATTTTTACAGGGATTTATAATTAGAAAACAAATGCTGTACCTTGAATTGATACTGATGGCTACGCTTGTGAACCGCACTGGGATTCTCGTGAGCCCATGTGTGTTTATTGTGGTAATTAAATATCCCATCCCTAATAAATAAGATGTAGATAGCCCTGTAAAAATGTGTTCAAATGCGTGATCCAGATAAAAATAATAATTTTTGAGGTTAATGTGGAATTAATTAATTAATTTTCATGAAAGTAATTTTTTTTTGTTTTAAGTAAATATTTACTTAATATTTAAGTAAATATTTATAAAAACAAATATTTCTTTTAAGCTTTTTGAATAAACTGAAGAAAACAATATAATTTTCTTTTCACAGATCCATGTTTTTTTTTTGTTTTTTTTTTAACTTTTGTTCCTAAATCGTTCACATACTTCAATACAGGATTGTGATACATGAATGGGAAGCTGGTTAAATTAGAAAGTTTTTCTGAAATCCGGAAATCTCAGTTCCTGCCTATTGAGGAGTAACGCTGGTAAGAAATATCAAGACAATGTCAAGAAATTTAGAATAGCTTTCTTTTGGTAAGATAGACATACTTACATTCATTCGTTTTTACGTTTACTATCAACTAGTCTGATAGTAAATTTACTCAGCTTTCCATTGGTGGCCGGAGAACGATTAACCTTCTAAAAACCACGTTTGTCTCGATAAAACAATAAAACGACGTTTTCTTCCTTATGTGTAAGAATACGGAAAATCGTCATAGAACATTTTTTGTTCCCCTAAAGGTCCTCTATCACCTCCCACAATATGACTAGACATTTATGTATGTATTGAGGTTCCGCTTGGAAGAGAAGAAAGATTTGTTAATAAACAGATAAACAGCAGTTCTTTACTTTTAATGTATTCTCTTAAATAAACGGAAAACGTTAAATTGTCAGAAATGAAATATCGTCGATACAAATGAAATGTATCGAGTGTGAAAAAACGCATTTTTCATTTGCAATCTTTACTGATTGCTGTTGGACTGATGTACGGCAAACTCTCGAATCCAAGTTCGCTCAGTGAAAGGGGGAGAAACCACTGTCAAAAGGTCGAATCTGCCGACTATTTGACTGTCCAAAACCAAGTTTCCCCTCTGGAAAGTGGTGATTTTCACATTCGATACTTTGCATTTGTATCGACTATATGTGCACTTGAGAGAAAGTCAAGGACTCAATACCACCATGAATGGTCCATACTGTTTCACCTCATTTAGGTAAAATATTTCTGTCAGAAATCCTGTGTCTGTACTTTTTTTTTTTTTTTTTTAATCATTATCATGGACTGACAGCTACAGCATTAAATCACTCAGCCAGGTAAATGAAAATAAGGTTTTTTTTCTGGATGGAGTATATTTTTGAGGGACTAAAGCAAGAACTGTTCATGCAAATATAACACGGTAGAGCGAATTTTCCATCTTCTTTATTTTTCCCCTGGCGTTCAACATTATTATTCTGAAATATTCCATGACATAGCTCCTTAGTGATTCGCTGAAGAATTTACCAAACTTCTTATCATGTAATATTTTGTCGAAAGAATGGGAGTCTTAATGGAATCATGCATTATTTAATATTTGATATTCAAAATATCTTCGAGCTTTTTCTCATTTTTTTTCTTCCTCCAAGGAATTCTTAATTTGATTATTAAAATATACCATAATATAAGTGTTGTGATCGAAGAATGTTCACTCTGTATTTTTTGTTGATTTTCAGGTGTAGTACCTATCAGCGCTAAAGGCAAAACGACCTGCCGGGTAGAAAATATTCAAATTAAAACAATTTTTGCTAGTAAGTGGAAGAATTTGTTTCGACGAGAGTGAGATTGATTTTTCTTACAAGATCGCCTAATTTATTGCAAGTAATAAGAATACAAATATTGTGAGAAAATAAATACAGTTAAAAAAGTGAAGTATATTTCTCTTGACATTCTGTCTATTTGATTATTCACATATACATGGATGCGTACATATATATATATATATATATATATATATATATATATATATATATATATATATATATATATATATATACATATCATTAAACGGCTCGTTGTTTGTGATCTGTGGGTTGTGAAACGTCGACATTTCGTCAGTACTTCCGGATTGCGTCATCGGTTCTATCTCATAGGCTAGTTTTTCTCCCAATAGAGAGAGAGAGAGGAACATGCTGCTGCAGACTGGTAGTCTATTTTTTGTTCTCTTCTGGTTTATCTATTAAGCGAAATGTATTCCAGCTATAAATGCTTAGATAAGCCGAAAACCCCAAAATTGAATTCACGCTGGATTGGCCTGCCTTTCTGTAGATTGCAATATGAGAAGGAAGTGAAATGTAGGACCACTCCTCTTTACCCCCTCCCCACCACTTACCGGAGTGAAGAAACGAGGCTTGAAGAAACTCGCTGAATTAGGCCACTTGCCAGGCCTGCCTATCTCATCTCCTTCTTCTTACCCCCTTATTGCTTTTCTTAGTTTCTTACTTCTTTTCTAATAATATATGTTTTGTTTAAATGTTTCAAAATTAATTATCCTGTGAAAGGAAAATTACTTGAGGAAGAGTTTGTTTTAGTTATTCTTTAGTTTTGAGGCTAGTACCCAAGCTGTAGTTCTTTGCGGTGTTAAGATCAGATAGACAGATAAAGGCAGATGAAATTGTAGTAATCTTTACATTAACTCTTATAGTTAAAAAAGTAATCTTCCAAAACTCGGAAGAATCCGGTGATTTTTTTGTAATCGTTCTTACTGCTTATTTCAAAGTTTTAACTTATAACGTTCTAAAACGCTCTAATTCCTTTTTTCCTCAATTTGACTTATGTGTGGCTTAGTTGAATATCGTAGAGCAGGGAAAAATATTGATACTTTTTTCGTCCCTCTTTTACAATTACATACCACTCATTTAGAATAGTGTTTTTAGACAAACTTCCATTATTATTAACAGGGGGAGGGGGGGGGGGGTCTTGCTGTTCCTAGATCCTGTAGGTTATATAGTGTGAGAATCACAAACTAGATAATAAAAATCCGCGCTAATCGAAAATTGATTTTTTTTTTTCGCTCTGCCACCACTGTGCAACCTACCAACAGGTGACCTGCGTCGTTGTGTTGTGGGCCTGTGTTAATAAAGAGAGTTTATCATCGATCATAACAGCTGTTTACGTATTGATTTACCAGAAGGATACATGACGGGACAGTTCAGCTTCAGCAGTCTTTTGTGCTAATGGAATAAAAACTAATTTCCTATAGCCACCTTGGAATGAGATATAAGATTGGAAGTAATAAAAATTGTCAGTCTCCCTTTGTACTATGGTAAATTGCAGAAGAGGCGATATTACCTTAAGCTTTTTCCTTTTCCCTCAAGAGACCGGACAATTTGCAAGGATAATAAGACGGGGCCTGCTTCATTTCGGAAAGGATCATCTCTCACTTCCACCGACCTTCAGAATATAATGAAGAAAATAAAAGAGATAGAAACTATTCCTCTCCATCCTTTTTTTCTGTAATATTTCTCAAAGTGATTTAGAAAAATATTTCTGAAGAAAACGCCGGGCTGTCTTAAGAAATGCGCCAGATAGTCTCATTATCACAAATTCAATAAAGTTTCATTTTAAATAGTTTTACTTCTTGGTCCTATTCACACTATAGAAAAAAATTAAAAATTACTATATACCAGAGGAAAGGCGAACAAACACAACAGTGATTTATTAATCACCTCTCAACTAATTTCGCAACTTAGGCGCTCCATCAGAAGCTAAATTAAAAACTATTTACTGCAACAGTAGGCAAGTAAACGTTCTACTGTCAGGGCGTCATGGCTGAAGATAAAAATAATGGTACCGACAGATTCTAATAGATAAAGATAATTCCCTAAACATCGATTAATAATTACACAGCCACACACATAAAAAAAGGCTCAGACCTAGAGAGTTTACTATTATTGGGTCGCTGAATCCGAGGTCAGAAAAATCCCTACACTTTTTGTTTAAGCCTAACCCCCCAAAACTCATAATTTAGGATATTTTAGACTATAATCTTTTTGTTTAAGTAGTTAACCAAAATAAACTACTATTTCCTGTGAACTGCCTTTTAAAGCTCACTAATATTAACTTTTCGAGACCTCAACGAAGTCGATTGGTTTATTTGGAGTCCTTTACATATATGACTTGTCTCAACAATTTGCGTTTTTCTCATATTTTAGTATTGCTTGTTTTCTGATGCAAACAATCTTTGAGTTTTTATACAAAAATTGACCCAAGGCCTTCGGTGGTAATTCTTGAACTGATGCAATCCTTAAAATCCCAAAATACGAAATAAAACCCCATTTTTGAATCGAGCAATGTATGTGTATGTGACAAATTCAGTGTGTTCCAAATTTTATATTACTGATCTCTGATGACGACCCGTCGACGAGAACTATTGTCTTTAATTAGTTAATTGCAGATTCCGAAGGTATAAATTGTCTAAAGTGGACCTGTGAACAGTTGAACTTGAAGTGGAATTAAATCTGCCTTAACTCAGAATCAGCCTAGTAGAATCTAGATTAAACTGAGATTAGCAATGAATTTCCAAGTGAAAATGGCTTCTAACCACTAAGTCATAAGTGTCTATTATAGGACAGTAACTATTTGAGTAATGGTATTCACAGGGGCTATGAATAGTTTCTACTCCGAGGGAGAGGGAATAATTCGGCAGGTGTTAGAGATTCAATAGTCATACTTCCAAGAATTGAAACTAATCATGTATGCATGTAATAGATTCAAACGTCTGACAAATTTTCGCGTTTGTATAAACGTCCGGATCGCAGGAACTGATTCAAAACCTTAAAAAAAGTCTTCAAGAACTGTTTGTTTATTCGACATGTGTGGTCCTATCGAAATTAACCAAGGTACTTCTTAAGTAGGAAAATTTTTTTAGCTTGCTTTATTACTCAAGTGGTGGCTTGGAATGCTTAGGATGGGGAAAAACTACACATTTCAAGCACTGTTTTTTTCCGATTGCGGTACTATCGAAATTAGGACTAAAAACGTAACCATACTAAACAAAAAAAACTGTTCTTATCCGTTAATAAAGTGTGAAAGTATAATTTGTCAGGGTTCGGTCGTGGTATCTTAATAAAACTACATTTCTTATTGGAAAATGATTTTTATTATTTGCTGACGTATGTCTACTGTTTTGAGGCCAATGGAAACACTTACTCCAATGAACTTTTGAAGAAAATAGAGCTCATTGGAGTACTTATGTACACAAAACTTACAGTAAAGGAAATTACTCATTCCTTGACTTCTGCTCGGAGAGCTCTATTACAAACACCAAACACAATGAAAGAACCGTTCGAACCAACAGTTTCAAACTTCAAGCACTACTTTCTCCGATAGACATCGTTCCTTCAAAATATACTCTAGAACCGTTATGTAGGGTATTCAGTAAGCTCTCGTATGCCCACATCCCACTTACAACGATTTCTCAACCGCCTTCGAGATCTTTAAGAAAATGTAGGGACTGTTCATATTTGTTAATAAAATATTTTTTAAAGAAAATATTTTGTACCAAATACCATCAAAACCGGACCATTTTTGAGACTACTAGAGAGCCAACACGACTGTCTATGTTTATATATATATATATATATATATATATATATATATATATATATATATTGCAGAAATATACCCACATTTACACTGATGGATCAGCGACAGCACAGGACACTGGAGCGGGATACTATTCACCTGACACCTCAGGAGCTTTACCTGTGGGGAAAATGACGACAAAGTCGCAGCTATAAGCGAAGCAGCTAATAATGCACTTATCACTCTTGGCATTGAGCGAAAAGTAGTCTTTTTATCAGACTCTACTGCTGCACTCAAGGCTTTGACTTCACAAGACTGTCAACATGATGACCTAATTATAAAATGAAGGGAAAGACTTTTAAGGCTTCAAGAAGCTACCGAAATCAGATACAATGGATACCTGGTCATTGCAATATACATATACGGGAATGAAGAAGGCGACAGGCTAGCCGAAGAAGGATGCAAAATGAGCCAACCACTTCTTGCCGTCACTTTCACAAATATATGCCATGTAATCACTTCCAGTGTAACGACAGCTATTGTGGATTCTTGGAGAAATGCTGCAGTTGGAAAAAGATGGGAGCGAATAATATCAAAACCTATCCCCGACAGCCTTCCCCTAGGAATTGCAGTGGCTACCTTTAGGATGACTATAGGCCACGATTACCTATAGAGCCATTTACAAAGGATAGGTTTAGCACATTCTCCAACTTGTCCACTCTGCTGCCAGGAGGACGGGACGGCGGATCACCTTCTCCATTGCACAGCCCTATAGGCGAACACTGGAGATGACACCACAGAAGGACACGCCCGGCTTTACTGGGAGGCACGGCATCGAATGGCTGAAAAGCCAAGGACGGGCGTTAGATGAAGAAGAAGAAGAATATATATGTGTGTGTGTATATATATATATATATATATATATATATATACATTCATGCATAATTACAAAAGCACTTTCCATATAATATTTACCATCCAATATTGTGGTATGGAAACTGAACAATGTCTACAGGAATTCTTTGGTGTTTTTTTAAATAAAAGTGAAAACGGTACTTGTAAAGAAATCATTCAAGTGTTGATACTTTTTATAAGACATTTTTAATAATCCCTTCGTTAAATGGTTTTGAATAAATTGAATTACATTGCCTGAGGCCACAAGGTATAATAAAAAAAAAGATATCTCTGAAATTTTATTTTTTATCCTTTCCTTTTTTATTTTCCAAGACAACTTCTTTTTCCGATGGAGTATTTGTCAAAGGATATATGGTTGAACCGTTTTTGTAGCAAGACTGGCTGTTTAGAAGGTCTCCAAATGTTTTTACATAGTGTGTGCTCATTTTCCTTTTTTTAAGATAAGAATCCTAAGAACAAAATGTATCATCTATCATATATCATACGTGTGTACAAGTTTATTACTCATAATTTATCATAGCATTTTTTTTATCTATTCCTAATCATATGCCGATAATTTAAAAAAAAAGAACCAATAACAATATTACCTGTTTTGTTAGTTGTTTAAAATACATGTATTTATATATATATATATATATATATATATATATATATATATATATATATATATATATATATATATAGTGCATGGCCTTCACTGTACTGAGAGAATCGTCAAAAAAAGAATAATTCTTTATTTTTTAATTTATTTTCTTATCTGCTTTCATTCTACTTTTTACAGTGTGAATAATCTGTTAAAATATACATTCATACTGTTTTCATATACTATTTCTAAGTCACCAAAATAGAATATTTCTCGAACAAGTAGCATGATCCGTCCGTCCTGTTTTGTTTTCATTGTTGTCTATTTTTTAATTAAGCTGTTACATTTTATTTTTTAACTAAGCTCTTAAATTTCATTTTTTAATTAATGCACGGCGCTAACGGCCAAGTTGTAGATAATTTAATTAATGCAGGGCCCTTATATATAAAAACAAATAGTCTTATGCTGTAATGTAATATAAATACACAAGTCGGTAAATAAGAGATGTGGCATGTACTGTGATCTCTTCCAATCCACAGAAAAGATAACATGCTGTATCAAATAAAAAGTTATTAAACAGAAAATATTTAATTATTTCTGAATGATTTAGGTCACTGCAATATTTTAATCCAAACAGTTGCCATTTTAAATTTTGAGCATTCATATAGTAGTTATTAGTTTTGTACGGCGCTAATGGCCAAGATGTAGATGCGCCGTTAAAAAAAAAAAAAAAAAAAAAAAAAAAAAAATTAGTTTTGTACTTCATCGATCCATCATCATGAATATTGATCATATGGATGGCTAAGTGCATATTGCAGAATGCGGTCAGCATTAATGCAAAAGGCTTATTTTGCTTCTAACGGGCTCAAAAATAAGAGGCATTGGAGAGAATGCCCACTAATGTATCCGATGAATAATTTATGAGACTGCTCTTTATTCTGTAAAGGAATAAGCCACCTGTAAGCGTACACGGTAAAACCAGCGTTTGCTTTCGTTCGAGAGTAGGTCGTTCAAAAACATTGATTCTATATGTAGCACTTGCCATCATAGTCATGACACTTCCTTTATTTTCTAGACAATGTCACGATCTTCCCAGAAACATCATGTAACCGGCAATTTAAAAAAAAAAAAAAAAAAATTGATATACAAATTAGTACAATAGATGACTACAATGAAGTCATATATATATATATATATATATATATATATATATATATATAAAATGTGAATGTTCCACGTATACATATACAAATTTAAACCACTGGTATTTGTACGACATATGGATTCTAAAACGTGAACATTTCCATGGTATCGTAAGGAGGTTCTGTATGGAGAAATTTTCAAGATTCCAGACCTCCGTAATTTTTGCACGTTTCCATATAATATACAGTGTGATTTGGTTGGTTTAGTATAGATCTTGTTATTCAATTTCTTGCTTCTTATAATATATGTTGCAGTTACATAAATTTCAATATCCATTTATAAATAACAACTTTTTTTGAGCGGCCTATTTACAAGTTACCTTTTGTAACCAAGACAGAGGTGACGCACTGCTAAAGAAAAGCAACATCTCCAAGTCTATGACTTAGGGCACGGGGTGTTCGCGCCTTAGAACTCGTCATCGGTTCTCCCTATATTTTTATCAAGTCGTTTTACTGCTAAGCAAATTTAAATACTTGACTTCTCCAAAAATAGATTTTCGGCCTTAAAATGTTCACTATCTCAAATAAATCGGAAATAACCCATTCCCGCTGCTCCTCGACGTTGGATTGTTCTACAGGAACTAAATACAATCACATTAAAACACTTCTTATGGAAAAAAAAAAAAAAAACAATATTTCCGTTTTGAACCTATTTTGTAGGAAGTAGGAAAGCTTTCGAATGATTTGCTTCCACTTACTATGATTGATCAACATTTTTTTGGAATCTTAAGCAAAATAAACGGAAGATCTTTCATGTGTGTACACAAAATATTCTATGCCTTGAAGAGGTTAGGTATTGGCATAGTATCGCCTGTCCATTGTTTGAAAGCTAGTCTTCATGACCCACTAGTCCCCAGTACAGCGTCCTTTTTTTAAGATGATTACGTGCTAAAAATGGTCTTAGTGACTTCATGTTGACGGGTCTACCACACTGTAAACTTTTCCAAGTCTGGGTTGGGCGCTTTATTGCACACGTAGGACCTAAACCTGTCGTTCTAAAGCGGTCCCCTTTTTTCATAACAAAACTCAGATTCTTTATTTTATTCAGAAGATTATATATAGAATCAAATGAAAATGATTTTGTCCAACAGAATAGAGGGCGCGATCATCGTGTCCGACTGCCTCAATATGTCTCTCTGGGGCGGTATGGTTTTTTTATTACAACACACCTAATTTTTAGTTTCATTTACTAAACATGGCCTAACAATGATAGTCCATAACTATTTTCGGTCTCGTTTCTTCAGTCCGACAACATGAATATGTCACTCATGGGAGGTTACGTTTTTCGATTACAAAAGTTATGAGATCTATTTCTTTCTGTTTCAAATAAAATATTTGTCTTAAAACAATAGGTGTCCGACAAAAGCAAAGACGCAAACTTATAAAAACTAATAATTATTATTATAATAATTAATTATAATTAAAAATAATAATAACAAAAATATTTTACAATTTCTTAAATTTTGAAAGTGCTACTAAAGCGCGCGCAAAATCCTGTTAACCGGCGAGATCCTTTTCAGCACCTTTCCTCCCTCCCTCCATAGGGAGGAAAGCCCCTTATGACGTTAACCTTACGCAATCTGCAGGTGCCGACTAGAAAATTACATGTTTCACAACGAATAAGTCACGAAAATAACTATATATATATATATATATATATATATATATATATATATACATTCAGGGGGGCGGAAGGGGCTGCAGCCCGCCCCCCCCCCCTAAAATTTCCATTTCATGGTAAAATTGTGTCATAAAAACCTTAAAAATCGATTAAATAAGATCACTTAGTTAATGAAAAATTTATTTTAGTCGTAATAGCGTTTTAGTTGCCTAAAACTATTCCAAATTATAAATTTTTCATATTCCATACCCCGGAAATTGTCTCAGCCCCCCCCCCCGAAATTTTCCCAACCCCACCCGAAATTATTTCCTATATACACACATCCAGTAAAAACATTTATTTTTCTTTGTAGAATCACAAGTTCCTACCTTTAAAACGAAACATATTTGTCTTGTTCGACATCCATTCAATGAAATACCACGAAACAAGAAAACTAGGAAGGGAAGGTTTTCTGGAAACCCTCGAGCCGGTCTAGCTCCGGGAGTTCCGAGATCCGTCACTCACCCTTTTGGAGACCACCGGATAAGGTGTACCCAAAATAAACAGACAAACTTCGGGGTGCAGGAATAAAAAAAGAAAGAAAGAAAGTCCTTTGGCGTATGCCTCGTTTTTTCTTCGATTCCGAGAAAAACGCAAAAGAAAACTAAAAAAAAAAAAAGAAAAAAAAAGAAATAATGAAAAGGCCGTCATTAAATCGTTAAACAAAATTTGTTGTATCCCTCACCCCCTCCACTCATCATCTCCCCACACTCCCTCCTACTTTATGTTCCGCAAAAACAACCCCAAACTGAATTTCGGGTTATTACATACTTCAAAAAACTTATGCAATATATCCCAAAGGACATTTATTTTTATTTTTTCATGCTGCATCGATTCCTGAAGTATTTTTGGGGGAAAGCCTGTATATATATATGTATATATATATATATATATATATATATATATATATATATATATATATATTACATATTTCTGTTCGCTCTTCACGGACTGAAAAATGGTCCGTTTTTACGATATTTCTTACAAAAATCGTTTGTCCCATTCCAAAGGTCAAATTTGTTAACCAGCAGAATATGTTTACCGGAGAAAAATCGTGTTAAGTTGAAGTTGACCATTCCAAAGCTTGGCAACGTCTCAACAAAAAACGTCCTAAAGTGAATTTTATTGGGCCTCAAAGTCCAAGAGATACCCTCAGAAAACATAGGTATACTATAGACATTTTTAAAAAATCGTAAACAAATTTTCAAAAACATGACATCATATACCTTTAATTAACATTAATTGAGAATCTACTGCTGATGGTAATGTCAGTTCAAATACTCAAGGCGACAGTGATGAAGAAAATTTTCACAAAACTTATAATTCGGGTAGAGATGGTTTAGACTGAGAATAACGTTTTATCAATAACAGACTTATTTTTAATACTTTTGTCAGTTTTAATAAATTTATTTGTATTTAATACATAAAATTTATTAAGTTAGTCCAATTCTTACGACTTTTCAGGGGATACAAAAAACGTCTAAGCTAGTATTGTTTCTTTAGTAAATTAATATTTACGAGGTTGCACTAACATGCATTTCCTTATTTCTGATGAGATTTAAAGAATTAAAAAAAAAAAAAAAAAAAAGAAAAAAGTTTTTGCTGTGTGGAAAAAATAACGTTTTTGAAAAATAAAATTATTTCGATGAAATAGTGTATTTAACCCATTTTGGAAGTCATCGCCTCAAGTAAAAAATAATTTGATAATTTTTCATAATTTCTTCACATACAATATTTTATTTTATTTTATTTATGGAGACACTTCGCAGCTTTGGCGACAAGAGCTTTACATATGGATATTATTTACATTGATAGCTGATAGATCATCTTAAATGGTTTTACAGAAATAGACTATAAATATACTTTAACATACACAGTATAGAGCTTTAAATCTGATGTAGTTTTAACGCAAGGTTATAATTCATATTAAATGGCAAGACGTCTGGTACAACACGACTGACAACAAGCTTCGAGAAATTAAGCACACTGTACACGAATGTTCATCCAGTAAAAGATTAGCATCATCCAGTAGACGAGCAGAAGTAGTTTTATGGGTCAATGGAACAGAACAATCGACTCTAACTCGATAATTGGTAGACAACTTTTAAAACATAATCAAAAAGAATTTATTCATAATTAATTCAGGAAAAAGATATAGTTTTATCACCTAAATGTGAAAAAACTAATATAAAATAAAAAAATTCATATTTATAATTAACTTAACAATTTACCTATTTACAATGTTAACGCAAGGTTATAATTCATATTTATAATTAAGTTAACAATTTAAGTATTTACAATGTTAAACTAAACTACATACTTTAATTAACAAACTTCTTAACTTATTTAGAATGCTTCGCACACAATAAACTAATAAAACAATAAGGTTATTTATATTTTATTTAATTATTAAGCTATTATTACTTATTAATTAACAACAAATTTCACAATTATCCCCTGTCAGATTATGAATTAAATAAACTAAAAAATAATTTACTGAAGAAAAAATCAAAATTAATTTACGTAATGTTTGCAGCTGTAATTATACACGAAATTAAAACTTCGATGAAGGATTAATCGTTTTAACATTTTTTGTCGGACTGACAAAGAGATCCACTAATTTTGTCGGACAGAGCTGTATTTTGCTCAAAAATGTATTAATCTATTTCATGTGAGTTTTGTCCGAACTTTTGTAATCGAAAAACCTAACCTCCCGTGAGTGACATATTCAGGTTGCCGGACTGAAGAAACGAGACCGAAAATTTGTCGCACAAGTTATGGACTATCATTGTTAGTCCATGTTTAGTAAATGAAACTAAAAATTAGGTGTGTTGTAATAAAAAACCCATACCGCCCTAGAAAGACATATTGAGGCCGTCGGACATGATGATCGCGCCATCTATTCTGTCGGACAAAATCATTTTCATTTGATTCTATATATTATCTTCTGAATAAAATAAAGAATCTGAGTTTTGTAATAAAAAAAAGGGGCCGCTTTAGAACGATAGGTTTAGGTCCTACGTGTGCAGTAATGCGCCCAACCCAGACTTGGAAAAGTTTACAGTGTGGTAGACTCGTCAACATGAAGTTACTAAGACCATTTTTAGCAGTTTTGTAATCAACTTAAAAAAAGGACGCTGTACTGGGGACTACACGTTTAGCCCATGTGCTTAGCCATAGGAGACAGCTGTTCATTAATCCTGAACATAGCATCAAGTTACCTTCCTCTTTGGTTATAAGAGTAAAAGATTTATCGTGGAAAAATATATTTTACTACTGGACGCATCAGCTTTTTCATTAGCAAAGGCAATCATTTAGCTGCTGCGTGTCCTGTACAACATAATGTTGATATTGAAATCAGCGATCCTCATCATATTAACGTCGATGGAAGCATAAAAGTTTTACATAAAAGATCCACGAAAGCCACTGAAAAAACTAAAGAGACAAATAACATCAGAGCTCATTCAAAGAATCATGAAACTGAACCAACAGATCCTAAAGTGCATCAATTCAAGAAAAACGAAGAAACCACCGTCCGTCAGAATTCGCTCCATTATCCTACTTCGCAGGGAAGCGATTAACTTACGAATGTGGACATGGACTTGAAATTGACTAAGTTATTGCAGAAAAGTGCTGCAAGAATAGAACTGATAGAATCACTGGAAGCTTCGAAATCCCCGTCGACATAGAGTGATATTCACTTAAATCTTCCTCCCCTAGAAGATAATGGCCCTAGATGTACAGCTAATAACATGGAAGCTAAGAAGGCAAGGACTCCGAAAGTAAATCCAAAAGATAAAAAGGTGGCGAAGGTTGCGGGATTAACAACTAAAGGAAAAAAACTCCTAAAACTGGAAGAACACAGGCTAGAACCAGGAATAAAGTGGAAGAATACAAAATAATTAAAACATGGTGTTTCTTTTCTCCTGGTCAAGATCAATATAGTGCGCACAGCTGTACGAATTCTTATCAATAATTTGTTCTCTTTGGTTTTACATCGTTCTGAAGAGAACGAGAATACACCGGTTCTCGTTCTCTTTGGTTTAATATGGTTAAATAATTTTTGTTGTATTAATCTTCTTATTATTTGTAATTTAATTGAAGTTATTTTTTGTAATTTTCGAAACTTTTTTTTTTAATTGCACACTGTAATAATGAAATTATGGGCAAAAATCGCCTAGTTACGAAGCTCCTAAAATAAAATAAATAAATAAAATATTCTATTAATGTCACTTAATGAAATTTTACGCCATAAAGACCTACTGTAGAGGTATCTGACTTTGGGCCGATTCCAATAAATGCTTTGTAGGACTAGACTTTGGGGCCTATCAAACGGCATCTGGGGCTAATATTTTCTAAGCCTAAGACAGCACGCATTATTTCTAGATATTATTTCATGGCAGTTTTTCTGGAGGGAAATCACGCCGAATAAGGCCGCTTCAGATCGATTATCAGTGCCTACACCTTATTTCAAAAGATGAAGTGCCCATTATGAGTTTCCACCCTATGCATATTTAATTGCTGGATTCTCCCGTCCCTTCATAATTGCATTCTGCGAAAGATAGATGAATGCCTTATGTAGTTATCGGAGCTGATAGGGCTCTGAAACAAATTAGATTATCCTCGTTGACAGCTTAGCATCACAGAATGTTGCAGATTATGTTGTTATTCATTTAAATTAGGCCATAATATACCCTAAAATACTGCCCTTTAAGTTCTATATCAATGTGTGAAGTCTTTGATCGCTTAGCTGTTAATTAGTTTACTTTTAATCAGAGTAAGCACTAACCCTCTCATCAACGAAATTCTAACAAGATTATTTCAACTACAAAGTCAACGTATACTCCAACGTTTAAAACACTATAATTTACAGTATATTCTCTAAAATATAATAAAAGCTATAATATTTAAACATGATTGAGGTTCAATTACTGATTTACATATGCAATCAACTTTTAAATTGACATTCGTCCAGAGACAAAGTAAAAATCGTATTTGTATGACTCAAGGACTTTTTATTTAATCTTTTTTTTTTCCTTTTTTTTAAATGACCTTGTTCTGCAAACTCTTGTAGATAAGTAATAATGACATTATTTGTGGAGGATACCTGGAGTTTTTGGTTTTCCTATTTTGATGCAGTACCACCATCGCCCAGCCAAATCAATGTAAAGATAGAGTAAAATAGTTTTCAAAATAAATAATAAATAAACGTCCTATTAGTAGTAGGTGTTACTGTTTCATTCCTTTAAGGAAGTCTTGTCTGTTTGTTGGTGTGTTAGTAGGTTTTGATGATTTAGGACGTTCTGGAGCATCATCTTCATTCCTTTTCTTCTTCTCCTTTCCGTGTTCACCTGGATTAACCTTTCTGTATACCCTGCATTCCTTCCCTGCTCTTCCTTCCACAGCGACCTGTTCTTGGAGAGGTCTTGATGTGCTTGGCGTTGGGTTGGAATCCAAAAGTCCTTCCTTTAGAGTTGGCTTCGATAAGAAGACCTGATTTTCCAACAGCTTCTCTAATAACTCTATTCTCTTGCCCATAACCTCTATTAGGGAACTGAGTTTCTTAAATTGAGTCATTTCCTCCTTATTACTTAACACTTTCGTGGCGTAAGTTTCTGTTTTGCTTCTTGTTGATATTCTTTTAGCTTCGAAGTATCCGAGTTTTTGAAATACCATGACTTTTTTAATGTCGCATTCTTCCGCATATTGAACAAAACTTACTTAAACTTATATATTTAAAATGAATGTATATTCATCGCGAAATATTAATAATTTAAAAAGTTTTACTGAGGTTCATTGATTTTTTATTCTATTTTATCCAACTAATATATAAATACATATATATATATATATATATATATATATATATATATATTATATATATATATATTATATATATAACATTATTTTATTTCATTAAAAGTAATTAGAGATGAGAAACTAGCATTGATCTGAGGAAAGAAACTTAGCTAATTTGTGGCTGTTGGATATGATGAGTATGTTCTGGCTGGCCAGTAGAGCAACTGATAAGACCAGCAACCATCCAGTCCGATTAATGTTTCTCCATTTTGACGTATGTGTCCAATACGTTATCGGCCATACTCCTAGTGAGCTTTGCCCCTTCAGTGCCTCACATTACATCATCCACTCCCTCATCTCAAATGACATCTTTCGAGTATTCCGTCTAACTTAATTTATTTGTGATATAATTGACTGCGTTGACGTCGTTGGTAATTTTTTTTTTTTTTCAAAATCGCCCTTGCTCCCAAATATTTAATGGGTGTTGGGCCTACCTCATGTCATAAGTCCCATAATGTTCACTTATAAGTAGGATATAGCTTATTTCAGCCTTACCCAAGATGAGCATTTTACAGTTAGGGTGCTTGTATTTATTGCGAAAAAGTTTTGAGATAGTATGAAATTATTGAATGTGTGTAAATTATGTATAAATGTATTTATTGCGAGTCAGTATTAGTCATTAAGCATGTAAATAGTCTATTTATTTACTTTTAGGTTTAAGTTAATGGTTCTTCCAACATTTGTAAAAAACGAATAGCTGATGTATATAGTACCGATAATATTAGTTTTAAAAGCGCCGAAAAGTTGCCAAATCGCCGCTTCCTTCAGCAAAAATCGAGTGGTGCTAATGACCCTTGCAGCCGGAGCACCTATAATTAATAAATAAATTTTAAAAAATATACATTTAGGACCAATTATAGATTTCTAGCATACATATTGTGCTACAGTGGATCAGCTCTTTAATTTTGTTTTATTTATTTTGTTTTCGGTGCACCAACAGACTGTGTTTAATGTATACACTGTGCATATATGCCTTAAATATACACAGTTAAAGGACGAACTGGGTATATTTCCAATAAAATTTTCAATATTAGCTATTGACCTAAATCAACATTTTTTAGCATGTTGGAAAGGATCAGTGGAAAAATTAATATTTTACTAACCAATGTCGTGCTGTTTTTTTCTGGAAATAAATTCATAACTACATTGTCCTGTTAAGGAAATATAAAATACCTGCTACAGTATAATCGTCAAGAAAACAAAGATTTCTAGTAATAAAATAATCCCATATGTCAAAAAGTCATTTTTGGATGATTTTACAGGCATGTATCGGGCTTTATTTCTAGTTTTTGGTTAAACTCATGTTACTGGTATAACAATTTAAGACCGCTAAGAACTGAGATTTAAATATTTTTATTATATAGCTTCTCTTTTGGTGATGCTCAGAATACTTTTAGCGCATTTTCTCTCTCCCTTCTAAGGGAGGAAGGCCCGCTTATGAGGTACACCTCATGACAGAACCTGGTTGAGACAGACATGAAAATGTTTGGAATCTTACAATGTTCATTTAATTAAAAACAATGAAGCTGTTATGACTCGTGTGGAAAATTCAATAATTACTGAGTTAAGAGTTAATACTAATGAGATTGGAGGGCTTATTTTTGATTGAGTGACCTAAGGAGCAAATTCCACAGAGAAATCCATAGAGGTAGATGGATTGAAGCGGGAAGGACCTCATGTAGGGTATAATCCAGGAGGCTCACCTTAGGCCGGGCTATATTGGACTCTAAATCTCGTTAAGCTCGCGACACAGGTCTTCTAATGGGAATCGATAAGCTGCTTTAGAAACAGTGACATCACCAACCTGGTTCACCTGAAATTATCATTTCATTCTATAACATTCCTATATTGAGCAAAAGGCAAAGAATTAAATATGTCTATTGGGTATTAGATTCTTAAAGAGTCAAATAAGATTATCGTACGAATATTCAACTAATAAGATGAAGATAGTTAGCCGTTGAGGCGATAAGAAGTCGAGGAATGGTTGGGATTCGGCTAAGAGAAAACGTCAGATTTTTAGAGAAATCAGACAAACCATATTCTACAACTTAAAATACTATATTCTTAGATAAACGGTTTAGATTTGCCTGTAATTGCTTCAAAAGTTTGCAATTGCCAAGTCGTTATAATTATGACATAAATAAAGCGGTCTAATATCAATATGGAAAGTGAAAGATAACCATCCGGAAGCTAAAATCTCTACAAAAAATTAAGTGATCTATGGGATCTGAAATGTGAAATTTTCTAGTCAGCACTTCCGAATTGTATAAGCGGGTTTCCTCCCTATTGAGGGAAGTAGGAACCACACTAAAAGAATACCGTACGAAAAGGACTATAAACTCTGAAAAATTAAAATAGAGATTGAATTTGCTCACTGGTAGGATATCTCCATAATTTTAATACAATTAATAGTAACGATAAGAAAATTTACTAAATTTATCACATAAAATCGGAAAAATGTAGAGGAAAAGGAGTTGCACAGGCTTCTTTGCTGAAACATTTTATGCTGATTGAACCGTATTACTCTGCCAATCATCTGTCAGAAGCACAAGATAAGACTCGATTCCTCTTTCGCTCAACATAAAAAGCAAATCATACATGTTCAACACACACTGCCTTATTTCATGAAAGGAAAAGTAACTTCTGGAAGCAGCGGAAATTAGAGAATCTAATACTCTTAGAGTACCCTCGAATTGAAAAAAAAACATTTTATGACAGCCGTGTTATTCCGCGTACCGCGTTAAATCGTCCCCTAAGAAAGAAATGGATCGATTCGATGGGATCTACAACCATTATTTTCAGGAGATTCACCCACGAAAGAAATCATTGAAACGTTCTTAGTCCCCAGGTTCGTTTTCGAATGGATGTAACCAAAAATATAATATTTAAAATTATCCTTATCATGAATGTAATATCGATTTGAACCTAGTTGTAGAAATATTTAGAAAGGGAAATTTGCGCATCGTCGTCCTCCTCTGAAAATCATTCGAAATCGCTAACCTGGATGCTGATGGAGTTCGTTCAATGGATTGAAATTGAACAAAATGTGAAAAAAATTAACATTCTGCCACTGTAGTCGTCACTAGTCCTTTTCGATTATTTATTACGTAATCCGATTTCCCTTAATTTACCAAAGTTTTCATAGAGAGTTTTAAACAATTGAATAAAATTGTAAGGAAAATAATAGCGTCCTCCCACAATGATAAAGTCACTTTTCTTTTTTCATCTCAGGAACAATAGCAAACCGGAAATCCTAGAAATTAAAACCCCTTAATGAAAAAAGAAGAAACCCCTTTCTTTAAAAAAAAGAAGAAAAAAAAAGATGTTGTAATTACTATGAGTGATTTAGCAAGAGCTGAGTTTCATCAGAAACACGGTTTAATCATTTTCTCACCAAAGGTTTCTTATCGTTACTCGTATTTTTTTTTACATTTTTCTTCTTTTGAGCGTTTCATCTTTTTTTTTTCACATTTGAGTCATTTTTTCGTTTCCTCAACAATTACTCAGTACTCCTAGTAATTACTGTCTCATCATTTCTCATCAACGCAAAAAATTCTACGAATAGAATAGAGTGCATCAAGGAGATCACATTACTTTTTTTGAGATTTCTTTAATCTCAAGCGGAAATAATATTTAATCTTATAAACTTAAAAATACATATTTTATTTGTTTAATGTTTCATCTGCTACTCTGATGATTGCATAGTGATTTAAATTTGATGATTTAGGTGATAAAAACACTAATTCATTTAGAAAGACTATAGAACATGTGTCTTACACATGTTCAAAAACGTTTTGAATTTTTATTTCATTTCTGCATAGGAACTTCGTCTATTCAAACATTGTACTTGTATCAAAATGTTAGCTGATAAAATAGAAGAAGAAGAAGAAAAATATTTTATTTTGGACCAAAACAGATTGTTTTTTCCACAAATTGAAAGAAAAAGAAAACAAACAACAAAAAAAATAATATAAATAATAGATTGCTTTTTACATTAAAATAAAATGTCTTGATACAGCCTCGGCTTGAGGCGTCGGGATTTAGGTTCTCCTAGGTTGTAGATCGTGGCAGCTGAAGAAAGAGGTAGCTTCTCTTGGTGCCTTCGGGTCAGTTCTTCGATGTGAAATGCGATTGGATCAACTCCCAGTTCTCGATGGAGCAAGGTGTTCCGAACGAACCAAGGGGCGTTGGCTGCAATCCGTAGCACTTTGTTTTGTAAAGTCTGAAGTCGTCTGATGTTCGTCGTGTTTGTTCCATACCACACAGGGCAGGCCTAAGTCAGTATTGGGAGAATCATGGTTTTATAAAGTAGTGTTACTAGTGAAGGTCGAAGAGATGTTTTTCTGTTCATCAGTGGATATAGTATTGAGAGTCTGGAGTGTGCCTGTCGTAATTTTATGTTAACGTGTAATTTCCAAGTAAGTCGAGTGTCAAAGTATAGTCCTAGATACCTCACTCCCTGGTCCTTCGGGCTTCAAGGAACTGGGAGTCCATCCAATTGGATTTCTGGTAGACCTTCGTTTGAAAACCGCCGTAGGGAAAAGACTTTGGCCTCCGTTTTGGTTGAATTTAGGACCAGTCGCCATTTAGTAAACCATTCAACCAAGAAGTTCGCCGTTCCTTGCAAGTTTTGAAACACCGTGGACAGACTACTATGAGTGGATAAGATAGAGTGTCGTCGGCAAATGTTGCAAGCTGAGTGAAGGGATCTTCTTTCGGCATGTCCGAGGCGAATAGGAGGTAAAGAAGGGGACTCAATATAGATCCTTGTGGAACTCCAGCTTCCAAGGCGATCTTCCGGCTGAGGGTGGTTCCGATCCGGACTTGGCAGGTGCGATCCTCTAAGAAAGATTTAATAGAGTAGAAGAGATTGGCTTATGGTAATGTCTTCTTTAGTTTATATAATAAACCTCGGTGCCAGACGGAATCGAAAGCCCCCTTCAAGTCCAAGAAAAGGCCCGCTGTGAATTGTTTGGCTTCAAACCCTTTCACTATGACCTCTGCAACCCTCTGTGCTTGCTGCGTAGCGGAGTGATGGTGTCTGAAGCCAAATTGATGAGATGGAATTGTGCAGCTCTCTTCAAGGTGTTGTCGTAGCCTCTTCTCCAAGCATTTTTCTAGTAGTTTGCCGAGTGTACATATCAAACTAATTGGGCGATAACTGTTAGGGCTGTGCTTTGGCTTTCCATCCTTGTGAAACATGAGTACTATCGCGTTCTTCCTTGCCTTTGGAAAGTACCCCAGTCTCAAGCAGGCGTTGAAGAGTCCGACCAAATGGGCAATCGTCTTCCTGGGCAGCTTTTTCAGAACACAGTTCGGAATCTGATCCTCGCCTGGTGCCTTCCGGTTCTTCAGTTTTCTAATCAGGAACTCCTCGGTGTTCAGGAACTCCTATGGGGTTATGTAGTCAGTAAGTCTGCTGTCCACTGTCATGGGTTCTCTTAAGAATTCGTCCACTGTCCTGTCAGCCTCTGGGTCATCCCTGTCAAGAGGTCTCACTACAGTCTGTAAGTGGGTAGCAAACAACTCACATTTCTCGTCGTCAGAAGTCGCTGTCTGTTGGTCTATTTTCAGGACAGGCAGAACGGGACTCTTTCCTAGGATCCGCCTAGTTTCCTTCCAAAGACTGTTGTCACCTGGGTTTAGGTCAGAAACATAGGATTTGTAGGAGCTTATTTTCTCTGTTTCTAGAAGAAACTTTATTCTACGGCACAGTCTGTTCACAAGTGTTTTATCTGCCGGGTTCCTATATCTTTGCCATCTTTTTCTGATTACATTCTTGTCGTGGATAAGCTGTAGAATGTGAGATGGAGTCTTAGGGCCCTGGAATAGACGTGACTGAGTCTGGGGCTGTAGTGTGCAGTGTTGTATTGATTTACGTATGTGTTCTGTGAGTGTCAAGGCGGAAGTGTCAATTTCGTCTGTACTTTCATATGAGTATGGCACGTCCAGTATGTTCATGGCATGTGTAAAGAGTTCCCATTCCACGCGTCCGTTAATGAGTTTAGGAAGATGTGGTGTCAATTTGGGTGAGTCGTGAAAAGTACAAATAACCGGTAAGTGGTCTGAGTCCAAGTCTGTAAGAGTGTCATGATAAAGCGGGTACCGTATGTTATGTAATACAGCAATGTCTAATATGTCCGGTTGATATCTGTCCTGTGTTGGATAGTGTGTTGGTTCGTCAGGTGCATATATATGCAGTCCTAAGTTCATAGATATGTGTTCAAGTCGAGTTCCATTAGAGTTCAGTGTTCTACAGCCCCAGAGTGGGTTTTTACTGTTTATATCTCCAAGCAAAACAGTCGGAGCTCCGGAAAAAATGCACTCAAAGTCGGAATCAATGAGGCGTATTCCAGGTCGGTGATATGCTGCAAGAATGTTGATGGTTGAGTTATTGTTTAGACTTAGTGTAATGCCGACGACCTGTAAGTTCTGTAGTGTAGGTAAGTAGAGTTCAGTATGTATTAATCGTCTCTGTACAAGTATAGCGACTCCTCCCCGCCTGGTCTCCTGGTCCGTTCTGTACACAGTATAACCAGGAATTCGTAGTCTGTCTGTTTCAGTTAGGTGCGTCTCCGTAATACAAGCTACGTGCACAACATGTCTGTTTAGGAAGTCAGTAAGTAAGTTCACGCGGTTCCTTAGTCCCGCGGCGTTCCAATTCAAAAGGGTTAGGTTGTGGTAAGAAGTTAGATTAGAACAGTCCATTTTCAGATGAAAAAAGTGAAGAGAATAATTTGGTGAAAAATGTTTTAATTTGTGGTAAGAAAGGCTTTATGAGAGTCGTCAGGAATTTAGAAATGTCGAATGTTTGTTCGGTAGTTAGGTCCTGTTTTGTCTGTGATGTTCGTAGATTTTCTCTTTCTGTCCAGTCCAGATGTTTGGTCGAGGAGCCTCCGGGGAGGAGGTTTTGTGTTTTTTGTCCTGTGTAGTGGATGATGTGGTATTCTGCATGTTAGTAAGTATGGTGTTCTCTTGTGGATCAGTACGTGATGTGGCAGTCCGTCTTCTGAAAGATTTTTCGTGATTTAAGTACACTTGACATCCCCTGTATCTTGCACTGTGGTTACCATCACAGTTAGCACATTTGGCAGCAGTGGCTCGGTCAGTGCAAAGAGAAAGGGGATGGTCTCCTGCACATTTCGCACACTTAGGATCCAGTCGGCAGTGCTTTTTAGTATGGCCAATCCGTAAACAGTTTCCGGATTGTACGGGACGCCCGGATCGGCGACGGGTTTCTACAGTAACAACCATGTTACACAGCCTATCTAATTCTAAAACAGATTTGCCTTTCTCATTATTATCTAGCTCAATGGCTACAAGAGGTGTGGGAAATCTATCTTTATTATAGAGCCTCGTGGCTCTCTGTGCTGGATAGCCTCGCCTCTTCAAGTCATCTAGGACATCGTCCTCGGAGACGTTGAAGGGCAAGCCTCGTACTACAGCAGAGAATGTTCTGTCGGCGCTAGAAATTAAAAAATATTTTATATCTGGAGTTTCGTCAAAAAAGTGTGTTACGTTCCTAAAGTCTTCAATACTGGACAAAGATATTTTTATTTTTTCATATAGCATTTTGCAGTCAAATGCGGACTTAGCAACTCGTTCAAGATCCGCAACTAGCTGTTTAGTGTCAATGAACGAGTTTTCATGATTGTCAGACACAACTTAAAAAAAAATGGCGGAATTTTAGGAGACTGGGGACTCTCAGGGATGTCAGCTGTTTGGTTGAAATGTCTGGTGTGTTGTCTGTTTGGTCTCGGTTTTTGAACCGGGGAAGTAGCAGAAATATATTATCTTCAGTCTGTATCTCAGATAATGGGGAAAATATATTATTAGTCGGAGTCATAACTGCCACAGGAGTTATTATTCGGACATATCTATTTCTCTTGGGTTTAGGTTCTTTGAAAGATTGAGCGTCCATTGCATCGAGACTGTCTATGTTGATAGGAAGTGACTCGTTGTCATTGGTTACGTGAGAAAGGCTAGAGTTGAGGTTATTACTGCCTGGCTCTATAACAGTCACCTCAGGGAATAAGTGAGATAGAAAGTCATATCACCTGTTTTGGCCGGTTCTTCTGTTAAGGTTAGGTTTGAATCGCCTCTAATATTTTCCGCACTTTTAGACAGAATTTTCGCAGCCGAGGAAATATCTAGCTTCCTAATCCGAGGACGGGTCTCGGCCAGTCTTTTCACACCCGTCATAACACTTTTTGACTCCAATAAATATCAATAATAGCAATATAAACGAGAGCACTAAGTAAACACAGCCTTTCGGCAACACAATCACAGCTGTTCTCCGATAAAATAGATAATACATCTAAATTATCAAATAAAAAATATAAAAAAACAATTCCTACATATTTGGAATATGGTCAAGTCAATTAAGTGGGAATTAAAACAAACGAATAAACATTTGCTTATAAAACGTGGTAATTTGTAATATATATACATTGTACACTGAGCACGTTGTTTGAAATAAAAAAATTACAATCTTAACATTGTGTCCGCTTGTAGATTCTCATCCTTAAAACTACATAAACAGCAACTAAAATTATATGAGTTTAGTTAAGTCCTAAACTGGGTAAACTGTCCCGCACAAAAAAGCTCCGGCCATCAGCACTTATGACCCCCTTAGTAATATTGTAACATATGATGATTATAAAAAACATATTCAACGTTGTTTAACACTGCCGATTCGATTGTATAATAAATTGTCTACATTATTTTAAAACACTCAAATCAATCGCTTAAAACAATAAGACATAGACCAAAAAATACTAACCCAAAAATATGTACTTTCGTGGCACCTACAGAGACGTTGCTACTAGCTAATCAGTCCGCAATGCTGACGTAGCTACAATTGATGTCAAATGTGCACGTTCTCCGTTGAGAAAATTTCATCGGCACGAACCCACCCCTATATAGGCATATTTTCTAGTCGGCACGTCTGGATTGCGTTATGAGATCAAACCTCATAAGCAGGACCTCTCCATAGAGGGAGGGAGGAACCATACTAAAACCAACCTTAAAGCTCTATACAAAAACCTTCAGTCAACAAAAACCGTTATCTCCAATAGCAATAGTAATATTTTAGGGCACTTCGAAGTTGCAGGACATTAAATCGATCAATTTACCAGGGTAAAACATATAAATTTACCTTCGCACATATGAAATGCAAGGAAACACCACGACGTTCGTATTACGCATGGGCGTATGTAAGGGGGGGAACTAAGGGGGCTGCAGTCCCCCCCCCCCCCCCGGAATTTTGAGTTGATCGGTAACAATGTGTCATAAACTCTTAAAAAAAAATAAATAAGATCACTATGTTCATAAAAAATATTTTATTTTGGGTGTAATAGCGTTTTAGGTGTTTAAAACTATTCCAAGTTCTAAATTCTTAGTATTCCATACCCCGGAAATGGTCTCAGTCCCCCCCCCCCCCAAATTTTCCCAGCCCCTCCCGAAATTATTTTCTATATACGCCCATGGTATCACGTTACATAAGGACCCAAGGCCGTCGGTATGGCCGTAAAAGAGGCACACAACCTACGTGAAATCACGACCGCCCCATTAAAGGGGAATGCACTCTTCCCGCTGTTAAAACGAAATAAAAGTAAAATGGGAAAATAAATGGAATAGAATGGAAGGGTGAAAATTCAAACATGCAGGAACTGCGTCATCTTAGCGAGTTTCCGCTCTTATTCCTAGTGACGTTTGGAAACTTTTAAAAAGAAACAAAAATTTTTCTTTTTCGGCGTCAAAAAGCACAGAAAACCGAAAATAGCCAACTTTTAACGAAGTGGAAATTAGGTACCTCAAAAGATTATAAATACATATATATATATATATATATATATATATATATATGTATATATACATATATACAAATTTTAACCACCGTTACTTTCGTGCTCTGTGGGTTCTGAAACGTGAAACATTTTAGTCAGCACTTCCGGATTGCGTTATGAGGTCAAACTCAAAATCCCCAACATGCACCGAACCTCTTACAACAGTACTTCATAAATTGAGGTACACGTAGCCGTTATCTAATAACTAATAAAGTATGTAAAAAAAAAAAAAAAAAAAAAAAAAAAAAAAAAAAAAAAAAAAAAATCTGTAAAGAGCTTGGGGCGGAAATATAATGAGAAAGTCTTAAAGAATTAATTGATTTTGTCCAAATGTTGGAAGTAATAAATGTAGGCCATCGATTCATAATTTCTAGATGAGATTTCTGTTTCATTCGAAGAGTTATTTTGAGCGGAATTCCTCCGATAAAGCTTCGTAGCTGATTGGCCAGCCATCCGCCTTCTCTAAGGACTCCTGTCAGTTTTCAAACTTCATTAGTTCTCCTACAGAAATCCGATAAAGCAGTTTGTCATCTGAATGTGGGATTTTAAACTTGAGTAACTGAGACTTTGCCTTTTCCAGCTAGTGGGACTTATTTATCCTTGCTGTCAGTTGCAAGGCTTCGTCTAATCTCGGAATCTCAGAACTGTTGTATCAGAGAGATCATTTTATCCGTCTACAGAATAAAATCGTTTCAGTTTAATGCTATTTTTTTTTTTTTTAACTCTCTTATGCTGAATAAAAATCCTCGCCGAACGCGATATATATATATATATATATATATATATATATATATATATATATATATATATATATATATATATATTGTTTTTTGGCACATATGGGATGCTGGTATTGAAGTTCCTATATTATAAATCTTGAAAATATTTTCAATACTTGTCTCACAATGTTTTTGGTCAGGTCTAATAGGGACCCGAAATTATTGTAGATAAAATGTATGTGTGTGTAAGTATGTGTGTGTGTGTGTCAAAACACGATAATACCCAAAATAGTGGTTCTTTTTTAATTCAAAATTACCATTACAAAAAATCTGCTGTCACTTCCGATTTGAATCAGTACGAGCTAACTGAATAATATTTCCAATGAAAAATCGGTGCGAAGGGGCCCGAGTGGAAGATTGCCTCAAGACATATTCATGTTTCATACATGATGAAGAGAAAAGAATAATAGTACGTACACCAGTAGTTCATATAGTATAAGCACATGCTAACACACACGATTATATTAGCCAGACATAGATTCAAGGACGTAATTAGCATGTAATTTCTCGTCTAAATAATAGCACACTCAATTCTACCATAAAATTGAGAGTAACAATTTAGTTAAGTAGTTGGCTGATTATATATAGTTGTTAATTGTTATGTGTCTTGGTGTGGAACCATTACTGTTTGCAGGTTCGTATGCGGAACCTGCAGATTGGCCATAGCACAAACCACAATTCAATCCTCATTATTCAAAATGGCCTGCAGCCGATGTCGTCTTATTGTGATTTAAATCACCCCGAAGCCTATCGGCACATTGCCCAATTATCTCTGTCAACAGGATTAGTTCAGCAAATCATTATTCATACTCCATCTTGCCCTAATAGCTGATCAACCTACGGACGTCTAAGGTATTGGTCGTGATAAGACTTTGCTTAATGAAAATGGATTTTATATTTTGTTATTATTATTAACTATTTATTATTAACCCAGATCTGATATTCTAATGGAATCTTGAAGAAAAGACACCAATATTCACAGAGAAGTTACAGTAGCGATTCTGCCTCTTCCCACTCGGAAACCTCTATTACAAACAACCAAAAAGAGAAAAACATTTTCTCGTTTTACGTATTATACTGAAAAATTACTTTTACTGCTAGAATGAATCCCTATGGAGGGAAGGAGGAATCGCACTAAAATCAGGAATTCCTATTTCTGTATGCGTGTGTGTGTGTATCTATATATATATATATATATATATATATATATATATATATATATATATATATATATAGACAAAAACATAATTAGCCTAAAACAAAACGGTGGGTTTGTCAACCAACAGCACCCACAAACCGGATCGCTGTGTTTGTCAGTGAACAAGGCTCTAGAGTACTTATGTCTACAATGTGAACAAGGCTTTTAAATGCACTTTTATGTGGGAAACTAGTAAAAATACCTGTTGAACATTTTTCATATATTTATTTTAGACGAAGTGCTATTCAAAAAATAAATATATATTGAGATAATAGTTATAGAATGTTTGAATATTTTCTTAAATCCTGGTGTTAACATTGTAAATACTTAATAACCAATAATAATATATTTCTGTAAAACCATTTAAGATGATCTATCAGCTATCAATGTAAATAATATCCATATGCAAAGCTCTTGTCGCCAAAGCTGCGAAGTCTCTCAATATATATATATATCAAGTCAAACATTTATTAAATTAAATGATTTGTTGTGACGTTAATTATACGGCTTGGCATGAAAGTAGAAGACAATCCATGCCAATTTAGCAGTTTCCTAGTATAATTCAGGAGAGAAACATTAATAGATCTTGGTCAAAGAGAACCATCCAAAGTTCGTCTGCTAGGAGAATGGGCAGACGCTTAAACTTCTTATCGGAAGCTAAGTTGATGTTTATTGGTCTGTGGCACGGAGATGGCGTGCCTGCGGAATCGTGTGTAGTGAAAACTTAATCCACCAACATACGGTTCTGCCTGCCGATCTATTATCGATTTATCGTTTCGACACAATCACGGCAGCAGAGGTTTAGCCTGTCCAAAAACTAATTCATTTCCTCTTAGGGTAATTGATTGATACCAGCCACGCATGCTGTGGAAATCACACAAATTGTTCGGCTAATCAAGCGTTTTATTTAATTTGATGAGATACTTGCGTCACTCTCGGATTATGTATTCGCACTTTACATCATCAACAAAACATTTGTTTCCATTTGTTTAAAACAAACCGAAAGAACAGTCATGTCCAACCGATTACTGACAATATAAGACTACATCTTTCTTGTCATTCCAAGACATTTTTTTTATTTTATTTTCATATTTTTTTTTTTTTAAACATTTACGCTTCTTAGAATTCTTGTGTGGCAGAATGTCAAATCTCATGTAGTACTCACTACTATGCAATAATCTTTTATTTGATCTACATGTTTCAAGTCTTTAGATGCCCGGAGCACTTAAAATAATAAATAGCAATTCCAGTGAGCTGGTCTCATATTAATGTCTCCTTGGAATTTTAAAATGCTTTCGGCCTACTAAAAAGCCATTAGATGATGTCATGTGATTTTTGTTCGGATTTGTTTTTTATTTTTAATATTCATATCTTTTCTCATTTACATCTCAGCCGAATAGATGGTTGTGGTTTGATCGGTGGCCCCAGCTTCCTCAATTCTCATGATCATATGGGAGACTTATCAATAATAGCTTTTGCTCCTGGAATCCAGAAGGCACAGGTAGGCTTGATCTCGCAAGGCGCGGTATTTGAATACTGATCAAGGTGAGTTATTAGAACAGTTGTCAATAATCCTCATTGAACCCTTTTGGAAGGAACGAAAGAGTGATTGGAAGTACTAATATAATACAGTAGAACTTGGATAATTCGAACCCCTAGGGACCGATGAAAAAGTTCGAATTATCCAAAATTCGAATTACAAAAGTTATCGAAAATAAAGGGCTAAAAAATCGATCTTCATATTTCCACATTTTTTAATTTTAAAAAAATACACTTAATTTAAAGAAAAACAAATATTTCATGAATTGATGATTACGTACATAAGTAATAAATAATTTATCAAAAAAGTCAAAATAAAAGTTTATTGTTTTGAAAAAAAGTTTTTTTCATGGGCAAGAATTTTTTCCATGGCACAAACAATGCAACAGATCTAGACGCTGACTGACTTATAAGGAATAAGAAATGAAGATCGGAAATGAAATAAGTGGGAAAGAATTCTATGATAAAATGACAGGATGGTGTATGTAAATACAAACCCCTGGAAGTGAGGAAGCGCGACCCACCACTGAACTCCAAGAATCCAAGAAATAGACTGAGACTGCCGCGCTTCTTGCTCTGGAACCCCTACATCCGTATCCTTATCCAAGGGAAGAATATTTTTACAAGATTAAAGATCGACCGCCTCTCTATCCACTTCCCAGAGGAGGCACACTCATCAAAAATTCGAATAATCCAAAATTTTATTCGAATTAACCACGATTATTTTACATTGTATATGTCCTAAATTCTAGGGACCGAGAGAAATATTCGAATTAAAGACGATTTCGAATTATCGAAGTTCGAATTATCCATGTTCCACTGTATCCATCTTTTAAAAAGATTTTGAGTAAATGAAGGCATGGAACCTTTTGCTCCATAGAGAAGTCCGATGACCTTCCAATTGTAGACCCTCTAACTATTACGGAGATAGGGAAGACACTTTTCACAAGTGGTTTCTTTCCTTAGGCAACCGAAAACGGCTGATTGTCGTCTATCTTACAGTTGGATCCAAGATAATTCCGGACATACCAGGATGCCAGGATTCGTCTTGAGATGTAGTGTAACAATTTCAGCCATGAAATAAACAAATCGCCGATTTGCAGGAATCATTAGGTCTTATTGGTCATTATTGACATTACATTTCGGGTTTATATGGTCAACTACAGACCACATGTATCATATGTTTGAAAAATGATTTGTTAGTTTACCTTCTGTAATAAAAGGGTGTTCCAAATTTATTCAGCAGTACTTATTTACTCTGAATAATATTTTTGAATATCTTGCTTTTAAAAGGAGGGCCCTTCAAACTTTTATTATCCTTCTTAATTATTTCGCCCAAAATTAATATTTAAAGTGATTCACTGAAAGGAAACAAGTATGAAACATTCTTCTGAAGTATCCTGGAAATTTAATTAATTTTCACTTTCTTAAGTGCTCCTAAGTTTATTAGAGTTTTCAATACTTAAGGTTCAAAGAAGTATGATTAAATAGAATCTATAAATTGTATAAAAGTATAAATAAATAGACAAAATGAAGACAAAAAGACTAAAAAAAATTTTTATTTGAGTCCAAATTTTTTGAGTGTTCAGTAAAGTAGACGTCGTTTCGAGAACCATATTTTGTTGCCTGGGAGACTTGAGGAATTCCTTGTTCAGGACAGCTAGCACTAATTGGAACACTGATGATGGAATATTGATTCCGAAAGCGGTTTTCTTGTAGAATTATACATTTATTGCGATAAAAGACCTTTGATTTGTCCTACAACCATTTGAGATTTTATGGTAACCCAATATAACAATGTCATTTTACGTGAATTTTTACGAAAATCCGACTTTAGGGACTAATTGCTCAAAACTACCAACCTATTTACCATCTCAATACATTTAGTAGAGCTTCGAGAAAAAAAGTAAATCGCCAAGTAATACACACCAGAGGTTGATATTAAAGTGACAGCGATAAATTTATGGCAGGCCGCCTAAGTTTGGTGCTCTATCTAATTCATGGACTTCAACATACTAATGATTTATCTAACCGCTTACTAACTTGCTACGGTAGTTAGTACAGACTTCCCTTAATTACACTTCACGGCTAGAGGAGTCGTCAATGAGCCCTAAAAACTACATAAGAAGGTTTACAAACACATTTTTAAAGTGCCTATATCACATTCGGGGGCAAATTTCATAAAAGTATGTAATCATTTTTTTTTTTTTTTTTTAATTCAACCTTTACTTATGAAACAAATGTATGGACGGGACAATGTACAGATTACCACCCTCTTCTAGGATAGGTCTGGTACCTTTTCTCTTATCGAAAGAAGAGCCACCAACACCAGAAACGTTTTATAGGACATTTATTTAGTATCACAGTTTTGCGAAATTAGTCGAAAACCAAATGAAATCCCTTCCATCTATACCTATAACCAAAACCATAAAAAAAAAACTAGAAAAAAATAATTCATTATTGAGCAGAAAATAAGGAAGTAAATGTCGAATGATACTATGGCCTGCATATGGAATATTGATTAATTAATTTTTTTTTTTTTTTTTTATATTTTGTTACATTCTTTATACGAATAGAACTGGTAATATGGCACAATATGAGGGTTCTGAGCTGGAGGCTTCCTCAACTCCATCTTCTAGTAACGCCAGAAAGTTGCCACGTTGAAAGTGACCTACCAAAGCTCCCTCATGCTCCGTGAAATGGCTGGAGTTAAGAGAAATCGGTGACCCAGAGCTATTAACGCACACATATGTTTTAGCACGAGGAGTCCCCATTTTAAAATAATGTTCAGGAATTTATTTTTATCATTCCGTCATTCCACGTGAATTACGTCAATGACTATTAAGTAATTTCTATGGCTGTGGCCTTCGCAGGGGGAGGGGATAGGCTAAAGCGACGAAAGAGCCATTATTATTATAGTCCAAGAGCTGGTAACGCACGTTTTATGAGGTGTTTTATGCACCTTGAAATTTTGCTATAGTGCGTCTTTAGGGTAGGTAAGAATGTAAGTATGTCCAGGAAATACATACTTACCTTCTTATCTACCCTAGAGACGTACTACAGCGAAATTTCAAGGTGCATAAAAAACTACATGAAACGTGCGTTACCAGCTCTCCTACTATTAGTAATCCTTTACTAAGTCAACTTAAGCTCAAAATTGATATTTTACTTCCAGAAATGCCATTATTTCAGGGTGAAAGTAGCAATTGAACTGGCAAGAATGTTCAAATGATTTCATTAAATCAGCATCGATCTTATGGGACAACCCCCCCCCCCCACAACGAATAAAGATTTGATATAATTTTCCAAAAATACATACTTGTATAAATAGCCTTACTTCGGGATGTGCTAAGCCGACAAAATAAGGCGACTTATTTTTTTCTTTATTTCCTGATTGTGATTCTGATGTAAGATTCTTCGGGAATTTACTTCCATTCGGAGAGCTTACATGGCGAGGTAGGACTGAATAAACGCTGAATGTAGGAAAATCTAAGAAAGTTCCTTATAAGATAATTTCCCATCTGAGAAGTTCGCTCAACTCCCTTCGGTTTTATTTAAATGCAAATTTTCTTCTCTCATAGCTATTTTCACTCTTGATTCTTCAAAAGATGTAAGACTCAAGATTAGACTCAAAAGATTAAATGAGAAAAACTCTATTAGCCTGAACAAAAAGTTAGGTCACATCACGCATGCTTATCAATTGTTATCTACATTTTTACCTATTTATTAAATTGCTTTTATATTAAATTAAAATTCACATTTAAAATAAAATTAAGACTGCTTAATATTCATGTAAAGCGTTTTTTTCCTTTTTAATTTCTGTTCTGTAAAAAATAAATATTGCGTGATTCATGAGAGTAAAGATACCATTCTGATATTGAAGGGAAACCTACTCCACGGAATTGCATTAGTTCAAGGATAACTTCCTTCTTTCCTAAAAACCCCGAAATAATGTATTTATTTCATTATATTTTAGAGAATTCCTGGTTCGTTAACAAGCCGAATCTATCAATTAAGACTGTGGCTTCTCCTAAAACCCATTAGTCTAAACCAACTTATTAATGTGAGCTGTAATTTAATGTAGCTGACGTAATTTTGTTTTCTTGAAAGTTGGTATATATATATATATATATATATATATATATATATATATATATATATATATATATATATATATATATATGGGCGATTCTACAGAAAAGTAGCACTTTTTCGTTTTTGTCAATTATTCAGTCCGTATTGAAAATATTAATGTTTTTCCTTTTTAGTAAGATGATACGTACAAAACTATTTTCAATCATAACTAGATGATCTGTAACAACCTTCGATTTGGAGCTGGAGCTTTGCAAAGCCCTAATTCTCACTCCCCTGCCCTGTACACTACTCGGGTTTGTTACTGTCCTTGATTTTTTTAGGCCGACAGTAACTTGCAGGAAGTTTTTTGTAAGAGTATTTTTTCATTATGCCCTCACGAATGTAGCTGGAAGAGAAAAAACTAAAAAATATTATCCTAAAGGATGACAAAAGCTTCACTAATGTCTGTCACACAAAATTTTATCACTCCCCAGTCACAATGAAAACACAACATTTGTGAAGCGTAAACGAGGCTTTTTTATTTTTCAGTCAGCTAATTTAGAATCTCAATGTACACAAAAACAAATGATTTCAGCTTGATTTTTATTTCTGGAAAGAGAGGATCTGCTTTGAAAGTTTTGTTCAAGTAAAATGTCGAGTGTATAAATTGTTTATCACTCCCCTGCTCTTCATAAAAAATCAGTTGATTTTTATTTTTGTGATTTGATAACATTGTTTGATAAGTACCCCAATACACTTTATTTAGATGTCATTAAAAGCTTTTCATTGTAAACAGGGTGTGCTACAGGTGATCCAAACCTCAAAATTAACCCTGCCCTGTTTCTCACTCCCCTGTCAATTATAGTACAACACTGAGGCTTGATATTCAAAAATAAGACTTAGTTTGGCAATTTATACTAAAAACTATTAGTATTAGCTTTTATTCTGTTAATTTATTAAATAAATAGTTGACACAAATGTGCTTTTTTTTCTCGTTTTCTCAACAGAGAAGTGAGGATTAAATTGTTTTCACTTCCCTGTCAGTACGAAAAATATTGCTTAGTTATATTTTCCCAAAAAGTGTTTTTGTCAAGGCTTTTGCCATTTCCCCGGTTTAATATACCATGCTGTCTCTTCAGAATGGCAGTTAGAAACATATACTGCTAAGAAATATTGTTTTTTTACTCTTATTCTCACTCCCCTGCAATACAAAAACATAATGGCTGATTTTTGGCCACTTAGGCCATGAAAACTAATTGACCAATGCTTTGATAATATTAAGTTAGACATGCTTTATTATCTCTGAGGTAAAAATCAAACAAAGAAAATGAAAAAAAAAGAAAAAAGTTTTTACCAAAAGTGCTACTTTTCTGTAGAATCACCCATCCATGTATATATATATATATATATATATATATATATATATATATATATATATATAATATTTAGAGCTAATTTAAAAATAGTATTTTCAATAAAAACTAAATAACCCCATTATGAGATCATAATGGATTATTAATCCATAATCAAATTATTAATTAGCCTTTACCAGCCATTGTTATTGTTTCTTTGAAATGAAACTCGGTATAGGCACTTTTCTTGAGAAAGATATGTTGGAGAAAAAAGCGAATTCAACCTTAGGAGAAGGGTTAATTACGTAGGGAAATTATCCCTTACGGGCCGTAATTCTTTTTCACGTTCGAAACTAGCTTTTAACGTACATTTATTACTAGCTGACTACCCGTTCTTCACCACGGCCGAAAGGTAGTTTTTGTATTGCATTAAATAAGGTATGATCAAAATGAACTAATTTGGTACAGCTTATTATTGCACGACGGACTTTAGAGTTACCCAGGAAACACCACGTGGAAGTAACCGTGCTTGTTTCCGTTGGGGAGTATTAAAAAAAATATATATACAACAACCACTAAAAAATTAGCCAAACAGAGTCAAATACACGTTGAAAAGTATAAAACTAACAACTTTGAAGTTTTAAGCACTTATCTCTTCGATTGAAATCGCCCCACCGAACACTACAACAGAATCTTTTTTGTAGAGAATTTAGTAACCGGAAAAGTATTGCTATCAATTTTTCTCGTAAACGGATAAATAGATCGCTTTAAAAATGGTTTCATTCGTTTTCCTGCGTTAAGGAGGAGTACCTACCTGCGGTACTTGCCGAGTGCCTGCAAGCAGGTAAATGTGAGCGTTCCGATTTTTTCGCGCAAATTTTGCTCCAAAAACCATGTTATTAACGAATTCACCTGATTAATGAACTTGACCTTGAGAAGAAATATTTTTGTACCAAATGTCATCAAAATCGAACCATTTTTGAGCCTACGAGGAACTTCTTAATAATTCAAACGCCCCTAAAAGTTCTTAAACAACTGAATATAAAAAAATAACTTTCTTAGCGAGTATTCTAAACGGATTGTCCGTGCAAAATTTCAAATTTTTTTGTCAAGTGGTTCCGGATATTATTACCTCGAATGGACCATCACCAGGGCGTAAACTCTATGAGGGACAAAATCACAAATAATTCAAGGTCTGCCATCACCTTGCATGCCTATGCTGCATAGGCGTGCATGCTCTAACCAACTAAAACTTTAATCCCCTCTAAAAATACTTAAAAATTCGAATATCGAAAAATCCTTTCTTAGCGAGTGTCTACGTTCTATAGGGGGTGTCCATGCAAAATTTCAAATTTTTCTGTCGAGTGTTTTGGGCTGGGCGATGATAGATCAGTGAGTGAGTGAGTGGTATTTGACAAATATATGGTAGATTGACGCTATATTTTAGGACGGGTTATCTATAGGTTACCATGCTTTTCTAGCCAGGATAGAGGATATCAAATTACAGGATATTCTCAACAGGCTTGTTTTTATATTATTGAGGCAGCTGATAAAACAAATATATGTACAGAACGTAATATTCAATAAAGAGATAATGAAGTTGAAGAGTTTCTATCTCACATTTTTTATTATCTCGAATTTTGCATTTTTGTAAACGCAACCGTCATTTTCCTAATTTCATTGGTTTAACTTGAATCAATATGCTATTTTCAATAGATAAACGTTCAGCATGGAAATTGTTTAGAAATTATCTAACCTAAACTTAAGGAGTTTTATTAATTATGAAGATAATCCATAAAGGTACTTCCATTCTTACATTAATTATTACACCCGTAGTATTATTACATTAATTATGTATTTCCTTATTATTTTTACTTTATTATTAATTTTCTTTGAGCAGATCACCCTTGTTGCGAAGCTCTTCAAGCAAATAAAATTAAAAAAAATACAGCCGTAGGACTATCCTCATTATTATCTCCTAATTAAAGTATATTTATTTATTAATAATACGGAGGGACGTTTTACCGTAAGAAAGAAAAATCTGAGTAGTTAATATCTTAGAAGGAAAAGAGGGATCTTAGTAGGAGGAAAAGTTAAAGAGAGTAAGACGTGAAAAAAAAAATGGAATGAGGCTGTTCTCGGCCTAAAAAAATGTTCTGGTTGTACAGTTGGTTCATTATCCCTTGACTCTACTGGTAAAGAATGCATTGTTCTTAGGGTGCCTTCCTAACAATATCACCCTGTCTTCAAGACGCCTCTAACAACCACCTCCTACTCTCAACCCTCTTCACTCTTATTGTTTAAATTTAATTAATGCAGAAAATAGTAAATTCATAGGCCTAGTTCATGTCAGGAAGGCTAAAGCTATTTGAATAATTTGTCGGTCACTAGTGTGTTCAGAATTTTGGAGAATTTAAGGCGTGGGCACGTAACACTCCGTGCTAAAGGGTCGTGGGTTCGATTCCCACTAGGAGTGGTGGCTTTTCTTTAGAAAAAAGGAAAGGCACAGCCCTATCCTGTCTAGAAAAGGGTGGTAACCCTAAAATTCGTAGTTAATAATAAATGGACGTTAAAATTTAAAAATATTTATTAATATAAAATTTGTATTGTATAAAAGGTTTTACTTTCTTCTGACCAGAATGCATTTCTATTGAACCTATGACTAAACTATGAGGTAAGCGCTGGAAGTTACTTGAATAGTTCGTATGTGTCTGTTGTGAAGTTGAGATGATTATTCAAATGCTGCTTGAAAGTAGTTCTTTTTTGAGCTCACAGATGAGCGCTAACGGCCCACAAGTTGATTTACAATAATGTCAAGTTCTTCCCGGAACGGAGACGCATAAACACAGCACATTCCCCAAGAAGGAATACACTGTATAAATAAATATAGAAATTAATTCATTGAAATTTAATTGCAACATCCACCCAACGTAAAACGAGCCAGTAACAAAAAAGGTGTAACAAAAGGAATCTCTTTAATGCAATCAACATAAAAATATAATGATGAAAAAAAAAAAAGAAATTACAAATGCGTAATGAAAATCAAACCCCCAAAAACATAAATGTGAAATAGAGGTCAAGTTCCTCCCCCAAAGAAACATTCCCCTCCCCAAAAAGCGAGAAATATCCCCTCCTACAACCCACAAAAAACGCCTTACCATCCTACACTCCAAAAATGTAGTATGAGTTGGTATATTGTAGTATGTAGTGTACCATATTTTCAACTAAAAATATTTGCCAATACAAGAGATAATACAAGAAAGAAATGTCCAAGTTCATTATTTAGAAGACCTATTAGGTACTTACTAAGGAGAGTAAAGACACTTCAAGTGACCTTTAAAAGCAACAATAAAAATACTTATATCCAGTTACTAAAATATCACTTTCCTCAAACAGGTACATTCTTAAACTTTGCAATGTTTAGTTTTCTCTCTAAAGGTAATTTCGGCACAAATAAAACATTGCCAAGATTAATTGACACTTCCCGGATAAAGACCTAACTGTTTGCCATGTTGGTCAAAATCGGTCAAATCGTGTGGATTTGTATAAGGAATAAACAGTTAGGCAAACGATTTTGAACTAGCCTATGACACACCCCGGATCAAGACCGACCTGTGTGTCAAGTTTTATCAAAATCGGTCAAACGGTGTGGATTTGTATAAGGAAGAAACAAACAGACAGACAGCTGGTATAAGATTTTGACCAAGCCTATATGCGTCTAAATGTTTCTTAAAACATCAAATATAGGTTCTTCATACCGAAACGATTCATTTGATACCCACATCATGTGTTTCGGACGGAATGATGGGTTTCCGAAGGAAGTACAAAACTGGCACCCTCCCCCCGCCCCGGAAGCGGAGTCAAACACAACTTTTCAGGATTTTTCGATTTTTTTTTTCTTTAATAACACCCTCATATCTATCATCCTGCAAATTTCAAGTCTCTAGCATCATGGGAAGTGCCTAATAATTTTGATGAGTCAGTGAGTGAGTCCTATAAATCCCGATTTTCGATCGCTTATATCTCAGAAACAATTCTATGTAGAATTATGAATATTTCCAGTTTTACTCACACCTAGAAGTATAATACCTGTGTAAAATTTCATAACTTTATCTTTACCTGGTTGAAAGTTATGAGAGGGTAAAACTCGGCTCTAAGACCTCCTGTAGTATAGACACAGTATGCTTAGGCCGGAACTTGGCCTGGCGCACTACCGTGCGCCTAGATGACAACCTAGCCATGAGGTTTTTGGCCTCGCAACAAGCCCATCGACGGGGTCTCGTCTATAGACATGTCTACGTAGACATCCTGAGACACGTCTCGAGACCAATATCGCACAACATGTCTACCAGTGTGGACATACCTTAATATTTATTTATTTTAATTTAATCTCTACTCATGGGCGTATATAAGGGGGGCTGAAGCCTCCCCCCCAATCGGTAAAAATGTGTCATAAAAAACTTAAAAATAATTTAAATGTATACTCTTAGTTCAGAAAAAATAATGTTTTTGGGCTTTAATCGCGTTTTAATTGGGTAACTAGTCTAAGTTCTAGATTATTAGTATTCCATACCCTACAAACGTCCTGTGCCCCCCCCCCGAAATTCGCCCAGCCCCCTCCGATTTTTTTGTCTATATACGCCCACGCGTCTACTTATATATGGCAACGGTTTTTAGGAGGGTTTTTTTTTTTTACAGATTATCACCCGTAACAAAATAATAGAGAATACATTAGGGACAGATTCATAATTAGAATAATCATTAATTAAAAATACTAATAAAATAAAAGTGTTAAAAATTAGAAATAAAAGAAGTTTTTCCATGTTCGTGAAGAGTATAATTCTTGAAAGCAAACCTAAATAAATTATGCGAGGCTAAATGGTAGTTATGTGTGCCCATAAATCCCCGTTAATGGTGGAAAATACTCTGTTTGCCAAAGCCTAGGTGAAATTCCCGAGATGAACTATTCGCGTTTACTTATGCCGTCCCATAAGAAGTGTAAATCTGCTGTAAATTCTGCCTGGCTGACTAAGGAGGATAGTTTACGGATGGAATGACCAGACAGGATTAAGGAGGAGGGGTGAGAGCATTAATCATGACCTGGCTAGCTCTAATGTACCCTCCCTCCGTCCCAAGGCTCTCTCTGGGCTAATAAGACTCCAGGCTAATGGCGACGGGGGCCTACACCTGCGTCACCACGTCTCTCTCTCTCCCCCCCCCCTTTCTCTCTCCCCACCCCCTCTCTATCTCTCTCTCGCCCCCTCCCTCTCACCCACCTTTTTATTTGCGGCTCATTTCAACTATGATTGCAGACCCCGAATTACTAGAAATAAACTCTGATTTTGTCCCTCATAGAGTTTACACTATACCAGGTGATGGTCCATCCCAGGTAATAAAATCCAGGACTCTTGCACAGCCTCCTCATCCATCATCATCCCCAGTCAGAGCACTTCTTGCTAATGCTCGCAAATATAATAAGTGATTCCAAATGACATCTTAGATACATAAACGAAGACCAGAGATGGTTGGTATTCGGCTAGGGAGAAAAAACCGGCAGACCTTCAGGAAGAAATCTGTTTTGGACGTTTCAGCTGCATGTTGGCAGCCTTCTTCAGCTAAAAAAATATATAATAATTTATAAGTAAAATAAACAGTCATAAATGAGCGTAGTTTATACATCACGACAATAAATGTTAAAAACAATCTTATTTTGAAGCAATGAAAATTCGGTAGATAGGTAGTAATTATTGAAAATGTGATTTTCAAACAACTTGTAGAAAGAAATAAACCAACAGTGCAAAAATAACATTATTAAAATTTTATATTATGAGAAAAAAACAATATATTCTATATGTGAATGCAATTTATAATAATCAATACAAAGATACATACCACTAGGGGATGCCTAGGGGGGAGGGAGGAAGACCAAGAAGACCTTTTAGGTGACCATGGTTGAATGTATGAGGGACAGCTACTACCCTGGAGTTTTATAGTTAGGACTGAGGGAGGGGGGGGCGGTAACCCATACGATATTAAAAATTCTTCCGATCTTATTTCAAAATTATTGAATTTCACCGTACCCCCGGACATATTCTTATCTCATTCGATGCCACTTCCCTTTTTACCAATGTCCCTCTATCTAAAACGTTAGAAATAATCCAAAATCATTGCTCTATAGAATCTCACAGCCCCTTATCGTTTGAATATTTTGTTGACAGCCTCAAATTATGCGGCAACATCGGTTTCTTTAAATATAACGGACAATTTTACCAACAAGTTGAAGGGTTAGCCATGGGAAATTGTCTTGCTCCAGACTTACCTTCCATCCTTCTTACCGACTTACTTAACACTTTCGTCCCACTATTCTCCCAGGACATCTCTTTTATTTGCAAATGTGTAGATGACCTCCTGTTAATAAAAACCCCGATAGATTAACGGACATACTAGACTGCTTCATCCCAGACTACAATTTACGGTAGAGACAGAACAGGACCAACAGCTCCCCTACTTGGACGTTCTACTAATCAGACAGACCGAAGGCACTATAATCACAAACTGGTATACAAAACCTACTTATTCTGGACGTTTACTCAACTTCCACTCTTCCCATCCTTACCACCTGAAAATTAATGTAGCTCGAAACCTTCTTCGCCGTGCCCTTTCTTTATCCCATGAGTCCTTCCACAATGAAAACTTGAAAAGAGCTACCGAAATATTAACACTAAACCAATCCCCCCCCCAACCTTCCGATCTTTATATTCCTTCCCACCGAACAGCAATATTCGAAAAATCATTCGTCACCCGTGCCACCTCGCTATGGAATTCTTTGCCTTCGTTTGTCCGCCATTCTACCAACCTAGAAACCTTTAAATCCTTCCATCTATACTGAAGCTGTACACTATAAGTTTTTAAGTTTATATATAAAATTCACAATTATTTTGTAATTTCAAAATTATTCCTATGGGACTTGTGTCCCGGAATAAGAATAAAACTTTTCATTTCATTTCATTTCAACCTCATAAATCGGCTTATAAAGCAAATAAAATCCCAATCCTTCAACGCCACCTCCCCCAATGCCTCTCTTGACTCCTCCTCCCAGGTATTTCGTTCCCTGACATACACACCAGGACTGACTAAAAACCTTACCAAGACTTTAAAAAAAAGCCTTCCCGTCACTAAACTTTGGATTAAAAACCACTAACAAACTTACTACATTGTACAACAAACTCAAAGATCCCATACCCTATAACCACTGGTTTTATCAAATACCTTGCCAAACCCCCTCCTGTAATGCAGTATACATAGGAGAAACCAAAAATTATATTCACTCCCGCATCACACAATAAAAACGGACCATTAAAAACAAAGAAATCTACAATTCCGCCCCATTACAAAAAAAAAAAAAAAACACACATTCAACTTTGACGACACTAAATTACTTTCCGCAGAACGTAACACCAAAAAACGACAGATCTCCGAATGCTTCCACATTAACTTAAACCCAAATAACATGAATTACAAAACGGACGGACAAAAAATGTCCCCCATTTACTCCACCGTCTTCCATAAACTGTCCTGACCTTTTGGTTTTTGTTCCCAGGCTCCAGACAAATTTTCTATCTTTGTGTCCCAAAATCCTTAACACTCCTTTGTAGTCTGGGATGATAAGAATTGAAGCAGTCTAGTATGTCTGTTAGTCTATCGGGGTTTATAATTAACAGGAGGCCATATTTGCAAATAAAAGAGATGTCCTGGTGGGACGAAAGTGTTAAGTAAGTCGGTGAGAAGGATGGAAACTAAGTCTGGAGCAAGACAATTTCCCATGGCTAACCCTTCAATTTGTTGGTAAAATTGTCCGTTATATTTAAAGAAACCGATGTTGACGCATAATTTGAGGCTGTCAACAAAATATTCAAACGATATCAAACGGGGCTGTGAGATTCTATAGAAGACCAATGATTTTGGATTATTTCTAACGTTTTAGTTAGAGGGACGTTGGTAAAAAGGGAAGTGGCATCGAATGAGATAAGAATATGTCCAGGGGGTACGGTGAAATTCAATAATTTTGAAATAAGACCGGAAGAATTTTTACCGCCCCCCCCCCTCCCCCAGTCCTAACTATAAAACTCCAAGGTAGTAGCTGTCCCTCACACATTCAACCATGGTCACCTAAATGTCTTCTTGGTCTTCCTCCCTCCACCCTAGGCATTCTCTAGTGGTACGTATCCGTGTATTGATTATTATAAATTGCATTCACATATAGAACATATTGTTTTTTTCTCATAATATAAAATTTTAATAATGTTATTTTTGTACTGTTGACTTATTTCTTTCTAAAAGTGGTTTACTTTCCCACCTTTGTTAATGGTTTTACTGAAAACCACATTTTCAATAATTACTACCTATCTACCGAATGTTAATTGTTTAAAAATAAGATTGTTTTTAAAATTGATTGTCATGATGTATAAAGTTTATACTATAAACTACGCTCATTTCTGACTGTTTATTTTACTCATAAATTTATATATATTTTTTCAAGTGAAGAAGGCTGCCAACGTGCAGCTGAAACGTCCAATAAAGATTTCTTCCTGAAGGTCTGGCGTTTTTTCCCCCTAGCCGAATCCCAACCATCCCTGGTCTTCGTATCACTGCGACGGCTAACTATCTCCATCTCAACTTGGAAACATAAATTTGTAAATTTTAACGTACATTTATTATTGACAACGAATTTTAACCTGTACTGGCTAAACTGCTGTTCCTGCTAACCTATAGATAATGGGTTATCTCTACGTTATCTGTTTCTTTACATTGGTCCGGAGCACCCCAATGTCAAGAAACATTGTAGTATTTATATTACTTATCAATTGATGAATAACTTGTAGTATGACGGGAACCGTGCTATAATAAACTGCACTTAATTATGTAGTAGCGTTACTTTATAATGATACATTATTTAACGCAATAAAATAACTATTTATCAGCCGTGGCGAAGCACGGGTATTCAGCTTGTTTATACATAAACATACATACCCGTGAAGGTTGCGTTCTGAACATTTCTATCCTATAAGGAATGGGAAATAAGGTAAAAACCGCAGTCACAAATCACCAGTGTTAGTTGTTGATACTTTTTGGATGCAGCTGCTTAAAGAGCGGTTGTAGAGATCCCTCTGCTGACTCGACCCCCCCCCCCAGCATTAGAGTGCACTAGAAGGTGACGTGACGGACCGACACGGGCCGTTAAACGTCAGGGGTTCTGGACACAGGCTTAAACAGAGCCCGGCTTGCCGCGGCCCATTAAACATTGGCATACTCTCCACTACAACTGCCTGTACACCTCATTAACACCTTACTGTTCTTCTTGTTGTAGTTATATCATCAATTCCACCAATGTAGCTGGTAAATCAGACAAAGTCTCCTATTGGTTCATAAGTAGTGTCGAAACTTCTTTCCATAAAGATGTCAATTACATTTATTAAAGTATCTATCCAGCAGGAGTTATCAACGAACTTTTTGCAAGACCTCTATCATATTTACACTTATCTTTTCAGCTGCAGTATAGGAGATCCTTTACTATACTCGTTCCTGCTGATCTTGGAAAGAAGTTTTTCGAATCCACTCAGAATCTGTCTTCGAACATCAATAAATGAGTTAAAGAATAATAAATTCAAATAAACTAGACTTGACATTTTTGGCTCGCCTGCCACTTGTTAGTGCATCAGGCTAAAACGTAACACTTGAAAGCCACGCTTAGAAATGAACGAGCGTGGAGTGCCATCGACGCAGTGGCGGTGACATCTCAAGATACTCATTATGCTAAATTAAAAAAAAAACAACGAATGTAAACTAAAAAACTAGTTTAGATCATCCACTATACATATTAACAACTCTACAGAATGATATTATTAATTGAAATATTCTTTTATGAAATGTGTTTAACAACTTAATTGTTACTAGCGGACCTAACCCTATAGATTAGCGTTTAGAATCATATCGTCGAAACAAAAGCAAACTAACGAATATGAAAATCACCACTTTTCAGAGTGGAAAAGTATTTATTCATAACTTTTTTTTGGACAGTCAAATATTCGGCAGATTTGACCTTTTGATAGTGGAATACTTTCCCTTTAATAGAGTGAAGTCAGATTGAAGAATTTGCCGTAAGTAAGTCCAGCAGAAATTATTAAAGATGGGCAATGAAAGATGCATTTTTTCATATTCGTTAGTTTGCTTTTGTATCGACGATATAGTAAGCGAATTGTTTTAGGTAGTACATAAAAAATAACCAGTTATAAGTGGTAGTGGACATAAATAATAAAAATATATATAATCATAACAATATTCGATTATATTTTTATGAATTAATATAGTTTTTGTTAACCTCACCATTGTCGATTATTTTTTTGTACCAACAACCACCAATTCGCTTGAAGCGAACTGAGTGGGGTAACTTATGTAATACTGAGAACGAGCGCTTCCAACGTAAGCACATCATTGACAGCAATATAAACATTGACTCCACAAACTAGTGGAGTCAATGTATATATTGCATTCCCAAGGTAAGGTAAGTCATTTCCGACGATATGGGTCCAAGAAAGACAACAGTTAAGAAGATAAAATCACTTTACCAGAACAAACCTTACAAAAACACACTTACGGCCAAATAATTTACTAAGACGACCGATATCGATGTATAAACCTAGCTGATCTTAAAAATATATACTGCAACTCCACAATCTGAACTTAGTGCTTCCTGAAGAATAATGTAATCATGTCGAACGTAGTCCAATCAGTTGGACTTCCTTTAAATGCATGATTTTTAGTGGTTAATGCTCAAGGCAGGAACTCCAGAAAATAGTATTTAAAAAATAGTTTCGCAAATATTGGATATTATTATTATTTTAGGTTAATATCCCAATTTTCATGTTTATTAATTTTCGATTTCTCTTAAAATAATACTACAAATAAAAAATAATAGAACATTAATAAATTGTTTTGTTTTTTTCAGTTTTTAATTTCCAATTCTGTCTCGTCGGTAAAACATGAGTTGTGGAGTGTTTATAATTGTTTAAACTCAATGTAAACAGCAAAGTGTTTCCTAACAACGAATGATTTCCAATAATGTTTTTATGCTGATTTATTTAGTCTATCTCCTACATTGGAAGATTTTGATGGTGCATTATAAAAAAGTGTTATTGGATAGGATTGTAAGTGTGTCTAGATGTACAGTGCTCATAAAATAGGGCGAGTATGTTCGCCGTCTGATTTGTGTGTCGGGACTATTGTGCCCAAGCGAGTGACGCGTCACTAATAAGTCACTCTGCAAAACCCAATAGTCTACTATATTATGAGTCCAGCACTTGTCGCAAGCGCGAACTGCATGCATTCGATTAATATCGATACATTTTACTGCGAAACCCGGTTTCGACGCATATATAAATATATCCGAAATTTTCATGAAATTTCTCGTTCGTTTCACAGTTAATTGAAAAGTATTGCATTCGGTTACCCACGTCGAATTACTTTTAAAACACGCAGCTGGAAGCGAATGAACGAAAACATCGTTTTTCGTTTGTTTGTTTGTTGTTTTTTTAAAAAACAAAACGCTACGATTTTTGGTGTGCGACTTTCGCATAATATACATGTGTTTATACATACACACACACATACCTTTGTACGAGCACTTTTGTGATCTTATGAGTTCCAAAACGTGAACTTTTCTTGATGGCACTTCTGGATTTATAAGTGGGCTATCTCCCTAAGAACGGAGGCAAGAAACACGTTGAAGCAAAATTTCTTCAATCGTATATATATTGTACATATAACCAAGACCTATTCAAATATAAATAAAACTATTAATTTTTATCACTCTCAATTGAACATTAAATGTGAAGTCTGAGTTAATTCATTGCCTATTTTACATTTATTTGCATACAGAGATATATTTGGTGACATGTTAGGATTATCCTGTTAATGTTAAATGATAATACATATTCAATTATCTTTCATTATTAATTAAAAAATTAATGATGAAAAACTTAGGAATCAATTCATATTTAACGGAACTCCATACACTTTATGAGATATGATAAATTGAAGCAGTATAATCAATTTGATGTACGCGGGTCTGCCAATGGCAAAACTATACTAGGTAAATGCCCTTCCATTTCCACTCCGAAAGTATTGAGAAAATGTACAAACATCTTGATCCTTAAATGTTAAATTGAGCTGATGAAACACCAAGAACTTAATGAGGAGAAACGTCTCTAGGTCCAGATTGCTCAATATCGCTGCGAGTTTAGGCAGCGAAGTCATTCCTACTTGGAGTATGTGTAGCTAACGATTCAACTGGTGGGAGTTGCAAGTTTCGTACCTCTCAGCAACTACCACATGTTTCGGGCGAAACTTTCCATTTGTGCCGGTTAAACTGCAAACTTCCCAGATTATATCCAGTCCGTGATAATTCACTCCTCCCATTTATCGTCCTACTGACTGAAATTAATTCCATTGTTAGTCGGAAATTATAATAGAAAACGAGCAGGAGTTATTTTCCACCTAATGAAGTTGTACACCGGAACTTATCGAGGGCCTCTGAGGAGAGAATGAGCCCGCATAAACTTTATGATACGAGTTAAACGAGAAAATAAATTATTCCAGACCACATTGACGAGTTATCATCCAAAACTACTTTCCCAAGGATTGCCAAAACATGTATTCAAGCACTCTGGGTTAGGATTCGGCAAATGATGTGGCCGACGATCAACGTTAGAGGATAGCAGATAGTTTGGTGATTGTCGAACTGGTGCGGCTGCAATAATCGAAGCAAGGTTTTTCCAACAGAAGCTAGCAGCCGTATCTAGGTCATATTCTGCTGAGCTTCAAACAATTCTGCCAGCTTTAAGGAATATGGAACAGATTCTTTGAGCTCATTAAAAAAATATACACACACACATACTCGTCCCTTGGCTACCAACATTTTAAAGGAAGTTATTCGACTTCAAAATGTAAACAAATATGTAAACCTAGTATAGATACGTGGTAACATTACTGAAAGTGCAGACCTTGAAAGACAAGCCAAGTAATCAACTACACAGCTCAATATAGAAATAAATGAGGTGAGGTCATCGTATGATGACCATGATGACCTAACGGATACATTGCAAAACAGAAATACAAATGCTGAGACATACAGAATGGAGTAACATAAACGAATATAAACTGCGACAAATTCCACATACAGTAGTAGATTGGCAATCCAGCAAAAGAGGTATAAGTACACACACACACACACATACATATACATATACATATATATATATATATATATATATATATATATATATATATATATATTATTTTATTTATTAGGAGATACAAAGCACGTTTTAGTACGTTTTATCCATATTACTTATACACATATGAGTCAGTTTTACAATTGGGCGTCTCCTTCACCCTCGCTATAAAGGCTTGCAAACCCAAGCCTACTTGCTGTGAGACCTTAAATTAATTTTATACGACCACACTTTAACAATAAATATCATATTAAATACTAAACAGTAGCGAAACGAAGACCTTCATAACTTCATCCACTAAAACAGTGTTCCTATAAACTACATGGAGGTATCTGTCTGCTGTCGTCACCCCCCGTGCATGTGTATGTATGTATGTATGTATGTATGTATGTATGTATGTATGTATATATATATATATATACATATATATATATATATATATATATATATATATATATATATATATATATATATATATGTTTTGTTTTAAGTTACTTCGCTGGGGTTGAAATGATTGATTTGTGAGACGGCTTCTCTCTCCAGCGGTGATTTTCCTCTCCTTACTGCAATATTTCGTCGGGTTCATCTCCGACTTCTTCAGGCTGCTATGTGTCGTCCTCGGTGGTTGTCAAGGGAACGAATATTGCAGTAAGGAGAGGAAAATCACCGCTGGAGAGAGAAGCCGTCTCACAAATCAATCATATATATATATTTATATTTATATATATATATATATATATATATATATATATATATATATATAAATATATATATATATATATATATATATATATATATATATATATATATATATATATATATATTCCACTTGTACTTCTGAGCAGAACACCATTTGTTTTTGTTCAACTATTTTATTACTCCGCGGCAGAAGATTGGAGTGACGAAGGGTTCTATTTAGAGATTCTAAATATGAACCTGGATTCTTCTTTAATAAAAAAAAATAGTTGAACAAAAACAAATGGTGTTCTGCTTCATCGACCCTCTGCCAAATAAAGAAAAAGAACAAGTGGAAAATATATATTGGGTCATATTCAGAAGAATTAATATATATATATATATATATATATATATATATATATACATATATATACACATTAAATAGCTATGTTTTATAGAGTAATGTATTAAAAAAAAACTTCAAAATAAGTATTTTTGAGTAATTCTTCTATTAAATTACTGTATAATTGATGAAGTTGGAAAACGGAAGGACCGTGAATCAGAGCGACGGGCGTATCCTCCCAGGACTGGACACAATGTCTGTAGACGGTGCGAGCTCTTTAGCGGGGCTGTAGTTGTGTGACAGAGACGGATAGCTGCCTGCTTTTGCCCCATTTAACAGAGGAAACCTGCTCCAACTATACAGTGAAACTCATGCTATCTAATGGCTGCTCTGAAGTAAGCCTAGTGTGTCTTCAGGTGACTGCTTCTTCCCTCTTCAAACTGGTACTTACTTCATAGTTCTTACATGTTATATACATACGCACGCACACACACACACACACATATATTGGCATTGATTTAACTGGGCGACACATATATATTGGCATTGATTTAGCTGGGCGCAGATGGTACTGCATCAAGTTGTAAAAAAAAAACTCCCACGTCTCCACCACATTTAATTTATTTAATTCACATAGCACGCTTGCGGAGTCCATTCTACTGGTAACGTTGCTAAATTTCGGTGATCTAGGGAAACCGATGCATTCAACGTGGCTATGACCGTTGGCGAGTCCATTCTTCTCAGTGCATCTAGTTCTTTACTTCTGGCGGTTCGGCCCAACCTTAAACTAACTTCAGTCTAAGGGTTTACTGCCTAAAATAAAGAAATAGATTCACTGAGGATTGAGCTGCAGCCAATGTTGTGAGTTAAATAAATTAATTGTACCTACATAATCATACTCAAAAATAATTATTTACATTTTTTTTTAAATATTTAAAATTTTTGCTTGTAAAAGACTTCCTCTTTAGAGGAGTAATGGTCTACACTTCCCAGGAAGACCAGCATATACACACACACACACACATATATATATATATATATATATATATATATATATATATATATATATATGTAGCTGGCTCAGTAGTCATGATAGATTAAATTAATATTATTATTTAAATACAATCAAATTAATATTTACTAATAAAGCTGAAAAGAGTTTAGCCAATTTTAAACCGGATTAAGCAGAAACCAACATACACTTTTTGAATTTATATTTTATTTATCTCATCTCCAACTATAGTTTGTAATAATCGCCTTATTTAATAAATAAATCAATAACATACACGAATAACATTTTATAAATGAGCTAGATATAATTGGTTTCGAACTATTATTTCCGTTATTTTAAATTAATAAAATTGGAAATTATCAATGCCCTAACGGCACATCTACATCTAGGTCATTAGCGCCGACATCCAGAGTGCAGCGAGGAATTTTCCCAGCGAGCCCTGAGATGAGAAAATTCCTGCCGGTGGTGGGAATCGAACCCACCATCTCCTGCTTATGAATCCAAGGCACTAGCCACTAGACCTCGGGAGACCCCATCAATGCCCTAATTTTGCAAAATACTCACTTTTGCTACTAAAAATAGATTTAATTGTTTCCCAATACATTTTGACCATGGCTAGCTAAAAGAATCGGAAATTGAAGCAGTCTAAATTGTATTGGAGATATGGACGGTAATAATGGAATACCCGGAAACAATAATATTGAAACACTACACTGCACAATTATAAAGCAATATACTATATAATTATGAAAAACATTTACGAATAATTAACATAGTATGGTTATGTCATGAACATATACAAATATGACATGGAATAGAATGTATTATCAAGAAATCGAAAAATAACGCCATCTACGGATGTCTACACAACCACGATGTCAATAGACGTCTATGCATAGGCTATTTATTCATAGAACCAACCAATTGTATAAGAAACATAATTTGGACTAAAAAATATTGAGGTCAATAATTGAGATAAAAGTATCCTACAAGGCAACGAAATGTTTTTTTTAAATCCGTTTGCAATACCACCGGGGCCTGATAAAAGATTTAAAAAAAAAAAAAAAAAAAATGCGAACGCAGCGCTGCCTACTGGATCAAATCTGAACTTAATCCATCCAGACATTAGCAATTCATTAATAATAAAATTGTCTATCCGATCAAATCTAAACCAATCCTGAAATGATTTTGAATTTTCCCTTCAAAATGTCTAGTAAAAATATGAGTGCCAAATACATCACACAAAAGATAAATCAATAAAAAATTGGAAAAAAAAATGTGACATATCTCTCAAATGAAAAACTTTTCCAATAGGTTTTTTTTTTTTTCAGTTACGTTTTAGTGCCTCCGAAATGGACAATTGATTTCCACAGTTTGGCTAATAAACAATGAACAATTTATAATTTTTTCACACGAAGCATTTGAAAGGAACAAAACTAATTTCACATATTTTGACAAAAGGGAGCCAATCCTTCAATAAACTTCCGCTTCATTTGCATGGATTTAATGCTCCCTAAATGTAAAACGTTTTGTGTAAGTATTGTATCTTTAGCCCGTTAGGAAGTTGAGGGAAAAAAATGCAATCAATTAATAAATCAAACTAAAAATTTGAGAGCTTAAAAAATAATTAAAGAAAATTGGTGGTAGACAGCTGGTAGATTCTTTTGACCTAGCCTAGGAAATTTCTCGTATCAAGACCTACCATTATTCCAAATTTGGTCAAAATCGGTCAAACGGCGGTGTGGATTTGTAGAAGGAACAAACAAAGAAACAGAAAAACAGACAGAGAGAGAAGAAGAGATTTTAATTTACAAATTGAATATACAATATGTACATTGAGTTTTACATGTTATTATATATTTTACATGTTATTTTGTTTATTGACTAACTAAATACACAATGAGTATTGTTGAAAGTTTGGGAAAAATTATACAAAAACCCAAGCAAGATACGACTATTATGAATACAACTGATAATTATTAACTTATATTAAATGAGGTCAGGTGTCCACAAGTATATGTTTGGTCCGTCTGTGGGTGTATCGTCTGAGGGTTTCTTTGTTGTAATTACCTATTTCAGCTATTAGTGGATTGTCTGATAGTTGTACTGCATGAAAGAATTTAGTCGTGAGTGTGTGTACGTAGTCTGGGATTGTCGGCATTTCCAGGTCGTCGTGCAAGTCTGTAATTTTAGTGTATCTAGGGTAGTCATTTATAAATCTGAGACAGATGTTTTGGATAATCTGAAGTTTTTTGTAGTTTGTTGAGCAGGTTGAACTCCAAACCGGACAAGCATACAACAGTACAGGGCGTACAATCATTTTATAAAATATTGTTTTATTTTTCGGGATTAATTTAGATTTTTTATTAAAATAAGGGAACATTGAAAAGAGTAATTTCATACAACTATCCCGCTTCTGGTTTATATGCTGGGTGAAGATGAGACCTCTATCTAGAATTAGTCCTAAATATTTTGAATGGGGTTTCCATGGAATTATATTATTTTGAATTTTAATATAAATTTCTTGTCGCGGTCTTCTCTTTGTAAACAGAACTGCTTCTGTTTTTGTGTGATTTAGTTTTATTTTCCATTTGCAATAATATGCATGGATCTTTTTAAAACTACATTGCAATCTGTTTACTATTGTATCGAGTCTGAATGAGCTAGTATACAGGGCAGTATCATCGGCAAATAGTGAAAGGCTAGTGCGGGGGAGTGTTGGCAGGTCATTAATATAAAAACAGACAGACACGTGATTTTTATATATATAGATTCGGCATAATAATGTTTGTGTTAAACAAGCGGCCAAGTTGATTATAACCAATAAATCTATTTCTTAATATTTATTTTCTTGGCCTTTCCTAAATAACCTTTCAGAGTTCATTTTTTTTTTATAGATTTTTTGAAGCGGAGAATGGAATAAAATCACTTTCAAGGTAATTTCTTTAGTTGTTTTCAAGAACGTGTTATAAAAATGACTAAGAGAATTTCACATTTATCAAAACTAAGATTTTTACATTTTGGCTAAGTGAAAGGAGAATTATTTTATTAAATAATAGTATATTATTAGTTTTGAAATGGGTGGTAAAATTTGTTAAATGCCTGGGAAATGATCAAGGAATCGTGATATTTGAAGGGTGAACATTCCATGGCCTATTACGTTTTTTTTTTTTTGTTTTTTTTTAATGATTTAAATTTTTGCGAAGTAATTTTTATATAACAATTAAATAATATACCATTAATTTTCGTAACTCTTTTCAATCTGAAGCTATGAAAGCATCTTTAAAGTTAAACATAAATGTCAGCTGGGATGAAATAATGACAGCCAGCTTCCCCTACAAAGGACCACTGTGTGCGGTAATTCAGAGTAAATATGACTAAAGAAAGTTCAAAGGAATTTTTAATTAGAACGACCCCCCTCCCCCCATCTCGAGCAGGAAGGAGAGAGAGGGGAGGAGCAGGATTACAAAAGGACTAAGACCTGTTTTTAGTTCTTCCAGCTTTCAGAAGGATCATTCCAGCTCATTAGGCATAAGCCAGACCGTATTCTCAGCAAAAATATACTAAAATAAAACAGCAGCCATTTTTATTAACCCGAGCAAAGCAGATTTTTCCTCAGTTAATACATCTAACTTATGCATCACTTTTATTTATATGATGACTAATACAACATTGTTCTATTATTCGCTGTATGGTTATATGATATGAGATATAATGCCCTGTATGGTTATACGATATGAGCTACAGTGCAACTCACTTTAACAATGTCAAAATATCCGTTAGCCCTCATAGGACACTAAACAAAAGTCAGGGCGTATTTTACTGTAGAGACCTGAGGAATGTTTCTGACAGTGAAATAGCTGCAGAGCTAGAGGACCAACGTGTATCGTCGATAAGAAGATTAGGAAGAGCTCAAAACAATACAAGCGCACTCTTCTTGTCGACTTTTGAGACCCCATATCTTCCCGAAAAAATTAAAGCAGGTTATTTATCTATACCGATCCGCCCCTACATTCCGCAGCCGATGATAAGCACAAATTGCTTCAAAATAGGCCACCGGAAACATAGGTGCGAAAATCCCTCAATTTGTAAAGGATGGTCCTTAGAAGTCCATGAAGGGGCCTGTTCAATGCTAACATGTCGCTTATGCAGTGGCAACCACCCCAATTTACACAAAGAATGCCCTAAATTAAATGAAGAAATTGAAATTAAAAAAATAATGGTTACTAGCAAAGTAAGCTATTACGAAGCCAAGAAACAGATATCCTCTACTAAAAAATCGTATGCAAATACAATCAAGTCAAATATACACTGCAATAACACAGTAAATAATAAATCATGATGATTAGATAGTTAGCCGTCGAGGTGATAAGTAAAGATGGAATGGTTGGGATTCGGCTCCATCGGGGAATCCCAACCATTCCATCTTTACGTAAATAATAAACTAATGGAAATGGTCTCTAATCTAGAAAAGTCCGATTCGCAGGAACTGCGTCATCTTAGCGCGGTTCCGTTCTTATCTCTAGTGTTTATGAAGGCATAGAATAGAAACAGTTATTACTTTGTTTAGATCAATAGCGAAACACCTATCCAAATGAAATCCCAAACAAACCAGTCTTGAAAGGTCTTGATTTACAATCTTACCTGTATGGGTCAGCTATCCCATAAGTCGGGCAGAAAGGCCTCCGCTCAGAGGCATTTGGAAAGCCTTGGGATCTCTCTCTTTGATCGCTACATTTTTAACAATAAATTGATCTTCTTATTTTACTTAATCTGTTTTATTGTCAAATACATTATCTGACTATAAGCAATTTAAAAATAACAAGGAATAAAACAGACAAAAAGAACAGTTCGAATAAGCGAAATCAATTACTTTAAAGTTTTAAGCACTTATTTCTCCGATTGACATCGCCTAATCAAAACTTTCATCAGAACCATTTTTGTAGAGCATTTAGTGAGCTTTCTAATGGTCATCTTTCGTTTCACAAGAATCTCAACCTTTTTCGAGATATTAAGGAAAGTATACAAAGTTACCAAAACTTTTTATGTCTGTTAATAAAATATTTTTTTCTAACCCTTCCTAAACTCCAAACATAACAAAAATTTCAACATATTAGTTTTAATGAAAGTAGAACATGCAGAAAATGTTTCAACTGAATCCCATGATTCTAAGTACCCAAACCAAAAACGGTATTCAAAAACTATTTTTCCAATTTTCTCGACAACGGTTAAAGCTATCGCCTTGAAAATGGTTTCATTCGTTTTCCTAGCCCAAGAAGCCTATAAAACGAGTACTTACAAGCTTATGAACTCAAAAACGTAAGCGTTACGATTTTTTGTGCGCGAATTTCGCCCCAAACGCCATCTTCCAGTGGGCGGATTCTGCTGGTTAACGAACTTAACCTTTTAAATTGGACGACGGATTTTTGTACCAAATTTCATCACAATCGGACCATTAGGGAAGCCAGAAATGAACGAACAGACAAATATATATATATATATATATATATATATATATATATATATATATATATATATATATATATACAAATTTGAACCACCGTTATTTTCGGTCTCTAGGGGTTCTGAAACGCAAAATTTTCTAGTCGGCACTTCCGGATTGTTTCATTGTATCAACCTTATAAGCGGGGTTCCTCCCTATGGGGGAGGGAGGAACCGCGCTAAAAAAGAATGGAGGCACTGGAAAAATCTATTTCAGAAAATTTTAAAAGTATTCAAACCCCAGATAAATGCAACCCAAAAGATATCGACTCAAATGATAATTCTACATCAAATGACCTACTGTTGGAACGTTTTAATAAACTTGAAACCCTCTTTTCTACTTTGGAAAAGAAATTCGTCAAGGAAGATAAAGCGATAAAGAAGAAGGGCCAAAAGGAAGACGAAGAAAAGATAAACACCACTGAAAATCTTCGAAGCGGAGGAAGCAAGTTGACTCCTCCGGAACGAACATCTAAGCGGAAACAAAAATCCTAGAGATCTACATACTGCAGTTACGCTTTCATCCCAGAACACTAGGATTAGCAATTCAAGTTATGAGTTTTGCATACTTTTTCTTAATACTTTTTCTTTATTTATTTATTCTCTTTATGCTTATCATTTCACATAACTGTTTCCAGATTTCTGAAAGTTTTCCAATTTAATGTCAATACTCCAATGGAATATTAATGGTTTAAAAAGACACCTTGCTGACTTGAGGCTTCTTTTTCGAGAAGAGAATGTACGAATTGCAGCCTTACAAGAAACACATCTTACACCTGGTAAAGACTTGAGCATACATGGCTTCACCATTTATAGGCATGATTACATTTTTGGGAATAAAGCATGTGGAGGAGTTGCTGTCTGTGTGAGAGATGACACTTACAGCGCACCTCTAAACATTCTGTCGCCAATTCAGGCAGTCGCAGTGTCAGTACGTCTACCTTTTCGGATCACTATCTGCTCTGTGTACCTTCCACCAAGTGAACCCTTAGACGTACACGCTATCAATGACTTATTGGCACAATTACCTCCGCCTATATTACTTCTCTCTGATATTAATGAGAGTGTAATTTGGGGAGCAAATAATACAAATCACAGGGGGTATCATTTACAAACAATCTTTGAAAACTTCGATCTGATACCACTCAACACTAACGCAACAACTCACTTATGTTCAAGAACGGGAACTCTTACTAACATTGATATCTCACTCGCTTCACCTAATGTATACACACGTTTCTCTTGGAATGTCTGCCAAGACTCTCATGGTAGTGACCACTTCCCAATTATCCTAAAACACGATCTAACATTACCTCTATTTATTACAACATCCAAATATAACAGTAAAAAAGCGAACTGGGATCTATATCAAAACCTCATCTTACAGAAATTAGACACATTGAACACTACATCTATTGAAAATATAACACATATCATTAACAGTGCAGCAGAACAGTCTATACCAATAACCACAGGAAACTACAAAAAGACACCCGTTCCTTGGTGGAATGAGGAATGCAGAGCAGCAATAAATGATAGAAAAAGAGCCTTACGTTTATTCCGAATGAATCCATCTGATCAACTTCTCTATGAATATAAGAGCAAGAAGGCTAAAGCTCAATGGGTAGTTAAAACCAGCAAGAAAAAATGTTGGAGCGAATTTGTTTCCTATATAAACAAATATACCCCGCTTCAAAGCATTTGGCAAAAAATTAATAAAATTCAGCACAAAAAGTATGCCCCCATTACAGAACTTCTCATAAGCAATGACATTGAAACCGACCCACGGACTATCTCTAACATTCTTGGACAACATTTCTCATTTACCTCGAGTGATGCACATTTCACAGAGGAATTCTTAATGTATGTATGTATGAATGGGGTTTAAGGACGAAGAACGTCAAAGGTTACCATCGTCCTGTAAAGTGTTTTTCAATGAAAATTATTTTGTACTATAAAGGTATGCACTACATATATTGTCGAGAATGCTCTTAAGTTGTAATGTTATATAATGTTCAAAAAGGGTTTTTAAAAATGGTTCTGAAACTGCTATGGCTAATATAATTGTTTTACATGGATACTGCTAAAATAATAATTATGGTGATATGAGCTTGGTCCGTTACGGCATATTATTTAAAACTATACGCAATCAATGCATCTGCGTTCAAGGTATAGAATATATACAGAACTTATTTATTTTATTAATATATTTATTTTATTTTTTTTTATTTATTTTTTATTTATTTATTTTTTGTTTATTTATTTTATTTATTTATTTATTTATTTATTTATTTATTTTTTTGGCTATATTTCTGTGTATAATTTTGATTTTTTAAGAAAATTTAATACTTTGTCCACCATGGAGGGGTTGTCTGCAAGTGCTTCAGATATATCTTTTGGAATTTCGTTCTTCTCTAGGGCTTCTTCGTATAACCTGCAAGACTCGAAGATATGCCGCACAGAAATCGGTTCATTACATGACACACATATAGGCTTTTCCTTCCCCTCCATAAGGAAACCATGAGTAAGTCTGGTATGACCTAGGCGAAGGCGAGCTAAAACTACCTCGTCTCTTCTACTGCTGCATTGGGATGATCGCCATGGCCCTAGACTTCTTTTGACCATTTTCAATTTATTTTCGGAAGCCTCCGTCCACATGGAGTGCCACCCCATCTTTATTCTCTCTACAGAAGGCGCACATAATTCCTTGGGTGTTAGGGTTGTGGGTGTGATTTCCGTTAGATCGTGGGCTGCTTTTGCCGCCATATCGGCAATTTCATTCCCCAATATTCCCTTGTGGCTAGGAACCCAAAAGAAATTAACTGTTTTTCCTGTAACGTTCAGCATTCGGATATATGTTTGGATTTTTAGGCTTACTGGATTTTTTGGGTACATCTGTAGTATGGAGCGGAGCACACTTTCTGAGTCGGAGCACACGATTATGTTTTTCTTCACCTGGGACATGGAGAATTGTAAGGCTGCTGTTATGGCATGTGCTTCTGCAGTAAATATTGTAGTGCGTGGGTCGAGTTTGAACTTGCGGGTTGTCAGAATATCGGTGACAGCACAGGCGGTTGATCCATTAATTCTAGAGCCATCTGTGTATAAAACAAGCTTGTCCTGAATCTTGTCCAGCATTTCGAGGAGTGTTGCGTTTACCTGAGTGGTGTTAATGTAGGCTTCCTTTTTAAATCTAAATATGCAGTTAGGTTTTTCAAGAGTCCAGGGAGGGGTGTCCAGCGGTGGTAAGGGCAAATTTGTCTTCAGCATATCTTGAACTACAAGAGTCATGCGTAAAGATAATGGTTTAGAAGCTGATGTGTTTCTATTGTAAGCATTGACAAATTGAGGACTGAAAATGTGCTTGTAACAAGGGTGTTGAGACATTTTATATATCTTGCAGATATATTTAGCAGCTAGTGTGTGACGCCTGAATAATAGGGGAGTCGTACCTGTTTCTACTGAAAGACTGATCACAGGGGTTGAACGGAATGCTCCAGTGGCAAGGCGAAGGCCAGTGTGATGCACTGTGTCAAGTGCACTCAGAAGCGCAGGTTTTGCTGAACTATTCTTTTATGTCTTAAGGAATTCTTAAGACATAAACAGCTCCTCGAGACCACACCTATTCCAACGATTCACAACTTTCCACGCCCGCTAAATGAACCATTTACCCTCCAAGAATTAACTTAAACTCTATCATCACTAAAACCAACCTCTCCAGGACAAGATAAAATACAGTACGACATGATTAAAAAACTACCCAGTGAGTGCTTATGTCTTCTTCTCTCAAGTTTTAATCAGTTCTATGAGAACTGTACCTATCCTCTAATGTGGAATGAATCAATTATCATTTCTTTGTTGAAACCAGGTAAAGATAAAAGATTTCCCTCAAGTTATAGACCAATTTCACTCTCTAGCTGTCTTAGAAAAGTATTCGAGCGGATGGTGAACAAGAGATTGCTTTGGTATCTGGAAAAGAACAACCTTCTATCTGGCTTTCAGTGTGGTTTTCGACCAGGCCATTCAACGATGCACCATATAGCTCGGCTTGAAACGGACATATTAAATACATTTGTAAAAAAAGAATATTTGCTGACAGTGTCTTTAGACATAGAAAAGGCATTTGATACCGTATGGAGAAGGTTAACTATTCATCAATTACACAAATGGAACATCCAAGGAAGTGTGTTATGCTTCTTGGTAAACTATCTCTCCAATCGCACATTTAGAGTGAGGATAGGTACAGAATTATCAGATGTTTTCATTCAGTCGAACGGCGTTCCTCCTCGTTCTGAGTCCTACACTATTCGCTATAGCCTTGAATTCGATTACTGACTATATTCCACAAAATCTGTCATATTGCTTGTATGCCGATGATCTACTTATCTATACGACATCACACTCTTACCAATTAGCCCAGGAAAACATACAAACCGCAATTCATAACCTAGAAAATTTGTGTAACCTTACTGACGTTAAAATATCTGTTGAAAAATCAAAAACAATTTTATTTACAAGAAAAAGAACTCGACCAATACCACAAATTACACTTTACTCTACCAACATAAACAGTACAGAAACAATCAAATTTTTAGGACTGACTTTTGATTCACGACTTACATGGTTACCCCATCTAAAAGAGCTTCTGATTAGATGCAAAAAGTCTCTGAATCTACTCAGAATCCTCTCTAACACAAAATGGGGTGCCGACAGATCAGTAATGCTTACATTTTATCGTGCCTATACCAGGTCATTACTGGACTACGGATGTATAGCTTACTCATCTGCCAGTAAGACTAACTAAGAATTGTAGACGCCATTCACAATACAGGAATCAGGCTTGCAACTGGTGCTTTCAGATCAAGTACAGCTTTGAGCCCTTACGTCGAATCGGGTGAAATGCCTTTGGAGTATAGACGTCAAATTATTGGTCTAAAATTTATTCATCAATCAAGATTCCTAAATACACATTGTACATCTAGTTACACTACCAATACTTGCACACACTTATACAGGCAAAGAAAAAGAGCACCGAAACCCTTACTATTACGCCTCATGGAAATTGAGGACAATACACTAGAAACACCTATTTACTCTTACAAAGATACGGCTTTTCCCCCTTGGAGAATAAGGAATTTAAGTGTAAATCTAACATTATCAAAAATAAAGAAAAACGAGCCTCTAGCCTCAACTATGTAAAGTAAAATGTTTACAGTATTGAAATCAGAAAACCCACATGCCCTAAAGATATTTACTGACGGCTCGAAAACAAGTTTCGGTACAGGTTCAGTTGCAATTGTTGGCCAAGATTTCTATCAAGAAAAACTGCCACAAAATGCAAGCGTATACAGTGCTGAACTACAGGCCATTCTGTTAGGTATCAGCAGAATACAGACTACTGACTATAACCAGGTAATATTATTTACTGATTCGCTCAGTTCCTTATTCTCTCTTAACAACATATACACAACACACCCTACTGTCAAACAAATATTAGATCATATACACCGGTTACCGGAAAACAATATAAAAATCAAAATGATATGGTTACCCGGACATGAAAATATTTCTGAAAGCACTAACGTAGACGAACTAGCATAATTAGCGACACGAAGGGATACAAATGACGTAGATCTCTTGACATTACAAGATATTAAAAGACTTACTTACACTAAAACTTTAAACAACTGGCTGCGATATTGGCAACTTACACGAGACAACAAACTCAGAGAAATTAAACATACAGTTCAAGCTTGGTCTTCAAGCTCACGGGATGTGAGACAAGAAGAAGTCGTCTTATGTCGTTTAAGAATCGGACATATTTTACTCACACACTCGTTTTTAATGACTAAAACTGAAAAACCTACTTGCAGACAGTGTAACTTACCTCTAACAGTTAAACACATATTGACAGAATGTAGAAGACGTGATTACTTACAAATACCACACGACATGACTGAACTTTTGAAAGAGGGTAGCCAATCGATAAACACAATTTTCCAACATCTAAAACACAGCTATACAACAAGATTTAATTTTAGACCCTAAAGATATTTCTGATATCTGGTAGCATTGGTGAAAAGATAATTCTCATTATAATTATTTGTTATTTTAAATTAATTTCATTTTCACTTAATCATGACTTATATGCATGAGTGTATGAATACGTATGTATGTACATGTGTATAACATGAATTACACATAGTGTATAAAAGCAATGTATATGCATGTGTTGTGCACTTGCATATACATCTGTAATGTATATAGTAATGTTTTAATATATATATATATGTATGTAATGTGTATGTATGTATATATATATATATATATATATATATATATATATATACATATATATATATATATATATACATATATATAATATATATGTATGTGTGTATATGTATGTATATATATATATATATATATATATATATATATATATATGTTGGTGTACATACTTATAACTGTTATATTAATTTATAAAATACTTTTATTGTAAATTAATGTTTTTACTTTATATGAAATGTCAATAAGAAATTGTAACTGTTTAATTATAAGAACACATTTGTAATTATCGAGCGAATCATCTGCGTTATGAGAGCCTTGATAATAAATAAAACAATAAAAATAAGAAAATAATGTCAGTGAATTTCAGATAATTGGTCCCGTTGGATTCACATCCTAGAATGTACCTGGTTATGGAGAGAAGGGCTTAAAAATAACAGTTTTGCGGTGTAAGTCATTCTTTTTTAACGGGTTTCCTCGTTCCCTCCAAGGGGAGGAAACCCGTTCATAAAAATCACGTTTTATTGGCAGTTTTTATTAGTTTTTAATTTTCCATTTATAATATGTAATTGTCATCTACGAGAAACTAAGTAAGTAATATGTAAAACCTGGAATTGTCTGTTAACATGTGCTGATCGCGCAAGGGAACATGTTGGGAATGTGCAAAAAAAAAACTATTATTTCTATTACTGGGTCCACTTCATTCATAAACAAACTTAAGCCGTCTGTGAAAAGTTTCGTTTTTTTAATCCTAAGCCACATTGGTATGTACGACTTTAAAATTAAAATAATTATTTCCTAGACCTCCCCGTCTCGGTTTGCGAAGTTTTTAATTGGTAGTTGGTTTAATTACTTTTTTTTTCGAAAATAAGTAGCATGTTGTTTAGAAAAGCGGAAGTCGCTAAGGCAAAACGAGTAATTTGCGCTTATAGTTCGGTACTGCCGATTTCCTGTTCATTTTGGCGTGTAGATCTCTCTATTCCCTTGTTTTACACAAAAAATATCAAATCAAAGTATTAACAAATATTATTGCAAGGTACCTAACACGAGGGATAAGAATGGAAATCCACTAAAATGATACAGTTTCTGTGAGGACTTTCATTTAATTAGAGAATTATCTAATACACATATCAGAACCTTTAAACTTGTAGCTTTAAATAAATTACCGTAATGTTTTCTCCGGGGTTTTGTGAACATTTCCTTACTGCTATAGAATAATGTCTTCTATTATTAGATTGATGTTTCTAACCGTAGGAAAAAGGTGAACGTTGAACACAATACCACTTTTGGCAAATGGTTATGACGTCAAACACATCAATGACAAGGAATACTGATAGCGAGAACCCTTTAATTCCTTTAATAACAGCGATGGTTTTTCCGACCATTTTTTATCCAATTTTACTAGGATTATACAAGCCGAATTATGCCGAAGCGAATTGAAATGGAAATCAATTGTTAGACTGTATATAGATAGAAACTAGAGCCCGGACTTGCTTGTTGGAATGTAATCAACAGCGGGAATGGGTCTGGTCTCAGAAACTCCCTTAATTACTAGGACAATCCTCAACCCTTGTCGATCTAGGTTCGACTCCAAATACAGCGAACTTAGAAAACCTTTTAATACTATTCCTAGAAAACAATTTCCCTTATAGTGATTTTTGGATTTTAAAAAGATAAAAAGATAGCGTACATGAACCGCTCGACAGAAAAATTTGAAATTTTGCATGGACACTCCCTATAGAACGTAGACGCTCCCTAAGAAATGATTTTTTGATATTCGAATTTTTAGAGGGGTATAAAGTTTTAGTTGGTTAGAGCAGGCATGCGTTGCTAGGACAATAAAGAGGAGCTGTTACCGTACATTATCTATTTCATAGTATTAGTTTTAATTGAGGTTAATTTCAACTATGATGGCAGTTACCTATAGAGTTTACCTGAGTGATGGTCCATCCGAGATAATAATATCCCGAACCACTTGACACAAAAATTTGAAATTTTGCACGGACAATCCCTTTATAATGTAAACACTCGCTAAGAAAGTTTTTTTGATATTCAAATGTCAAGTACATTTAGGGGGGTTTGAATTATTAAGAAGTTCCTCATCGATTCAAAAATGGTCCGATTTTGATGATATTTGGTAGAAAAATCTTTCTTCTCATTTGAAAGGTCAAGTTCATTAACCAGCTGAATACGTCGGAAAGTCGGAACGCTTACATTTTCGAGTACATATGCTTGCAGGTACTCGTTATATATGTTCCTTAACGTAGGAAAACGAATGAAACTATTTTTAAACTGATTTCTTTAACCGTTTACGAGAAAAATTGATAGAAATACTTTTCCAAGCTAATTTTCAGTTTGGGTATTCAGAAACGATGATTGGTTCACTTGTAACTTGTACTAGGTATTTGACATTCATCTAATCTAAGATATTTAAACTTTGGTATCGTTTGGAGGTAAGTATATGGAAAAAATTGTATTAATGGTGATACAAAGTTTTCGGATCTCAGTATATTTTCTAAAATATCTCGAAAACGGTTGGGAAATCGTAGTAAGTGGAAGGCGGCTATTCGAAAAATTACTAAATTCTCTACAAAAAAGATTCTCTTGTAATGTTCGGCGGGGCGACGTCAATCGAAGAGATAAGGGCTAAAACATCAAAGTTGTTAGTTTTATTCTTTTCAACGTGTATTCGTCTCTGTTTACCTAACTTTTTAAGTGGTTGTTGTATTTTTCTTTTTTTACTCCCCAACGAAAACAAGCACGGTTACCTCCACATGGTGTTTCCTGGGTAACTCTAAAGTCCGTGCAATAATGAGCTGTACAAAATTATGTACTAGCGTAAATTTTGATCATACCTTATTTAACGCAATATAAAAACTACTTATCGGCCGTGGTGAAGCACGGGTAGTCAGCTAGTCTACTATGTATTTGTCAAATACCACTCACTCACTGACCTATCATCGCCCAGCCCAAACCACTCGACAGAAAATTTTGAAATTTTGCATGGACACTCCCTATATAACGTAGGCACTCGCTAAGAATCGATTTATTTATATTCGAATTTTTAAGTATTTTTACAGGGGATTAAAGTTTTAGTTGGTTAGAGCAGGCAAACCTAGGTAGCATGTGTTGCTAGGACGATAAAGAACATCTGGTACCGTACATTACCGTTTTACATGTTCTACTAACACTGCCTTACACAAAATACCTCCTTTGATTTTTTTAAAAAAAAGCATCTTCCAGTATAAAACACATATAAGTATATTGAAAAACAGCCCTCTCAGCGGAATTCATGAGGTTATTCTCGAAGCTTATCAAGAGCTCTTTGCTATAAGTTTTCAATCAGTCGCTGAAATTAGTCATTAGGGGTTTCACAGGTCATGTATGAATTTCACGAACCAGCCAATTTTTCCAATCTTCTCGATTGGTTTTCAATGTGAAAGAGGTTTCGCCTTTCCCTGGACTTTTTTTTTTTTTTAGTGAGGACATACTAAGAGGTAGTAGACGAGGAGTAATAATCACCATGATTGAAGACATCCTTCACCATAAACAAAAATGGTGCATTAGTGAAATCATCGAAAATACCCAACTTAGACCTCTAAATATACCAAATGGGGTAGAAGGAAAAATATGGGCAAATTTCACATGAACTCAAGCGAAAATGCTTGAATTAAAACCTTCATGCAAGATAATATTCATGAAAACTTCGTCCAGTTATTAATCAGTCCTTAGGATCAAAACGTTCAAGACAGCCTTGTTTTTTTTCTGTAATCATAAAAGTTATTAAGATAATGCTAGTAACTATTAATTTATTTAATTTTTTAAGGGAGAGAGAGAAGGGGCTTAGCCCCTCAGGAATGCAACTTATATTTTTGTAAATAATTGTCGATAAGAAGCTTAGTTATCGAATAGTAGGTTGAGGTAGGAATGAGATAAGGAAGCATGTCAATTCTAAAAGTGAGGATTACCAGGTATATGATTGATTTAGTTTGTCGCCCGCCATGGACAGAAGAAGGAGGCAGCATGTTATTGACAGGAGAAGAGAGCGGTAGATGCTAAGAGCGATCGACCTAGCCTTCGGGAACTACGCTGAGGCTAGGCGGTTATTTCGAAACTTGCTTTTGCGTAGAGCAGGAGGGCGTCGACTGCCGGCTGGAGCTGTTCCAGAGCGAAGGGCCTTCCAGCGGCATGACTAGCGCTTCCAAGATGTTGGTCCGGATAACCGCGTGATCCGGAACCGTGGTCGATATGTTTGGCACTAGGTGGATTGGTCGTCGCCCAGCTCCAAGACCTTGGTTTATGGAACGGCTGAGCCTTTCAGGAATCCTATTCAGCTCAGGGCGAGAATAGCCTGGGCTTTTGAAAGAATGAGGAGAAATTCTCGCCAGGTCCTTACCCGAATGAGACGGAATTTGAGGGCAACGTTGGGAGCTTGTCTCAGGAACGAGGGCAGACATGTTGAGGCTGGAGAGTAGGCCCAATTGCTATGAGCGCTAGGGGAAGATGGCCCTGTTTTGTGGTCGAGGGAGGGACAATTCAGATCCCCCTTTCATACTGAAAACAAATCGAGAAAAATGGAAAGAGTTGCATACATACGTACATAAAAATCTTACATGACCTGTGAAATCGCTAATGAGTAATTTTAGCGATTGATTGAAAACTTATGGCAAAGAGCTCTTGATAATCTTTGAGAATAACCTCATGAAGGCATTCCAATCAATTGTATAATAAGAGTTATGGTCCTACAATGAATGCCGCTGAGAGGCTCGTTTTTCAACATACTTATATTTGTTTATACTGGAAGATCCTTTTTTAAAAAATTCAAAGTATTTTTGCGTAAGGCAGTGTTAGTAGAACATCTAAATATATATATGTATGTATATATATATGTATATATATATATATATATATATATATATATATATATATATATATATTAAAATCGGCCACCATTTGTCGATTGGAATAGAATGGCCCACGTATACGCTGTTATTGGTGATTTTGACCATAAGTAGTCATGTCTGACCTATGGTGCTTTTGGACCTATGGACTTTTTTTTCCTAGAAGCGAAGATTCTAAATATGCAATAAAAAAAATTTGACCTTGAATGACATTTCAAGTTCAATTCTGCGGGGGTTAATATGGGGGTTATTTTTTCCTAGCTCGCATTGGAGAATCATCTGGCCAACGGATGACCATTATTTTTGGGACACCCTGTACATTACATAGGTTTGTCGGGTGGACCTACAGCATACTTATGTTCCTGAATTTGAGCAGAAGGCTCTAAACGAAATATTTTTTTTTTTAATATTTCAAATATGTAAAGAATTGCTTTTTCACTTTGAAACAATTGGGAAATTGGGAAATTTGTTGCTAAAATCTAAATCGCGAAATTATCATGCAAACTGATCATCGAACTGATTAAAACGAATTTTATTGGGTGGTCTTATTATATAATGAACAGTTCGTTCCGAGAATATGTAGAAGACTGAAGAATATTTCATCCCAAAGTTTTAATAATCACTTGACAATAAAACATATATCTCAAATACTGTATTAAAGACAAATATTTGAACATCCCACGAACAAAGTCTGAATTTCTCGCTATAAAAAGAAGGGTGTTTGGTACTATGTATAAATCGTACCTCTATGGAGGGAAGCTCCATAAAGGAACTAGAGCCCAACCGGATGTGATCCGGTTGGCAGTGCATTCAGTGCATACAAAAGGACTCCATGAGGGAGCATTGTGAATCATAAGACTCCATGAGGGAGCATTGTGAATCATTAAACTCCATGAGGGAGCAATGTCTATTTAGTGTGTGTACAAAAGGACTCCATGTGGGAGTATAGTGTGACCAGCAAGACTCCATAAAGACAAGTGTGTGTCCATAAGACTCAGGCGAGCAGAAGCCCTGCAGCAGGAAATATTAATATCACAGGAAGACCAGATACGTCCAAGTGGAGCTCTACACCAAGTGAGTACAAAACTAGATTACATAGTACCAGATTACCGCTATTGCCATCCAGTGCACAAAAATTACAGTCCACTCATTAGAGGAACAAACATATGGTCCAAACGGGCCGAATGATGGTAAGTTGGTGTCTAGTGCCTGGTTTTAGTGATAATTTTCAATCAAAAGTGTTAAATAAAAAATTTGTACTAATTGTGTAATTTATGCCCTTTTGTGGTGTGTTTATTACCTTTGAGACTTGATTTACTGTGATTTCGAGTCCAGGGCAATATTTTTATATTTTTGGGCATAAATAAATATTTTATAGTGTTTTGTAGAATATCGTGGTTCAAGGCAGGACTTCCTGTCGCGATCTAGGAATCTATCCTCCTTTGAGTTGTGTGTTTACTGGAGCAAGCCTCTTGTGTTGGCTGTGATTGGCTCAGGCTATAGCTGGTTACCTTTCAGTAAGGTTGTATTGTTTGTTTACATTCCTCAAATATGTAGTAGTAGTAAAGTAAATTTTATTATATACATGTACAAATAATAAGTCCTAGAGAAATTCACAATAAATTTACATAAGCTGGAATATAATCCATCAGCTAAGGGACACCACATAATATAATACACATGAAAATAAAATAAAAACAATATGAGTGATTTTAAACAATATAAAAACAAATAAATAAGTAAAACAAAACTTGATCCTCCTTATTCCTGATAATCAAATTTAAAATTCATAGCCTCTTTAACGTAGTGGTATAGTTTTGAGTAGTCCTGGCCATTCAAATAGTCTATTGCTTGCGTGTGGGTTAATCTATTATTGTGGAATATGTTTACTCTTATTTCGGAGAGGATTGGGCATACAGCTAAGAAATGGATGATATCTTCGGGTTGTTTTATGTTGCAAAGAGAGCAGAGGGCACTATCATCAGAACTCCAAGGCTTCCTGTTCAGGTTTAGCGTTTCTGTTCTGGCTCGCATGATGGTCCTTATCATTTGAAGGCTGTTAGTGTCGTTGATATAAGACAGCTGTTTACATTCAAATTTCAAAATTTTGTAGGTTGTGCGGAACTGCGCGTTCGTTAGCCTGTCTTGTACCTTTTCTTTTTCTAGGGAGTCAATACTACCTACTATGCATTTGACGGTTGCATGCATCTTGTCTAGTGGGGTTGAAAAAAAAGTTTGCGGGTCGTAATCTGCTTTAATACACACGTCACGTACGTCATTGTACCAACCTACCTTACTCGCAACCACTTTAGCTGCAAGCTGCTTAGTGAGCCTCTCTTCAGGAGCATTCATCACTTTTAGAAGGTACATGAGATGAAGCTGCAGAGCGTAGATGTACATGGATGCTCTTCCTGTTTCTAACTGCAAAGCGTAGTTCGGCGTATTCCTAGGGAGGCAGAATAATCTCTTTATGAAACTTCTTTGAACCTGCTCGACCTTGTAATAGCTTTGCCCACCCCACACCTGTGCACCATAACACAGGACTGCTCTAGTCACAGTGTCAAACACTTGCATTTTTTCGGAGATAGGCACTTCTTTTTTCATTATAAAACTACGCCAAGTAGTATGAATTCCGCGCATAGCAACAAGTACTTTCTTTTCAAAGTGTTTGCGAAATGACAGGTTCGGTGTTATGACTATGCCTAAGTACTTGTATTCATTGACTATTTCTATGGGCTCACCATTGTAGTGCCATACATCGTCTTTAGCAATTTTTCCACCACTTTTGAAAATCATAACTTTAGATTTCTTCAAATTTACGGTCAAGTTCCAAATACTACAGTATTGTGCTAGTTTGTCTATCATCTTTTGGAGTTTGGATTTGCTATCACTAAGGAACACAATGTCATCAGCCAACAGTAAACTTCCTATCATGGTATTTTCTATTCTTACCCCTCCTCCGACATATTCAGGCATATCCAGTATGTACAAAATAAACAGCAAGGCACTCAATACATCTCCCTGTTTAACTCCATTTTTTATTTCAAAATATTCAGAAATTTTATTCTTCACCCACACACCTGACATTGTATTACTATACAACTGCTGGATAATGTAGATGACTTTCGTTGATAATCCAATCTTTGAAAGTTTAAATAGGAGGGCCTGACGACTTAGCGAATCAAAAGCAGATTTGAGGTCAACTAAAAAAGCATAGACTTTTCCCCTTTTCTTAGAAATTTTAAGCCTAGCTATGTTAATTAAATTAAAAACGTTATCTATTGTCGAATAACCTTTTCTAAAACCAGCTTGAGTTTCCGGCAGAATTTTATTTTTATGAACAAAACTCTCAATTCTTTTTAGGAGCATCCCAGTGAAGATTTTTGCAACACAGTCTATAAATGAAATCCCCCTGTAATTTTGAACCTCATTCAGGTCTCCTTTCTTGTGCAGCGGAAATATAATTGATTTTGTAAAGCTCGGAGGTAGGCTTTCATTAATTAGAACAGAATTATAAAATTTTAAAAGGTAGTTTAGAAAGTTGTCTGGGGCATACTTATAAAATTCGTATGGAATGCTATCAATTCCTGGCGCTTTATTGTCCTTTACAGTTTTCAAAACATCCTTTAGCTCATCATCGGCGTCCAATAAATCACTAAAGACAGTTTTTAATTGTTGTTTTAATTCCTCAAATATGTTTGTTGACAAGTTAAAGAGAGAATTGAAATTAAATTGCTATAGGAGAGCAGTTTTAATTAAAAAAATAAATATATTATTAGGTGTTGCAAATGAGTTAACACATGAAACCCCAATTGTGGTAGATTGTGTAACTGATTTTTCAGAAGGATATTGGCCTGTGGTGAATGTCATAATTAACATCTCGTCCTTTATGAGGATAACAGGAATTGTGGCTTATTTTTTGAGATATAAATTTAATCTTAAGCAGAATGATAAAGGAAAGAGAAAAACTGGATCTCTCAATGTGGAGGGTCTAAGGGGTGCTTTGTTTTTGTGTGTCAAAGCTGTTCAATCTGAACATTTTGGTAGTAAAATGAAGCCAGAAGGTAGTAAACATATTTCTTGCCTGCGCCCATTTATTGATGATTATAGTCAATTTCTGATAGGTGGTTTGTTGGTCTCAGCTCTTGAGCATTGTTTGTTAAATGAAACGGAAGGAGTCCTAAAGAGATGGCAGCTTGTGAAACAGCTCACGCAGCGCTTTTGGTTTTGTGATTATTTTAATAATTTACAAGTGAGTTTTAAATTGTATCATAAAGTTCTAAATTTGACGCCTGGGGCAGTAGTATTTCTCAGGGGTGAGAACTCACTCCCTTCTTCTTGGCCTATGGCACGTGTTGTCTCTGTGTACCTAGGTACTGATTCTATTGGTCGTGTGGTTGATGTATGTGTTGGCAACCGAGTATTCCGTCGTCCTTTGAACAAGTTGGTATTGCTTCCCACTTGTAATGCTTCCCAATGTAAAAATTCTCTTGTGCTTCTATTATTATTTTTCATGTATCTGAATTTGTGTATATTTAGTTTATTTATTGTGTTTTTAAGTTTGATTTATCTCTTTCCGTGGGCCTCAACCTCGTTTAAAACTCCTTCTTGACAGCCCCCTACAAGGTGAAGATTGCGCGAAATTCCAATACCTTATCCCTCCTGCACCCTTAAGTTTTTTTTTTTAATGTAAATATTGGCTTTTTAATTATGTTGTGTCTATGTGAAACAGGTACCAGACACCCATGCCCTTATTTTAATCTCTAATTGTGTGTGATAATATTTTTTTTGTTTTGGAATCTGGGTGATTCCAAGGGGGGCGGTATGTTTGGTACTATATATAAATCGTACCTCTGTGGAGGGAACCTCCATGGAGGAACTAGAGCCCAACCGGATGTGACCCGGTTGGCAGTGTATTCAGTGCATACAAAAGGACTCCATGAGGGAGCATTGTGAATCATAAGACTCCATGAACGAGCAATGTCTATTTAGTGTGTGTACAAAAGGACTCCATGTGGGAGCATAGTGTGACCAGCAAGACTCCATAAAGACAAGTGTGTGTGTCCATAAGACTCAGGCAGAAGCCCTGCAGCAGGAAATATTAATATCACAGGAAGACCAGAGATGTCCAAGTGGAGCTCTACACCAAGTGAGTACAAAACTAGATTACATAGTACCAGATTACCGCTATTGCCATCCAGTGCACAAAAATTACAGTCCACTTATTAGAGGAACAAACAAAGGGGCATAAACAATATGATGACTAGGGACCGGATTCTTAGGTTTTCACCTATTTTTTTTCCTCTCTGCTAAACACGCAGAATATATGATTCGCGTCTTGTAGTATCATTCATGCAAATTTTGAAGAACCTACAATAACCTATTCCGGGTGATATCACCTAAAATCACCTAAATAACGATGGAATGACCTAAACATACCTAATATTTAAAATAGAAAATACCATTCAATGAACTCATTTCCTCCATCAAACAAATTTTCTTAAAAGCATCTTCCAGACGTTCTGGGAAATTTTACTAGGAGTGTCGCTTCCGCCATAACCCATTTTAACACGCTTGGGAAAAAATAAAAGCAGTTGTTGACGCTTTGGATATGAATGTAGCAGCTGCCATTTCTAAGGCCTCGATGGTCCTCCAGACCAACGAGATACGTGGTGCACTCTCATTCCTAAGAGCACATTTCTCAGATCTTCCAAATCTCATTGGGAATTGGAATCGTCAACGCCGGAGCTAAAAGATGCGATGTCTTGTGTCGTAAACGGACGCATCTTCATCTTTATCCGCTTTTAAGACAGTTCTCTAAGGAAACAGAAAGAATTTCATAGTCGAAAACCTGGCCACCAATATGGTAGTTTACTATAACAAGGGGTAATTCCTATTTTAGTTTCATATTTCCCCTTTTAAATTTTTCCAAGATTTATTTTTTTGGTTTTTAACATAGTTAAGTACCTTCTTCTATAGGCAGTGAAATTCTTCCTGATGTTCTTTAGAAGCTGCAACTCTTTAGCAGAGAAACTTAAAAATGTGCTTTAAATGTTTTTATTTTTTAATTGTTTTGTTTTATGTTCTTATTTATTTTTTTATTAATGTATGTTTTATTAAATAATTTAATTTTTTTCTTTTTTTTTGTTGAAAACATTGCTTTATTTCTAAAATGTATTTTATTTAAATAAATTTCATTCCCTTTCTTTTTTAAATAAAAATTTTGTTGAATATTTGGACTACTTATTCTTTTTTTAAAATAATAATTCGTATTTCCGTTTTATTTTTATTTGCTCATCTTTTTTTTTCATTCTCAATATACTATTCCATAAAATAATGTTATTTGTTGTTTATTTTTATGTCACTGTATCTGCATATTAATTTATTAATTATAAATTAATCAAAATTATTAACGATATATTATAATAAGTTGATCTTTTTTTTCGAACCTATTGGAACATTTTTATCACCTAAAAAACCTAAAATGGAGTTTTAAATAAAAAACCTAAAAAGACCTATTTTTTGGACCTATTCAAAACATTTTTATCACCTAAAAAAGCCTAAAATGGATTTTTAAATAAAAACCTAAAAATACCTATTATGCCTGTTGCAAAAACCTAATTTGGTGCTTATTTTATCCAAAAAAATCCGGTCCCTAATGATGACACATCTACGAAGAACAAGATTAGAAGATATCATCAGAAATACAGTTTAATAAATCTCCAATTTAAGTCCATAAATAAGGGGAGTAACACAATATGGCTCAAAGTTAACATTTATTTCATTAATACTTCTACATAAATTTTAAATAAACTAAAATGCACTTTCAAATAATGCTTAAGACAATTCAATATATATATATTTAGAAGAGATGACTCGGTCTATTTATAGTCAAAAATACGAATTACTAAAGTAAATAAATTTGATTGATTATATTATAAATTGGCTGAAATGGAGAGGCATGCTCCAAGTGCGTATATCCAGAGCCTTGGTGTATATAAATGAGCGTTTGCCCAGGTGATTCTACTGATGTTTGCGTTACTCGGATGCAATCACAGCAGGTAATGAGACTCTGAAAGCCCTTTGCTTTGCCGTGTTTATAAACATCATTCAAAGGCCCGGGCGAATTACTCTATTTTTTCTTTGATTCTCTGATGTATGAATTAAATTGTGTATCGTAGAGGTATTGGTTTTCAGAGTGAGACTCCATTTTTAGAAAAAAAAGTTCTCTCATTTTTTATATGGGTTACAAGTTAACAAATACGTCTGTATGTGTATGTGTATATATATATATATATATATATATCATGGGCTGGATGACTTTTGAGTCCATGATCTTCCCCCCCCCCCCCATACTGACCGCTTAGTCTTTTGACGGAAAAAATCTCATTTAGACAGAAAGGAATAAGTCTTGCTTAACCAACTTATCAAAAAAAAGTTAATTGTACTTCACCTGGTCCCCTACGGATCCCATACACGAAATATAATAATAAACTGGTGTCGACCAGGGCGCATCAATATAACAATAATTGAGATATGCGTAAATCGAGAATTTGCAGGTACATTTTTTTTTAATTTAAGAAAAATAGAAAAAATCACATTTTTTGTAGTTCTTACGCTTATAACTCCGAAGGTATTCATGTAAGAGAGCTTATCAAGGCACCAAAAGATTCATTATAAAATTTACTCGCGACTAAGCAAAAGAGCATACCTTTGAAAAATAGGGCAAAAAATAGACATTTTTTATATCATTAATTTCGGCAACTTTAAATGCATTTAGGTCCTTCATATTCTAGGGGGAAAATGTTGATTATGTAATAAATAAACCACCACATTTAGTTTTATCAGTTTAATACATTTAAAAAAATCCTGAGGCCGTTAAAATTGATCGATATTCAGTTTTTGAATTTTTTCTTAACGCTTGAGTGCCTTAGTTTAAAAAAAAAAATATTTAAAAAGCATAGAAATTAGAGCCTTCTAATTCTGGAACATAAATATGCTTTAGGTCCACCCAACAAACCTATGTAATGTACTGTATAACATGCAGACGTCTTTTTCGTACATGGCCACCGCGCATTCGTGAATGCCAGCGGACATTCGTGAATGTCAGTTTAGTCATCGCTAAAGCATATTTATGCTAAAATATCTGAAAAATTTCCTTTGCATTTTGCAATAATTTGAAAAACATTAATTTTTCCCTTAAAACCTCAAGTGCGAAGTTATTATGCAAAAACTATCAAACTGATTGAAACGAAATTTAACGATTTCTTTTTCTATATAATCAGCATTGTTTTCCTAGAATATGAAGGACCTAAATGCATTTTAAGTCACCGAAAAAGAGATATAAAAAATGTATATTTTTTTGTCCTATTTTTCTTACGTATTGCTAATTTGCTGCCGATCTAATCCGTTTCAAAGTGTTTTTTAGTGATATATTTGCTTAAAAAAGTTCGTATAAAGAGGTATTCTTAAGCTGCAAGCTAGCTCTAGAATTTTATCGGGCTTAACAGCCTAATAAGGCATTATATATAGTTAATCAGTGCGACCAAGGCGAACTGTTCCTGACTTCAACTAACAGCATTTTATTTAATTTTCATAAACTTTTGTTGATGATTGAGAAGACGTCTTAACAATAAAATGTGGTTTTATTAACCCTCGGTCGGTTGCAACTGTGCAAAAAAAGCACACTTAAAGTTTTTTTGTTGGGAACTCTACTTAAACAATGAAAGGGTCGCTCTCCACCATAGTACCTGTCTACCTGCGAAAGGTCTGTCAAACTGCCTACAGTAGTTCACCTCACGCCCTCGCTGGGACCGGATATTGTTCTTGTGTGCCAAATTTGTACATTGCGACCTAACCCGTCTCAATTTTGACGGTCGGAATTTTTAATTTTTTAGCCTTGCGCCTTTTTCTAATTGTCATGTATGTCAAGTTATATGAGCGATTTTTTAGATTTAAGAAGTAATGAGCCAACGGCCGTAGCCACGTTGAATGCACCGGTTCCCATAGATCACCTAAGTTAAGCAACGTCGGGCGTGGTCAGTACCTGAATGGGTGACCGACCACGTGCTGTTGGCAATAGAAAAGGGTGGCAACCTGTAGATAGCCCGGCGCTAATGACCAAGATGTAGATGCGCCGTTAAATAAAAATAAAAAAAAAAAAAAAAAAAAAAAAAGTAATGAGGGCGTTTCAGGAGATGTGTATAGTTTGCACATTGAGACAGAACTCGTGAATTAGAAAACTAATTTTTAATTATCATTTCTTTTCTCTAGTTTGTCAACAAAATGGAGAAACAGTGGTTTGATTTAAGAAAGGAAAAGGATTTGGAAGGGATAAAAAAACTTTTGGGAGCTGAAGATTTTGATCCTGCACAAACTGAAGATTTAGGAGAAGAGAGTGACGTAGTGAAATTGGATGATACATCAACTGAACAGGAGCCCACTGATGCAAGTGAAGAGGCATGTGACAACGAAGAAGAAAGTAGCCCTTTTGTTTTTGGAAAGGATAAACAAACAAAATGGACAAGAAGACCACCGAGTAAAATTAAACGCAGAGGCCCTGAAAATATCATCACTCGCCTTCCAGGAGTCATACGAGCAGCAAGACAGGCCAAAACTCCGGTAGAGCAATTTGCACCAAACACTCTCAAACGATCTGCGCAGAGTTCCAAATTGCAATAACCCAAACTTCTTCTGAGGCCCTTCAAACAAATGATTCTGAGGAAGAATTTCTTTAGTGGGTTGCAAATGAAGAGACAAAGTGTTTTTTATTATTTAATTAGAACGTTAAGATCACAATTTACTTTGTATTCGAATAAACATATGGTAATGGGTCATAAAAAGTGCTTTTTACAATTATTGTGTTTTGGCTATTAAAAAACTATTTTTAATTTTTTTTTACTTTTTATCCTTTAGTATAGATATGCATTAGTGTGGGTGTGAAGCAGAGTCACAAAGATTTGAGAAGGATAGGAGCTATTGAATTTTGAATTTGTGTGTATGTTTCGCACATTGCGACCGAACGAAGGTACAAAAAGGTTGCGACCGACGGAGGGTTAAATAAGAAAATAGACCGAAACCCCGACGATCAACGCTTCCTCCTCCTTCATAAACTTTTGGTATTGTTTCTTACGAAATACTTTGGTAAGGTGAAATAGTTAAATAAATCCCGATCTGGTGGTGATAATTACTTCCAATAAGGAAAAACAATACATATTTATAACCTCGTATAAATTCGGGTTTCTCCGAAGATTGCCGAGTTCAGCCGAGCTTCAAGCTCTAGATCGGAAGCTAAGCTACCTGGATCAGAGCGATATCAGAGGACACATACTCAGCTGAGACTATCCTATAATTATTTAACTCGAGGCTCTACCCATCTAGCCTGGCTCAGAGGTTCAGTACTAGGATTCAAACCCAAGGAGCGCCGGTTCGATACTGCGCTGGATCTATATGTTTATTTATTTTTTGTTTTCATTGTCATTAAATTATTATTTTTATTTTTTCGTTAATTATTTAACGATGGAATGCAGGAAAGGGTAGTCAGTCAATCTAATGAACCTTCCACAGCCAACGCATCACCGTTAACAAGAAGTTATTGATCACATTCCACAACCTCCAGCCATTTACGTAAAGGCAGTTACTAATTTTATCAATTTAGCAAAAGAATTAGAACTTGGACTTGGACAGCCGATTTCAGTTGTCGATCAAACCTGGATGTAATCACCGTCTAAACAACTACTCCAGAGGCTTATAGAAAAGCAATACAACGTCTCAAAAACAAAGATTTGCAGTTTCACACATACCAACTACAAGAAAAAAAATCATTCCGAATTGTAATCAGGCACTTATACCCAACCACGCCAGAAGAAGAAATATTACAAGACCTTGAGATTGGTTTCAAAGCAAGAAATGCTAGGAATGTCTTGCACCCACAGACAAAAGCTCCGTTGCCCTTGTTTTTCGTGGACTAAAAATATATTCAAACTTACAGAGTGTTCTAAACGAGTGTTAGAGTAGAATAGCCACACAGAAAAGAAGGGCTGATACAATGCCAAAGATGTCAGGGCTTCAATCATACAAAAAATGTTTGCAGATTGAACCCTGCATGCGTAAAATGCGCCGGTTCATATCTCACAGCTGACTGTCAGAAAATCTAGAGAAGAGAAGGCAAAATGTGAGCCAAATTTTCAAGGAGATCATCCGGCTAACTACAAGGGCTGCCAAACTCCGCGTAACACATTTTACATTCCTCGATACAAAACGTAGAGGACTGATCACCCTGACGGGACTGCCCACGGTGGATCTGCAATAATTGTTCGAGCTACACTTTCCCATTTCCCTTTTCCAAACCAATTTCCCTCAGACCCTTTCCAAATTACAACTATTTCTCTCCAATCTTCCAAATTCCCCATCAAAATTTCAGCCGTATACTGCCCTCCTAATAAATCTGTTTCCTCTTCAACTTTCCACTCACTCTTCCAATTCCTTGATCCAAGTTTTCTTTCCGGCGGCGATTTCAATTCAAAACACCCTGCGTTCGGTTGTAGAACAGCAAACCCTCGGGGAAGAGCTCTTCTCCAAACCCTTTCCTGCATTCCATCAGAAGTCATTGCTCCTTCATCCCCTACTTACTGGCCAACTTCCCGATCTAAACTTTCCGATATTATCGACTTCTTTATAACTTCCGGTATCTCCAATATTCATTCCCATGTCCAAACATTAGATGACCTATCCTCTGGTCACAGCCCTGCTATACTTTCTCTCAATTCTAATGTTGACCATTATTCTATCCCCTCCTATCCTACGCTCACTCCTGGACCAGTTGACTGGAAATCCTTTTAAGACACCCTAGAAGAAACCCTCAACCTCAATATTCCTCTAAAAACAAATACTGAAATAGACGACGCTGTATAAAACTTCACTCTTGCAATTCAACAAAGCTTACACAGGGCCACTCTCTACAAAACACCACGACGACCTAAAACGAATGATTACTTACCTACAAACATACACAACTTACTGAATGAGAAGAGAAGAGCAAGAAGGATATGGAAACACGAGGTATCCCTCAGACAAAACTCGACTAAATCAAGTTACAAGGGAATTAAAAAATGAACTCAGAAAACACAGAAACGACCAATTTGAATCATACACTAAAGAACTTACTAAATCTGAGAAAACACTTTGGCAAGCTACGAGAAACATTCTGTCCTACAAATCTTCCCGTCATCCCCTTCGCCGAGAAGATGGTTCCTGGGCCAAAACTGTCGAAGAAATATCACATACCATTGGCCTACGCCTCACCCAAGTCTTTACTCCTCACCATAATATCAATGAACCTGCCCACACACTCCTTGTCTCTAGTCAACTGGACACTCCTCTAACTATCACCCCCACCAAAAGCCTTCAATCCCAAAGAAATCCGGTATGCTATTCAACATCTTCCTCCAAAAAAAGCCCCTGGATATGACCTCATCACTTCCAAAATCCTTAATAAACTCCCGAAAAAAGCCATCCTCTTATTAACTTACGTATATAACGCCGTACTCAGATCGACATATTTCCCCATCCTCTGGAAATTGTCAGTCATACGGATGATCCCAAAGCCTGGTAAGCCTATTCATCAACCTTCGTCCTATCGTCCTATATCACTCCTTCCAATAATGGGTAAAATCCCTGAAAAACTCAAACGCCTTTATCCACTCCTGGATCCCATTATCCCATCTTCCCAGTTTGGGTTTCGCCACTCCCACCCCACTATTCACCAATGCCACCGTATCGACGACAGCATATCCTCATCCTTCGAGAATAAGCAGCATTGCTCTCTTTTCTTGATGTAGCTCAGACTTTCGATCGAGTGTGGCACCAGGGCTTGCTGTTTAAACTCAAAGAAACCCTACCTTCAACATATCATCTACAAATAAAATCCTACCTCTCTGACCGTTTTTTCCAGACATCCTATGGTATCTCATTATCTCCAATCTTCCCCCAACATGCCGGTGTCCCACAAGGTGGAATTCTCAGTCCCTTATTGTTCCTGGCTTATACGGCTGATATCCCTTCCCATCCCCAAACATCCATCCACATGTTTGCTGACGACACAGCTATTCTCACTGTTAACCAAAACCCAATTCTTGCCTTCAATTCCCTTCAAGAACACCTGTGCCTACTTCAACCATGGCTAACTAAATGGAAAATCAAAGTAAATGCAGAAAAATCTATCTATGCATCATTCACAATTCGTAAGTCGAGCTGCCCACCAATAACCCTCCAAAACATCCAAATTCCACAGAAATCGCAAGTAAGGTACTTTGGACTGATACTAGACAAACGTTTAACTTGGAAGCCACACATAACTCAGAAAAGTCAGGAAGTAAACAGACGTTTTAGACTTTTATCACGCTTACTGGACAAACGCTCGAAACTTTCATTGACTAACAAACGACTTATATACAATATCATACTCCGACCAATATGGACTTATGGACTAGAACTATGGGGTTCCACTAAACCTTCCAATTCCTACAGAATACAAACAATGCAATCCAAAATCCTTCGAAAAATATCCAATGCTCCTTTATATGTCTCGAACCTCACCCTGCCTAATGATTTCAATATCCCCTTTATCCAATCCCTGGCCAAATCAGTTTATCAGAAGTTTCATTGTAATCTGCCTGGCCATCCAAATCCTTTGATAAAATCTCTATCCTCCTTCCATAATCCACAAAATCCTCATAGAAGACTGAAGCGGCGCGCCGGTGGCCTAGAGACAATTTGTTATAACATGCCATCTGCAATGCTCAAAATTTATTGTTCTAGTGGGTTATGTAATTGTACCCCATATGCCTCACAAAGTTATTGTTCCATAACCAGCAAAATTACTGGAAATATGTATAGCATATTGTTGTGATTATCAAAAAAAAATAAAAAAAAAAAAAAAAAAAAAATAAATAAAAAAATTCGTAATAATGTCACATTTTATTGCGAATCTTTGGGCGCCTTGGGAAGGTTTCTGACGGGAATATACTTTTGGAGTTATGAGCGAAAGAAGTACAAAACGTTGGTTTTTATATTTTACATTTTAAAACAATGTTCAGGGAAAACCTCCATCAGGCAGGAAATAAGTTGCTTAGGAATGTTAAACTAACTGACAAATAAAATAAATATAATCAGTTCACGACTTGTTATTTTAATGAACGTATTTTGCTCATTTTCCTATCATGCATTCCTCTTTTCCTAACGAACATTTTGCTCATTTTCCTAACATATATTTCTCTTGTGGGGTTTAAAAGCAAAAATTATTAATTTGGTTTAGAAGTAAATGGTTACTTCTAATAGAACAATTTTGGATAATTTCACAGCACATGTTTCGTATTAGTCGGAGAGGATGTTTACCAATTTTCAAAGCAAGGAAGTAAGAATTACGGTCGTAAAGGGGGTCAAACTAATAATGTTATTACGGAATAACTCTCATATCGTATAGATTTTGCTTATATTCTTAAACAACTTTATTATATTTGAACATTATGTAGTGAATTTCGATTAAAAAGAGAAGTTAGACTACTAAGGAGTACATTCATAAGTTGGTTTGAATTATTATAGTTTCAACCAACGAACTCAACCGGCAAGATAAGGTGTCTATTATAGAATATAGAATAGACACCTTATCTAGAATAAATAAATAGAAGCTAGAAAATGGGATTGATGAAGATTTTAAACAAATAAAAAAAAATCTATCATGAGTGCAACCACAATCGCTACTGAACTACTACATGATTTTTGTTTCATCTGTAACAAAAATACAATTAAACAACACAGCTTGCTCTCGGAGTCAAAGAGCTACCCCAATGTTTATAGGGTAACAATGGAGGTAGTAGAACTGTTTGATTAGGTAGGAATGCAATCAGGAAAGGTAATGGTGCCTTCAATCCATGAGCAAATACTTCCCGAGACCATTTCCTCTTCGACCTTTGCTTTCAATCAAAACAATCACATTGATTTCCTATCTGAGATTCGAAGGGAGAATTAGCACGGTCAGAAAGGAAATTTATTCAAACGGTTGGTTATGAGTTCAACTTGATTATTTTGGATTCAGATAGCAATATGCGCCCATGGTTAAAGCGAATATTTATTGATAAATTAAAACCTGTTCTGAGGAAACATTTATTTTACTTTATTGAATCTTTTGGAAATGATGCAACAGCCATTTAGAAGAACTAATAACGTCCAATTACACAACATAATTACAACGTAACACTCAAAACACACGATTCACAGGATCTGTCATATGTGCTCATCAAAAAGGACGAGGTTCCAGCTAAGAAATAGTATGTTCTTATAGAGCATAACTCTAAAATAAGGAGTAGCTATAAATGAAGCACCAAGACACACTCTATTGGGCCTGGTTCTCTTTTGTTAGTATTTAGAGGGTGTGAAAAACTAAAAATAAACTAATTAAAAACCACACAACAAACCTTTCCCAGCCGTTACTTATTCCCCACCAAGAGCTGCTGCTGAAATTGCCCCCACCACTTAATTTAATTATGAGCCTCCAAATGTTCTTTGACATGATATAACTGTAGTTTTTTATATTTTCCAGTTCTATAGTTGCACACAAGCAGTTTTTCTGTTACTCATATGTTGCATTGTTTTTTGTTTTCTTCTAATTGTTTTAATGAGTTAAGGAAAACAAATAAAATAATGATGAATAATAAGTAAATGATTTAGAACTCACGTGTACGGTGAATTTAAAGGAACACAGTAAACCCAGCAAATGTGGGCCATTTTTCAAATTTACACTTTTTTTTTTTTTTTTTGCACTTTTAAATAACAACTCCCAAGTGAGCTGTATAACTTAGCGCGTTTTCGTTCAAACTCCCTTGGCTTTAGTAAAGGAATAGAAGCAGTTATTGACACGTTTTGATCTTTCTTATTTTCTTTCCTTGTTTTACTAAAAGACTTATTCTCCTGTACAATGCTATTAAAAAAATATCCCATTGACATCGTCCTATTGAACATTATATCAGAACCTCTTTTGAACTCCCGATTACCATGATTTCTTAACGGTTTTCGAAATATATTAGAAAGTACACCAAGATCTGAAAACATTTCATTTTTTCAAATACGTCCTAACACCAAACGCAACCAAAATTTAAATAACTGAGATTAGGTCAATGTCAAACGTCTGGAACAAGTATCGACTGAATCAAGTGTTATCGAATAACCAAACTGAAAATTAGGATGCAAAATTAGTTGTATCAATTTTTCTCTATACGATTACAGATATCGCTTTGAAAATGGTTTAATTCGTTTTCCTATGTTAAGGAACCTATAAAACTTGTGCCTGCATATGAACTCGAAAGCGTTATAATTTTTTGCACGCGAATTTTGCTTCAAAACCCATGTTCCGGTGAACTGATTCTGCTCCAACGAACTTAAACTTTAAGATTACAAGAAATATTTTTGCATCGAATTTCATTAAAATCCGACCATCCTTGAGCCGGTAAGAGAGCGAACAGACAAATACACACACAAACACATATCTGTGATATGATGACACGAGATCTTTGGGATCTGAAACGTGAAATTTTCTTGTGGGCACTTCCGTATTGCGTCTTGAGTTCAACCTCATAGACGGCTTTCCTGCCTACAGAGGAAGGCAGAAATAGCACTAAAAAGTTTACGTAATGAATACCAGAACAACATTTTTGGTAGAACATGCATATTGTGGGTTATTATTAGGGAAGAAAAAAAAATGTGGTTGCTCTGGTGAGCTCGGATAGAAGCAAAGGACAAAATATTATGAGATATGGGTACAACCCAAACATATTGTAAAAATAATAATAATTAGCCTTACCTTCAGGGCATCCACCTCCAAATATACGGCATTGAAAGGCGAGAAGAAAGGAAACAGGGATTAGGAAAAGAATTGAGGGAATTATGGAAGTATCTCACCATTCGCCGGGTAGGAAGGCGTCCAGAAAGGTCTAATATAACAAACATGGGCCGGCTATAGGAATAATAATGCCACGAACAACTTATAACGCCAAGGGAAGCGGAAAATAAACCATTAAAAGCCACTGGCATACACGCACATAACAAGAGTTGCTTGCGCATGGGCCGGCTATAGGAATAAGAATGCCGAGAACAACTTATAACGCCAAGGGAAGCGGAAAATAAACTATCAAAAGCCACTGGCATACACGCACATAACAAGAGTTGCTTGCACATGGGCCGGCTACAGGAATAAGAAGAAGAATGGCGGAGCAGGCTCTCTCGCCTAAGCACGAGGACCAGTGGTACCTAAATCACATACTCGCGATTCGTGTAATATGTGTCGCGAAACATAAAAAATATTTGAATGCCTCTCACAATTTATTGTAATTATTACAATACTTAAACTTAATAATAATTAAGTTTAATAATAATGAAACCTTAAAATAATTAATTTTAATTATGATTAAATACCATCAAAAATAACGCACAAATGTTTGACATAAGGCCAAACGGCATTTGGAGAGCATGCACTAAAATGGGGATCATTAGCTAAATGAAGACCACAAATACCACTGTTAATAAATAATGTGACACAGGACTTTTTGGAAGGCATTACTGTCTTACCTTGTACATTCGGGAATTATTAAATACTTGATTAACACTGTTTACTAAACGTATCAATTTATACTGTTAATACGACATTAAAGGAGCTGTAATTATTTATAGTAAAAAATGTCAAACTTCCTCCCTTTACAGATAGATGCACCTGTCACCCCGGGGGAACTCCGGCTTAAACAGCGAAGCTAATTTTCATAACTAGGTATTCCATGAGTTTCCTGTATGTCGGTGGCGGTGGGTGGACAAACCAAAGGGTGGACCGACATTCTCCAATTACGCATATTACAAACTGACATCAGCTAATTAATTATATACAATCCGATATTAGAGCATTATACTAATTACGACTTTTCCACATTGTCCTGGAGATGGATATGATCTCTCAGTCAATATGTGTAATATTAATAATGTTTATTTATTCACCTAGAATAGTAGTTGATAATTACAGAATTATTGTTTATTTTCAATGTTTGTATTTTACAGAATTTTGGCTACTGCAGGTCAAATACATTTTAAGCAAGCTTTAAGCAAATGGCAATTACAGGAATACAGTGGATCCTGTTCATCACTGACGTCGGGGTTGGCCCCCGCATGGATGGGTGGCCCTCTTGAATTACCCCACATGACATTAGGGGGAATTACCACAGGCATGAGGGGGGCTCACCTGTAATAGCCGAGTAGTTAATATATATACATATACAGGGTTTCCATAAATGTCTAGTCATATGGTGGGAGGTGATAGAGGCGTTACCTAGGTAAAAATAATAATTTTTGAGGTTAATGTGTGGTTGGGGTTCATTAATGGCCACCTCATGGACTCCGTATTAGTTAGGTACTGTAATTAGTAAATTTAAAATAAATTTGTATTTTATATATTTACTGTTTTAGGATTTTTTTCCTAAAAATCTCAGATCCTGCCCATTGAAGAGTAACGCTGCAGCGCGCTGGTAAGAAAATTCAAGAAAATGCCAGGAAATTTAGAATAGCTTTCTTCTGGTTAGATTGACATACTTAAATTGATTCATTTTTACGTTTACTCCCAACTACTCTTATAGTAAATTTACTCAGCTTTCGATTGGTTTCACTTTCGTTCCTGTCCTTTGGTTGAACCACCTGGGTTGGAGCTACAACAATTATACTACTAAAAACCAAGTTTGTCTCGAAAAAACAATAAAACGACCCCCCCCCTTCTTTTCGTTTTCTCCCTTACGTGTGAGAATTCGGAAAATCGTCACACATTTTTTGTTCCTCTAAGGGTCCTATATCACCTCCCACAATATGACTAGACATTTACGGGGCTATATATATATATATATATATATATATATATATATATATATATATATATATCACATAGGAGTCATCCCCGTGATGATAGCGGGTCCTGATCCTATCTAGGGAGATGCTGGTTCGAATCCGTTAGTACAAATATTTGTTACATAACAAATGGATATTTGCTTCCTAAAATGTACTTCCTTACAAATTGTTTTTTACTTAATTTCCTCCAACACAAAAAAAGTCCGACTCGCAGGAACTGCATCATCTTAGCGCGGTTCCGTTCTTCTCTCTAGACTCATTTAAAATGATTAAAATAGAAGCTGTTATTATTTTGGGTCCACATTTCTAGAAAGCATGAAGATTAGATAGTTAGCCGTCGAGGTGATAAGTAAAGATGGAATGGTTGGGATTCGGCTAAAGAAACCGCAATACGATTTTTGTTAAAAAATCTATATTTAGGACGTTTCAGCTACTCATTGGTAGCCTTCGTCAGCATTGAAAGTGCCGGGAGGCAGAGGAGGACCAAAGTTGACAGCTCCATCTTTACTTTCAAGAAAGGTCTTATTTGCCATCTTACCTGGATAGGCCAACCCGCCCTAGGAAGGACCCCGCTAGGCAGTTGAAAAGCTATATCTTGGAAATCCATATCTCTAACATTAAATTGTTTTTCTTAACCTGATTTATTATCAAATACATTATCCAACTATAAGTAGTTAAAAAAATAACAAGGAATAAAAACAGACAAAAAGAACAGTTCGAATAAGCGAAATCAATTACTTTAAAGTTTTAAGCACTTATTTCTCCGATTGACATCGTCTAATCAAAACTTTCATCAGAACCTTTTTTGTAGAGCATTTGGTAAGCTTTCTAATGGTATTCTTCTGTTTACCAAGATTCTCAACCTTTTTCGAGATATTAAGGAAAGTATACAAAGTTACCAAAACTTTTTATGTCTGTTAATAAAATATTTTATTCTAACCCTTCCTTAACTCCAAACGTAAGAAAAATGTCAACATATTAGTTTTAATAAAAGCAGAACATGGAGAAAATGTATCAACTGAATCCCATGATTCTAAGTACCCAAACCAAAAACGGTATTCAAAAACTATTTTTCCAATTTTCTCGAAAACGGTTAAAGCTATCGCCTTGAAAATGGTTTCATGCGTTTTCCTAGCCCAAGAAGACTATAAAACGAGTACTTACAAGCTTATGAACTCAAAAACGTAAGCGTTACGATTTTTTTTGCGCGAATTTCGCCCCAAACGCCATCTTCCAGTGGACGGATTTTGCTGGTTAACGAACTTGACCTTTCAAATTGGACGACGGATTTTTGTACCAAATTTTATCAAAATCGGACCATTCGTTTTCTACCTAGAGAGCGAACAGACAAATATATATATACAAATTTGAACCACCATCATTTTCGGTCTCTAGGGGTTCTGAAACGCAAAATTTTCTAGTCGGCACTTCTGGATTGCGTCATGAGATCAACCTCATAAGCGGGGTTCCTCCCTATGGGGGAGGGAGGAACCGCGCTAGTAATTAATACAAACTTCTGCTCATTAGGTGAGTTCTATTCCTTTAAATTTATTATTTTATTTTTTTTAATCCCTTTTTAAAGTAATTGAACTTGATTTTCGGACAACTTCAAAAAGAAAAGAGTTTTTTGCTCCATTCATGTAACATTTTAAGGATTTGAAGGTACATTTGGGAAGTTTATTTAATCCTCTAGAACTTTCATACCGACTACCTTTTTCATTACGGGTATACGTTCTACTTTATTGGCAGAGAAGTGACAAAAAATAAGGGTTTTCTCGGTTTTTGGCAATTTGTTACTTACTGGTAGATACGCTTTGTCGAAAAAATGACAGATATAAAATCGTCATAAAATTCAATTATCTACAATATTCGGTCATAAAAATAACCAAATTTCCATTGCACATTCCAGAGCTAGGGTCTCTGGAGAAAGTTGAGGAGTCGTGCATTAGGTCCAATGGAAGTTCATTCAACCAAGCTAAGACCAACCAAGTTTCATTTATAAATTTCAAAAATTGTGGGGGAAAATCGAGTTTTGATGTATATATATATATATATATATATATATATATATATATATATATATATATATATATATATATATGTGTGTGTGTGTGTGTTACAAACATATTTGATTTACATGATATATAAGTTTGTAACATGGACTTTTACTATGGGCACTTCCACGGACTTCCTCCTTATGGAGGGACGTAGTGAACAACAAATGGTCAGAGCTAATTGAAAGCTATGTATCATTTTTTAACTTCTGAACGGGTTTAATTATAATAGACTGCTGTAGTTGAACTTACTTCTCTCTTCATGCATTTATTAACAAAATACTGCATTGCTTACCTGAAACAAACGAAAAAAAATTAAAATTAAATAAATTATAAATAGTGCAAGACCAAATCATAAATTTTATAAACAGAATAAATGGATATAGGTAATTATTTCTGTCTCCTCGTGGTAGATTGGATAGCTTATCTGATTCCTGCCTAAGGGTGTACCTACATTGGTTCCGATCTGATAGCCAACGACTGTCGGAAGAAAACTAACAAATGGATTTCAATGGAGGTACGTATATTGGTCCCGACCTGATCCGATCCGATCCGACGGCCACCGAATCTCGGCCGTTCAAACTTGATTGTTTCTAGGCAGATTACGGACCGACGACGCGTTTCAAAAACGTCTACAGCCTCTACATCTTAATGTATTTCAATGCATTTTTTTTTTTTTTTTTTTTTTAAATGAAAGATAATAATATTTTGAACAATTTTGTCTATTCACATTTTTATTTTTTGTTTCTCTTGTTTATTAAATTACATGGAAAGATGTTTATAAACATCTTCCAATGTTTATAACCTTCTAATGCTTTTAAGCTTCTAGCTACCTTCCTTATATACACTGCCGGACAAAATTAAAGGATCACTTACAAATATTTATGTTATTCGTACATTACAGAAACAAATTGGAATTATTTTGTCTCAGACTGTACTTGGTATTGTGCCTTATCAAGATTAATCCTCTACCTACATGTTTGAATTCCCACCCCTTCATGGGAGAAGTATCAGTTATGCTTTTCCTTTTCTCCCTTCCTGTCAGATAATGGTTAGTTTCCTAACGTTTAACAGACATCAGATTTAACTTGTGAGTGTAGTAAGAACGTTGTAATGGCCAACAGAAGAGAATTGGCCGAAGAGGAATCAAATCGTGCACTTCCTTAGAGTGAAGAAGGGGTTCCTTAAAGGTATATTGCACAATGGCTCCAGCGGTCACAATCCGTAGTGCCCAGGGTGCTTAATAGGCATCGTCAGACTGGAGGGCAAACCAGGAGAATCGGACAAGGTCGTCTGAGGTCATCTTCTATGAGTGAAGAAGGGGTTCCTTAAAGGTATATTGCACAACGGCTCCAGCGGTCACAATCTGTAGTGTCCAGAGTGCTTAATAGGCATCGTCAGACTGGAGGGCAAACCAGGAGAATCGGACAAGGTCGTCTAAGGTCATCTTCTATGAGTGAAGAAGGGGTTCCTTAAAGGTATATTGCACAACGGATCCAGCGGTCACAATCTGTAGTGTCCAGAGAGCTTAATAGGCATCGTCAGACTGGAGGGCAAACCAGGAGAATCGGACAAGGTCGTCTGAGGTCATCTTCTATGAGTGAAGAAGGGGTTCCTTAAAGGTATATTGCACAACGGTTCCAGCGGTCACAATCTGTAGTGTCCAGAGTGCTTAATAGGCATCGTCAGACTGGAGGGCAAACCAGGAGAATCGGACAAGGTCGTCTGAGGTAAACTTCTTTTCGTGACGACAAATTTTTGGAACTTCATGCTCTTCGGGATCGCTGATCAACAGGGAACAGTCTGCGTGGTCTCCTCTAGAGGTTCAGAAATGTGCAAATTTCAGAGCGAACCGTAAGAGAACGACTCAACGATTATGGATTTACCTCCCACCCTCCAGCAACTGGACCGGTTTGTTCGGGAACAACTAAACTGGAATCATGAAGTTTGGAGCCGTGTATTATTCTGTGATGAGTCCAGGTTCTGTCTCCAATTTTCAGATGTACTGGAAATGGTATGAAGAAAGGTATGCTACTTACTCAATTTCTCCAAGGGTTGTGTTTGGTGGTGAGTCAGTGATTGTGTGGGAAGGCAGAAATTTAAATTCCCGTACAGACTTGGTTCTTTTGAACAGAGGCTCCATCATTGCTGGCAGGTAGATTAGGCAGTTACGTGAGCCACATGTCATACATTTTGCCAGAAATATCGTGTCGCTCAATCAGTGCTCAATTTCCTCAGACAAGAAGAAATTAAAGTTAATGCCACCCAGTTGTTCAGATGTGAACTCCATAGAAAATGTATAGGAAATGCTTCCTAGACATGTTCGCACCTGAGAAGCAAAAAATGTAGCAGATTTAAGGCAAATGTTAGTGAAACAGTGGAACAACATCCCAGAAGAAGATGTTAATAACCTGGTCGCTAGAATCAGCAGGAAAATGGAAGGAGGGACCACCAACTATTGACTTTTTTCCTACAATCTTTCCTTTTAGCACTTTCCTCCGAAGGAAAGTAGCTATTGAGGTTGGACTCATGACGGAATTTTTGAAAAATTTCTTCAAATCTTTATCGATCCTACCTCCACAACCACGGTACCGTACCTTGGTGATGACCCTAACTAGGCGAGCAGGTGTTGGGGCTTGCGTGCTTTGAGGAACCTTGGTGCTATGTCAGCTCAGGTTCAACCATGCTGAACAGGACCTCGGGGAGAAGCCAGACTAAAGTGGTACCAGGGGTGGTGGTGGTGTTTTTTTTTCAGGAACACCCAATCCTAAGGTTGCGGCAGCCTACGCTGAGAGGATGGATGGCACAGGGTGGATAAATATGATGTGCAGATAGTAGGTAACCCCTTGGAGCACCGGGCGACCCCCCTTTGTAAGTAGCCTTCCTGTAGCATGCGGGGCTCTGCTGCGGGCGACTGTCTTATCCCTAGCTTCTCGTGGGAACTTAATGTCCAAACCTAATTTAAATTATAATACTTTACCTTCCTCGGTAGCTTCGGCGACCTTGGAGCCTTTAAATGCACCTCTCGAGGATCCTTCGGGAGTCCTCGAGAACCCTTTGACCCCGGCCACCGATACCGAGTCCCTTTCGGAACTGGTTAGGGAGGTTGGTGATTTGGTTATGGGATCCCCCTTGCCAGGCACTTCTCAGGACGATCTACCCTTTAAGACCGTCAAGAAGAAACTCACTGGTGCCCAAAGGAAGAAGAGCTTCATTGCAGCGACTGAAGCAGAATCCGAGGGCAGTGGTGGTAAACGGAGGAATGAGGATGGATCCAACACCCTTCTCCGGTGATCAAGAAGAAGCAGAAGGTGATGCCAAAGCCGACGAGTTACGCCAGCGTTGCATCTAACTTCAAGCTGGCGCTTGTTCCTTCCGGCTATCCTGAGTGTGGCTTTACAACAGAGCACAACAGGTGTGTTGACGACGTCGTCATGAAGTTGGTGGACGAGCACTATAAAGTCCATGGGAGGGACTTTATAATTACATGTGAAGGGAACTACATGGATGGTGGCGCCATCATTGTGAATTGCCTTGACGAAAACACCAAAAAATGGCTAGCAAAAGACATTGCTGGTGTGAAACTCGGGGAGCACACGATTAAGGTAGTGGAGTTGGCGGACCTTATCCCTATGGCTAGGGCCGGAATTGTCGTGCCTGGCGTGAAGACGGAGGCACGGGATATTCTCAGGCGTATTGGGGATCAGAATTTCCTTCCAACTAACGGCTGGATTGTCCTGGAGCAGCAGGAGAGGGACACCGGGCACTTCGTCACCCTGAAGATGCCAGAGACGGATCTTAAAGAGATTCTGGAGAGGAAGGACGAGCGTCTGAACTATGGCATTCGGAGGCTCAAGGTGTTTCCTCAGCAGAAGAAGAAGAAGGAGATCGATGAGGCTACTTCTCGAACTGAGGGTGAGGTGGCGGCCATGGAGACGGAAGTGGCTGTCGTTTCTGAGCCCGAAGGAAAGCCGAAATCGTCTGTGGAAGGAAATCGGGACCGTGTGGCGGAACACATAGAAGGACGGTCAGTTTCCGGGCTAGGGGAGGTGGGTCTTGACCCTCCCTCTTCGCTACGGCTCTGCTGGAACAGTATGCTAGAGGTATAGATGTAATTTTAATACAAGAACCTTATCCGTTTAAAGGTAAGGCACGGGGTCTGGGATGGAAAGGTTATAAATGCGTAACATGCCATGAGCAGAATCCCCAGGTCCTGTATCCTGTTTAAATCTGGTCTTAGCGTTTTTCCTTTATGGCAATTTTGTTGCAGAGACCTGTGTGTAGCGAAGATTACCGCTCGTGTGGGAGATGGCCTGAGAGAGGTGGTGGTGGCCTCGGCCTATCTCCCATACGAGCGGTGCAATCCCCTAGGAGCTGAGTTGCGCCTAGTTGTGGACTACAGCAGGGAGAGGGACTTGCAGTGCCTGATTGGCTGTGATGCCAATGCTCATCACACGTTCTGGGGTAGCACTAACTGCAACCAAAGAGGTGAGTCATTACTTGATTATGTCTTAAATAATGATCTGGATGTCGTTAATAGGGGCAGCGAGCCTACCTTTGTTATTAGGACAAGAAGAGAGGTCATTGATATTACCCTTGTTTCGAGGCGATTACTACCTGTGGTCAAGAACTGGAGGGTGGAGGATGAAGTTTCGGGTTCTGACCATAGGTATATTACGTACTGTATAGAGGCAGCTGGCCCCGCAGCACGCGTTATCAGAAACCCGAGACTCACAGAGTGGTCCCGGTTCAACGAAATCCTTTCGGGTAGGATGGACGATTGTCCAAAGAGAGCACATACTCGCATCGATTTAGAAGCCATGAATGATCACATTACCGAGGCCATTAAGGTGGCGTTTGAAGGTAGCTGTGCTGGGAAAACTGTGGTGACCAACAGCAGTTCCTCCTGGTGGGTTGGGAACCTGTCCAGACTCAGGAGTGAAGCAAGGAAGCTCTTTAACAGAGCTAAACGCAGAGGCACCTGGGAGGAATACAGGAAGAAATTGTCGCAGTACAACATAGCTGTGAGGAAAGCTAAGAGAGAGTCATGGAGGAAATTCTGCACAGAAGTGAATAGTGCAACGGATTACTCAAGACTCCATAAGGTTCTAGCCAACAGCTCCACAAAACTTATTGGGACTGTTAAGAAGGCTGAAGGCTATACGGAATCGGTGGAAGAAACCATGAACTATATCCTCGCTACTCATTTTCCAACTAGCGAGGAGGCTAACTCATATGAAGGAGATGACGATCCCATCAGACGAGGTAATCCGGAGGCATGGAGTCATGCGAGGGAAATTGTCAAGGCAGCGCACGTCAGATGGGCCATTGGAACGTTTAAACCATATAAATCACCGGGCCTAGACGGCATATATCCAGCATTTTTGCAACATGGGGTAGATATACTCATGCCAACGCTCCTACAACTCTTCAGGAGTAGTTTGGTCATGGGACACATTCCACGGACCTGGAGAGTGGCCAAACTCTGCTTTATTCCCAAACAAGGTATAGCTTGACACGGCACTGTCTTCGGTGGACAAGTGGCGCCAGGAGAAGAACCTTAGGATTAATCCACAGAAAATTACAGTGGTGCCTTTTACTTTGAAGAGGAAACTGGATGGACTGGGCACACCTAGCCTGTCAGGCCATAACTTAAGTTTTTCCAAGACAGTAAAGTACTTGGGTGTTACCTTAGACTCAAAGCTTAACTGGCAGGAGCATATCCGCAAGACAGCAGCAAGAGCCACAAAAACCTTGTGGGCCTGCCGGAGAGTGGTGGGGAACAATTGGGGCATTACCCCTAAAGGTATGCACTGGATTTACACAATGATTGTGAGGCCTATCATCACATACAGTGCAGTAGTGTGGTGGCATCGATGCGGCACTGACAGTGTTAGGAAGACTCTGTGCTCCCCACAAAGTTTGGCTTGCCTGATGATTACGGGAGCAATGTGTTCCACACCGACAGGAGCTATGGAGATTCTACTTGACCTTAAACCAGTAGAGATATATATCGAAGAGATAGCTAGATGCTCAGCGTACAGATTCGCCATTTTAGGGCACGAACCTTGCCCAACCCTAGGGGCTCACTGTGCAATTATCCGAAGGAACTGGCAGGACCCAATTCTCTGCATGCCATCGGACTTTCAGGACCAGCAATCCTTCACCTCAAACTTTACAACTGTGATCAAGCCGAGGGAAGCAGCGCTGGAGCACAAATTAACACCAAGCCGGGTGGATCGGTTCTGTTACACAGACGGCTCAAAAACCGAATCTGGCACAGGAGCTGGCGTGTGGATTCAGGGGGTCCACACATAGTGTTGCCTTGCCTTTGGGGAGGTATGCTACGGTGTTCCAAGCTGAAGTCATCGCCATCGGCGCTTGCGCAGACCTTATGAATAGCGGCTCTCCATTAGACAGGCGCTTCACTATTTTCTCCGATAGCCAAGCGGCCATAAGAGCTCTATCCACGAATAGGATCAGGTCAAAGGTAGTACAGCAATGCAAAGACAGCTTAAACTTACTTGGACGACGTAACAAGGTCAGACTGGAGTGGGTCCCAGGCCACTCTGGTATCCAGGGTAATGAAAGAGCTGACGAGTTGGCCAATATTGGTGCAGCGACAATCCCCCTATCACCAGAACCTCAATTTGGGATTGCACCAGCTGTGGCCAGATTAAGCATTAGAAGGTGGGCGGAAGCTGAGCATAGGAGGAAGTGGTGCAGCAGCTCCACCCAGAGACAGGCGAAGCTGTTCCTTTCCTTTGTGGACAAGAAGAGGACGGAGACTCTCCTTAATCTGTTCAGGTCCAAGGTAAGACTAGTAACAGCTCTTCTTACAGGTCACTGTAGAATGCACCGGCACCTCTATTCCATGGGGCTGGCCAGGACTTCATGGTGCAGACTATGCTTTGAGGACGACGAGACGCCGTATCACATCGTATGCAGATGTCCAGCTCTTGTAGCAAAGAGATACCTGTATTTTGGTGCACATGACCCTAGAAGGCTACCTGAACTGAACCTTCGGACTCTATTAAGGTTCATCTCGGATACGGCGCTGTTGGTGTAACAGGCTGGCTTGTCGGGTGGCACAATAGGCCTTGTTGGCCTCGGTGCAGCTCCCTCTACGTGGGCACCCGTTTTAATAATAATAATAATAATATCGATCCTACATAGTAGACACCGTCGATCCACCGGGAGGGGGGGTTTACCCCGAACCCAAAACACTAATTTGACTCTGCCAGCCGTAGTTTTTGTTATATTTTAACGAAACTTAGTATTCGTAGAGGTAATATAGAGAGAAAATTGAGATATAAAAATGAACTAAATCGGTTCATAAGGAGGGGGGAGGGGTTTACTCCGGACCCACAATACCAATTCAACCAGCCGTGATTTCTGGTATATTTCGACGAAACTCGGTATTCGTAGTGGTAATCCACAGGTAAATATGTGTTGTAAAGATAAACTAAATCGGTTCGTTAGAAGGGAGGGTTTACTCCGGACCCAAATTACTAATATACTCATACCGGTCGTAATTTCAGCTGTATTGTAACGAAACGCGGTATACGTCGTGGGTAACTCATGAGAAAGAAGTGTTGTAAAAATGAGCTGAATCGGTCAATCGGAAAGGGGGGGTTTACTTTGTAATATATTTCATTAGAAAAGCCCGCCAGACGTAGGTTCACAAAGCCGCCGCAAGGAGCGCTTTCTACCACTAGAGGGACTATATCCTATTCCTGCGTTAGATCAAAATACGATAATATGAGGTTTTTTGTATTTATTACGTAGGTACCATGTGTAAACATAACTCTGGAAGCAAATCAATAATTGAACAGTTACTCAGTTTTTATTTTATTTATGTAGGATATTTTAAGCAAATTGTTCTGGAAAGCAGTCTACACTACCCAAATTCTGAGGAAAGTGCTTTCTCTAAGGAATCTCAATGCTTTCTGGCATTGATTATACTTTCAATTTATTTTATTAAATACATTCATTTTATTTATGAGGTCTTTACATTTTCTAAACCTGATTCAATTTTTTTATTGTATTTCTAGGCTATTTCAGAAACACCGTTATTAACAAGCTTCAACCTGTTTGCTATTACCGGGTGAACATTTATTTTCTAATTTTTCTTGAACATTTTTAAATTCCTGAATGTTTTTACTCTTGTTATCATTTTTGCTGCTTCCTTCATTGATTAACTTCATTGATATAAGTAAAATAGGTTAGGCGTGCTAATGACCTTAGCAGTAGATGCACAACAAAAAAAAAGGTTAGGTTCTAATGGCCCCATAAGAGGTGTTATGGAGACTACGAAACATGTAGGCCATTTAGACTTGAACACGAACGGAAGCAAAAAAGCGAACTGAGGACATCCGCCAAACACGTATTAAAAATTGATAAGAATATTGTGAGGCCAGGTGGCAACGAGTATTAAGGCGCGAGCACTTAATACTGCGTGCCAAGGGTCGAGGGTTCGATTCCCTCTATAGGGTGGTGGTTTTTTTTTTTTAGAAAAAAGAAATGGCATCAGCCTTGTACTTAATAGAAAAGGGTGGTAACCTATAAATAACCCGTCCTAAAATTCCTAGTTAATAATAATGGACGTTAAAATTTAAATAAATAAGAATATTTATTATTAAAAGAAAACGTTAAAGAAGGTTTAACTTAGTTAATGTATTTAACCCTTAGTTACTAACCTTACTTTATACCACTCACACTAACCTCGGGTCATATTGACCCGTAACTAGAAAAATAAGGAATAATTATATGAATACAATAAAAAACACATTCCACAAGTCTTAGGATAATCAAATTTATCATATAAATATCATATATAGACTTAATGAAGCCTATCAATCGTCAATTTGACCCGAGGTTAGTAAGCAAGGGTTAATCGAGTTAAAATGGAAAGTTAAACCTACTTCAATTTTTTTTATAAATCAGTATCTTTTAGCACTTTCCTCCGAAGGAAAGTAGCTATTGAGGTTGCACTCATGACGGAATTTTTGAAACATTTCTTCAAATCTCCATCGATCCTACCTAGTAGGCACCGAAAATGACCCCCGTTAAAATTTATATATCTATATATATATATATATATATATATATATATATATATATATATATATATATATATATGTATATACATATATATATGTCTGTTAACACGATAGCGGCCAGAGTTTTTGTTTTTTCTTCACGAAACGTGGTATATAGCGTTCAATTAGCAAACGATTGACCGAATTCGTTAACCACCCAAATCGGTCCACCGGGAGGGGGGGTTTACCCCGAACCCAAAACACTAATTTGACTCTGCCAGCCGTAGTTTTTGTTATATTTTAACGAAACTTAGTATTCGTAGTGGTAATATAGAGAGAAAATTGAGATATAAAAATGAACTAAATCGGTTCATAAGAAGGGGGGGGGGGGGGGTTTTCTCCAGACCCACAATACCAATTCGCCACTACCAGCCCTGATTTTTGGTATATTTCGACGAAACTCGGTATTCGTAGTGGTAATCTACAGGTAAATATGTGTTGTAAAAATAAACTAAATCGGTTCATTAGGAGAGGGGGTTTACTCCGGACCCAAATTACTAATATACTCATACCTGTCGTAATTTCTGCTGTATTGTAACGAAACGCGGTATACAACGTGGGTAACTCATGAGAAAGAAATGTTGTAAAAATGAGCTGAATCGGTCAATCGGAAAGGGGGGTTTACTTTGTAATATATGTCAAAAGAAAAGCCCGCCCGACGTAGGTTGACAAAGCCGCCGCAAGGAGCGCTTTCTACCACTAGAGGGACTGTATCTTGTTCCTGCGTTAGATCAAAATACGATAATATGAGGTTTTTTGTATTTATTACGTAGTGTAGTAGGTACCATGTGTAAACATAACTCTGGAAGCAAATTAATAATTGATCAGTTACTCATTACAAAATTAAAAGAGAACTATTCATGTTTTTATTTTATTTATGTAGGATATTTTAAGCAAAGTATTCTGGAAAGCAGTCTACACTACCCAAATTCTGAGGAAAGTGCTTAGTTATGCAGCTCCTGCGTGGCGGACTTTTTATGTTAGGAAACAGAACAACATTTCTTTTTTTTTTTTTTTTTTTTTTTTTAATTTTTACAAATAAAAATGTTCCAGAAAAGTTTTATTTTTTATTTTTAATATCCCTTATAATTAAGGTCGACTCCCTAAGAAAAAATAATCCATTCAAAAATACCCCATACAATTCAGTAATTTTAAAATATTGAGGTGATCCTTTAATTTTGTCCGACAGTGTATAATTTTAGAATATGAATACCAATGCTTCTCTTATCGTAGTGTAACATTTAAAAATAACTGTTACACTAGGATTTATTTTTTCGGGACTGATGTACTTCCAGAAGATTGATTGGCCTCTCAACTCCCCATTCATACCTCCATCATTCAACCTAATCGAAGGTTTCTCTGCTTATTAGATGGTATTTCTTAAATTAATCACTAATTTTTACTTCACTAAGAGGTCATTACTGACGAGCTGTGACTAAATCGGATCGGATCGGGAGAAATATGGGTCCAATGTAGGTAAAGCTGGTTGGAGTCCCTGCAGCAGGTTGGCGTTTCATAAATTTTTATCACTCCACTAGTTTCGCGTTTAATAGACGGCAAACTAACAAAATGCTTGAGCACATAAAAAGTGTATCTCGAGTTCTGTGTCTTTTCATTATTATTTTTTCTATAAGTATAAAAAAAAAATTAAAGTAGCACAGTTCAAAATAGTTCTAAATGTGTTATAAAAAGAAATTCGCAAGAAAACTTGATATTGCGAACTCATTTAATATTATTTTTAACAGACGTAGATCAATGTTCAAAGCCCAAAGATGAATTAGCTTGTGAGTTATTCTTTACTCCTGTTTGCATTGTCTCACTGGAAGTAGGGAAAAAATGTATAATAGTGAAAACACAAATAAATACTAACTCGAAGAAATTATTAATTTCTTGGACGACTTACGGTCAGGAGTGTACATAGGAAGTAATTGTGGGGGCTGAAAAACACCGAGCATGGTGGGGGGGGGGGGGGGGTATGGAATACTTACAACCCAGAACTTTAGTTGGAATAATTAGCCAACTAAAACGTTATTACACCCAAAAAACAAATATTGTTTCTGAAAAATTGATCTCATTTAATTTATTGGGTCTTTTTGCGAAGACCACATCCAGTTACTTTTGAAGTAGCAGTAGTGATTGCATCAGTGATTCAGCGCATGCGCATAACTCCTTTGCCTTCCTATTGGAGGATTCCGATGACCAATTGCATTGGTTCTTGTTGGGAGTAAAGTAACCTTCAACAGTGAATTAGCTTTTGTTTATGAAAAAAGCTCTGCTTATGTTAGTGAGAAAAAATGAGTCTTTTACAATTAGTTCGCGATGTTCCTGACAAAGAAAAAGGGATTGGTTTCTTACTCGGAAAAATTAATGGAATCTTATTAATTTTAGCGAGTTGGATAGACTAGAGTCGCTGCTACAATTAATATAATTCTATTAATTGCGAGATGGATTGACTAGAGTTTTGATATCTTCTTGAGCGAGCGGAGCTTAGCGTAGCGAGCGGCAACGCATAGCATGTAATGCTTAATAAAGGTAAAATATCCAAAAACGAGAGAGAGAGAAAAAAGGAATAAAATATGTTTGTTTACAAATATCGTTGTTTGTTATCCTTCATAACCTGCAAACAGTCAACTTTAATGCTTAATAACTTTTTTCATAGTTGAGAGAATGGATTTTGATCATATTAACCTTTTTATTAATAAATATTGCTTGCCATTATCTAATATGGATTATAACAGTAGATAACGAGTCTAGTAGTAGTAGATAACCAGCAAAGAACCTATTAGCTAATCAGTAAGCTTATCAGCGAGTACGAGTAACTGTTATAAATCACTACCGCTACTTCAAAAGTAACTGGCTGTGGTCTTCCCAAAAAGACCCAATTTATTTTTGAGGTTTTTATGACACATTTTACCGATGAAATCGAAATTGCAGGGGAGGGGGTCTAGATCCCTCGGCCTGCTTACGGTGGAATGAGGTGGAAGCTAGAAGGCCGACTCAAGTATCTAATTCCCGAGAATAAACACTTAGAATGAGATTAGTATAATCCATTACTTCCTATGAGTATAAGCCTAGGCAGCTAAAATCACTATACATGCATTATTATAATTAGCCTGCAATTGTGATTGGAATTTATGCGGCTCATTAGTGTAAAAGCATTTCTTCCTAGTATTGTCTAGTTTGCTGTCCTAGTGCATGCCTGGAGCCATTCTTTGAGTAAGGACGTGACGTCATTTACTCGAGATGTATTTAACATATTCATGAGATCCTTCTTCTAGTAGAGATTTAATGTGACTAGTTAATGTCTATTTTAATTATACATCCCTGATTCTCCGTACAAATAGGTTGCGCGACAATGAACGAATAATTAAAATGGAAGAAACGGCTTTTGTCTGTGAAAATAACGAATAGAGACTTATAGGTAGATAGATAGATAAATAGAGAGAGAGAAAGAGAGAACATAAATGCTAACACATTAATCTATTAAACCACTAAAAAATATACAAGAGTCTATGAGCGATCCTTAAATTAATAGCTTCATCCTTGAATTAAGTATAGCTCCGTGGTTAACGTTTTGGATTCACAACTATTTTTCTTATTTCTGGGCCCATTGCGAAAATTCCCTGCTGCAGATAAGATGGGCACGATGTCGTTGTGCGGAACAAAATAATAATAAAAAAAATCGTTAAGAGCCTGCTGCTCATATTCAGTAACATAAATATGCATTAGGTCCTCCACCCGACAAACCTATGTAATGTACTGTTTAACATAAAGTCTTCTTATTCGTATTAGCTGGCGTGTGGATTCAGGGGTCCACACATAGTGTTGCCTTGCCTTTGGGGAGGTATGCTACGGTGTTCCAAGCTGAAGTCATCGCCATTGGCGCTTGCGCAGACCTTATGAATAGCGGCTCTCCATTAGACAGGCGCTTCACTATTTTCTCCGATAGCCAAGCGGCCATAAGAGCTCTATCCACGAATAGGATCAGGTCAAAGGTAGTACAGCAATGCAAAGACAGCTTAAACTTACTTGGACGACGTAACAAGGTCAGACTGGAGTGGGTCCCAGGCCACTCTGGTATCCAGGGTAATGAAAGAGCTGACGAGTTGGCCAATATTGGTGCAGCGACAATCCCCCTATCACCAGAACCTCAATTTGGGATTGCACCAGCTGTGGCCAGATTAAGCATTAGAAGGTGGGCGGAAGCTGAGCATAGGAGGAAGTGGTGCAGCAGCTCCACCCAGAGACAGGCGAAGCTGTTCCTTTCCTTTGTGGACAAGAAGAGGACGGAGACTCTCCTTAATCTGTTCAGGTCCAAGGTAAGACTAGTAACAGCTCTTCTTACAGGTCACTGTAGAATGCACCGGCACCTCTATTCCATGGGGCTGGCCAGGACTTCATGGTGCAGACTATGCTTTGAGGACGACGAGACGCCGTATCACATCGTATGCAGATGTCCAGCTCTTGTAGCAAAGAGATACCTGTATTTTGGTGCACATGACCCTAGAAGGCTACCTGAACTGAACCTTCGGACTCTATTAAGGTTCATCTCGGATACGGCGCTGTTGGTGTAACAGGCTGGCTTGTCGGGTGGCACAATAGGCCTTGTTGGCCTCGGTGCAGCTCCCTCTACGTGGGCACCCGTTTTAATAATAATAATAATATCGATCCTACATAGTAGACACCGTCGATCCACCGGGAGGGGGGGTTTACCCCGAACCCAAAACACTAATTTGACTCTGCCAGCCGTAGTTTTTGTTATATTTTAACGAAACTTAGTATTCGTAGAGGTAATATAGAGAGAAAATTGAGATATAAAAATGAACTAAATCGGTTCATAAGGAGGGGGGAGGGGTTTACTCCGGACCCACAATACCAATTCAACCAGCCGTGATTTCTGGTATATTTCGACGAAACTCGGTATTCGTAGTGGTAATCCACAGGTAAATATGTGTTGTAAAGATAAACTAAATCGGTTCGTTAGAAGGGAGGGTTTACTCCGGACCCAAATTACTAATATACTCATACCGGTCGTAATTTCAGCTGTATTGTAACGAAACGCGGTATACGTCGTGGGTAACTCATGAGAAAGAAGTGTTGTAAAAATGAGCTGAATCGGTCAATCGGAAAGGGGGGGTTTACTTTGTAATATATTTCATTAGAAAAGCCCGCCAGACGTAGGTTCACAAAGCCGCCGCAAGGAGCGCTTTCTACCACTAGAGGGACTATATCCTATTCCTGCGTTAGATCAAAATACGATAATATGAGGTTTTTTGTATTTATTACGTAGGTACCATGTGTAAACATAACTCTCGTTGTGCGGAACAAAATAATAATAAAAAAAATCGTTAAGAGCCTGCTGCTCAAATTCAGTAACATAAATATGCTTTAGGTCCTCCACCCGACAAACCTATGTAATGTACTGTTTAACATAAAGTCTTCTTATTCGTACATGGCCACCGCGCATGCGTGAATGCCAGTGGAAACTTTTTTGTAACGATTTCTTTCAGTTTAGACATCGCTAAAGCATATTTATGTTTTAGGGAAAAAAACAAAAAAAAAAACAACAAAAGCGTGCCCCATCAGGGCAGGTCCTGTGAAATTCCAAGGAAATATAAATCACACATCCTCCACTGCACTGTATCGAACAGAACCTAATACAGTAAACAGCAAGTGAGAATGTCTTTTTATAAAACACTAGCTGAATACCCGTGCTTCGTCACGGCAGATAAGTAGTTATTTTATTGCGTTAATTAATGTTTCATTAAAATTACGTTACTTTACAATTTTGTGCAGTTTATTGTAGTACGGTTCCCGCCATACTATATGTTATTCAATGGGCGTTAAAATTTAAAAGTTTATGTTTCCAAAAAGTTATTTGGAAACACCCATTATATTTGCGAGCATTACCAAGGTTATAGGCGAGGAGGCTGTGCAAGGGTTACGGATATTATTGCCTCACCTAGAAATCTCTAACAGTTCAGGATCCCCCCTTCCCGTTACTTGCTAGGCTTAAAACTCACCATTTTGCTTATAATTTGTACTGTTTTTATTCCCAACCCCCCCTGGTATGCCCATCCCATATTAATGTGTCCCGGGTTAACTCTCCAAAAATATGGCAAGTCTATCTGACGGGAACAGGGAGAAAAGAAACGCAATTAAAACTCTATGAGTGACAGTTTATTTCTAGTAATTCAAGGACTGCCATCATAGTTGAAATTAACCTCAATTAAAAATAATACTTTGAAATAGATAATGTACGGTAACAGCTGTTCTTTATCGTCCTAGCAACGCAGGCTGCCTAGGCTTGCCTTCTCTAACCAACTCAAACTTTAAACCCCCCTAAAAATGCTTAAAAATACGAATATCAAAAAATCCTTTCTTAGCGAGCGCCTACGTTATATAGGGAGTGTCCATGCAAAATTTCAACATTTTCTGTCGAGCGGTTTGGGCTGGGCGTTGATAGATGAGTGAGTGAGTGAATGAGTGGTATTTGACAAATATATTTATTTATTTATTTATCGCACCGCATCTATGGCGAAGTGCATTTTTTCGGTCTTGACAAATATATAGTAGATTTAACAAATAGATGCTGTCTAAGATTTATGTAGTTCAATAAAAGACTTCCTCAGTCCCACCATAAAGTAGATCCTCGGAACTCCAAAAACTGGCCAAGCCTCGTTGGATCGTTAACATACGACGAAGTTGGTTTGAGTGTAGTTTGAGGACAGTAATGACACTGTTTACGAGAGCCGGGAAGTAGTAGGTAAACACAGAACTTGCCTCTTTCTAGTTTCAAGGAACTATCAATAGAAACTTCTATTTGTTCTCCCACTCCCTCCCTCATTACTGGTTCGCCCTCAGTCACTCTCTCTCTCTATCCACTTTTCCATCTCTATCTCACTAGAGTAAACTAAACGAAAGATTTTTACTGTCGCATTCGTCCAAAAAAGAAGTCCGTCGCTGGTAAAAATGAATGCAATACTCAAGCAAAGTTGCAACAAAAAGTCCTTCTAGAAGTCATCGAAGCGTTTCCAAAACGATTTAACTCTGTCATTCAGAAAGGTCTAAATGAATAAAATTAATATTTTGCGAACAATTTAAACATCTATTCTAATGAAATCTTGAAGATCACTCAGCATTAAGGCGTCAAAGTGCACAGAAAACATCAAGGAGCGGAACACAAAGACACAAAGAACGGACATAAAAACACAAAGAACGGCCAGGCGTGCATGAAATGCCCCATCTAAGCGCGTTTCCATTATCCCTAGTGTCGTTTCGAAAAATTAGACTAGAAAAAGTTAATTTTTTTTCTTGTTCTATAGGGAAAATGTAAACCCAAGTAAAATGGCAGTATTACGCCTGCCATAGAGGGTACATGGGACGGAAGGACTTCTTAACAAGAAGTGCCTCTGATGAGGTGCGAAAGAAATAAGGCACACACACAAAATTTGATATTCACTGACTATAACTTACGACTAGAAGAATTATCATGCACATAAAGAGTGAGTACGAAACCATGCTATTTAAAAAATAAGTTACAAAGTGCTCAGCTCTGAGTCATTTCAATTAAATAAGAAACTGAATTCTTCCCTTAAACGAGAGCGCCAGATAAGGTCCATGAGGAAGCTCTGCAACTTGTTACTACGATACTGCCTATTGTTGATAATTCCGCATAACTACAAATATGTTGTGGATTATTCGACTTGTGTTGGTCGATTAAATGAGTCATGAATCCTTGATGACTTTTCAGTTTTTCAAGTAATGATTTTCTGAGAATATCTGCCAATATAATTGCTTAATAAATGTTAGTTTAAAGTAGGGGAAGTAAAGAGTGTTATGGTAGAGATGAAAGAGGTACCTTAGGAATTCAGTAAACACCCTGGTGGAAGAGCTCGGCTGGAATACTAACACCTCCCATATATTATGAAGAATTTATAGCTATTTGGAAATCACTGCTTCCTCAATACAAGCAGAGGCTTCTTGTATACTGAATTTATACGAAGATTTTTGCCATATACTTCTACATATTTTCTTCATTTATAATATGCCAGGTCGCAATATATATTCAATATTCAGCAATAAATACTCAAACAATATTCGTTTAGTTCTTGTTTAATAATTAAATGTTGAAATGTTAATTATATGCCTTATCGATGCCTGGGTCATTAGCAGTGCTGAATGTCTTTATATTTCAGTGTTTTTGTTAGCTAAAATTTAGGAATTTTAGCAATATTTGCTAGAATTTAATAAAAAGGTTTTTTATTCAATAGTTAAACTTTTTCCAGTTACTGTTACATTCCATATTTCACATGTAGGAGGGTGCTGAGGATTGAGAAGGTTAGTATGGGTTAGCTTAGTGCGGCCTATTCGCCATCTTGCTAAAACCACAGCTCTCCGAATGTGACATGAACGTTCGTCTCGAAGTACCAATCTTGAATGTGATTTCCCTCTTCAGGCGTAGAAGTAACACGCTAAAAATATTACCTAAATTGTGAACTAATTACCTAATGAACATGCGAAAATTACCTATTGATCAATATATTTTCTTTGCTCTAAAAGTAATGGGAAAGCCTCTCCTTCAGTGAAAATAGATCACATAGTGATTGGAGTGTCACAATCCACTTGGAGACACAATGCCTCTACAAGTCCACTAATGACGTCACATAATGAGCGGACTTTGTCCAGTGTTAACAAGCCGATAACAAACAGAAACCCACCATTGGGAGGATAAGGCTGTTTTGTTCCCTAATACCACAGTATTCTATGCTGATAGAGAAATGCTTTCAGGACAAACGTTTATGTTGACAAGAGCTTCTATCAACACAGTACTTTGGATCCGTGTTAATGAAGCCTAATTCCACCGGCTGTGTTATTCCGCGGAAATATACGTGGGCATTGAATCTCGGCCATTTCCATGTCACACGTGTCCAAAAGGATTATTTACACAATTTTCCTCATTGTTCAATTTACTCTCACAAATATATGCAAGTATCAGACAATATTAAGAATTATTAAGGACCATATTAAGAAAAGTTATCAGCTAAAATATTAAGGATTTGGTTGACTATAGCTCCACATCGACGATCACGGTTTAGGGAATAAAATGATTTCTTTCTTTATATTTTATCTATTTATACAAGTTGTTTTAAGGAACAAAGATCCATTATTGAACAAAGGCCTCTCCCAATTCCATCCACTTGGATCAATCCTTGACCAGCTTGTACCAAGAGAGACCAGCATGTTTTTTGATGTTGTCTTCCCATCTTGTGAAAGGTCTTCCTAATTCTATATAGTGGTTTCCAGAGTGTCACGATCTTCGCCCATCTATTGTCTTTGTGAGCTAATCCTGTTAACTATTTATGTTCAACCCATTTCTTGTGCAGATTTGCGCATATCGGTCGTATTAGTTGGTTCATTCAACAGAATTTATTGTGCCGTCTAATAAGAAAGATTTGTTGTGAAAACAAACGAGATCGATCCATTAGGAATGGGGAATTATTAATTTACCGTTAAGAGTCATGATATTTGCTCCCCTGCTACGAAACCTGATATACGTCGTGTCCAACTAATGGAAAATATTTCTTAATTAGCCAATAAGCCAATTAGGTGCATTAGGAGTTGCGATTTGCAGAATTATTTCCTTAAAAGAGGTATACTTTTGTATTAATTTATCCTTTAGATTAAACACATTCTTCGAATCTTTAACGTTACTAACCCATTTGCTGAAGAATGTGCTTTGTTATGCAGCTCCTGCGTATCGGACATTTATTAATACCTTAGTGCCGAGTTTCGACACTATTGGTTCAGCTTGATAAGACTGGTAGAAGGCTCAGTAGCAGAGTCACGTATCAACACCTCTGAAAAATCCAGAGCCCATAAGGATGGTTACTCAAACGGTGGTTCTGCTAAGTCATATTCTGAGAAAATGTATTACATTCCCCTGTGGATATCCTTGTGGTGTCAAAACATATGAACTCAATAATTATCCATGCAAAGTAGGCTGAAATAAAAGCATCACTGCACTAATAAATAATATAGGTATGCTTTTGAAAATGGAAGTACATATTCTGGATTTTGCTTCAGAAATATTGCACAGTCTAGGACAGCTCTTCGAATGCGTATCTTGTAAAGAAAAATAATAAAATCTAAAATTCTGCCTAATTCACTGCGGTGGAAAACACCTTTTCTTGCTTAAAAGATGATTTTGGATAATATGCACGTAGATAATGAAATCTAATAAAAACCATCCACTTAGAAAACAAATTTTAAATCAATAACTTCTGCAAATTATATCCGAGTCTTCAAAGTGGACCCACGTCTACACGTCTGATCAGATAGCGCTTGAGATGGATGAAATGAAAATAAGTCGTCTATGGAGGAGTCACGCAGAACGGTGAATGGAGAACCAATGAAGAACTAATCCCCGTTTGCAAAGAACCGTGTGAATCGTGAGATAGCACTGGATAAAATATTTTAAATCAATTATAATGATGGATTTAGTTAGTAGTAATAACGCAGGAAACTCCGAGTTTTGTCGTCTTTGGGTGTTGAGCACAATACTATCATGTAGTCGGTAGCAAAATGTGTAAAAATTACAGAATAGTTAGATAGAATGACAGTTACGACCAACACAAGAGCATAATGAATTGCTTCATTAGTTGTAAATTGAAGAATTAAGCAAGACACTTAGATCTTAAGCTTTCAGTGTGAAATATTGTCAGAATAGAGGACGCCACCCACTCCATCCACCGTGACGCCTCTGTAAAAATACTAGGCCCTTGCTCAAGATGACAATCTTGGAAATGGCATCTGAACGTTTAGATCAGGTATAACCTTTTACATCTTAATTCCATAAATTCTTTATGTATTTACAGAGCAGGTATAAATAGGAGAAATATGTATATAAAATTTAACAATTTTCTAATAACCAACTGGCTCAAAATCTGGATAGAACATTCCACTGTTGAATGCCTACTATTCGTTAGTCTTAGTTTCTAATCATATACAGCAAGTTTCGTAGAACAACAACAAATGGGGTCTCCCGTGGTCTAGTGGCAAGCGCGCTAGATTCATAAGCGGGAGATGGTGGGTTCGATCCCCACCGGCGGCAGGTATTTTCTCATCCCATGGCTCGCTGAGAAAGTTCCTGGCTGCAACAACAACAAATGTTACGACCCACTTAAGCTTATATTTTAGCTTGGACAGTGCTTCAGTAATTAATTTGGTTCCCCAAAGCATTGTATCGACGTTCGTTTCAAGGAAACAAAAACAAAAACGAGGGCAAGTATAAGAAAATGTATAATTTACTTTCTCACTCTTCATGATCCTAATTTTCTTTTATTTATAATATATACATACATATTTATATTTATATATATTTATATATATATATATATATATATATATATATATATATATATATATAAACATTTAAAATTGGGCCCACTAGGGGGACATGAACATAGACATTTTGATGAGGTTAGACGATTTGAAAATATTTTCAAAAATTGCCCTAAGAGATCAACCTCATTAGCTTTATTTTTTTCGGCACATCTGCATCCAGGCCATTAGCACCGGGCTATCTATAGGTTGCCATCCTTCCTAAAGATCCATCATGGAGCAGGGAACTTTTAGTGACGAGTCAAAGATAAAAGAATTCAAACAGCTGGTGGCGGGGCTCGAACCCTCATCTCCCACATGAGAATCCTTGGCGTTATCCACTAGATTACGGGGCCTCAGTAGCTAGTTAAATTTCTCTAGAATGTGTTAAACATGGATTTGGCCAAATTTTTTATCAGAATTGTCTCTACTAAATGTTTCATCTTCTTCCTCAAATTAATGAATTTGAACGTTTCATAAATAGAGAATTAACTCAATGAGAAATAAAGAAAAACTATGAAGTTGATAGAACAGAAACCTCGACTAGAATGAAAGGACATTCGGCAGCAATATAAAACAGACATGTGAGGGAAAGACATACGATTATATCGCACAAAGCTAGATGTGACTTTTCGTTAATTAAGTCGGTTCTAATTGGTCCGTTTCTCCTTTGAGCCCTCGGAAGCCATCATATCAGAGAGATTTACTCCACAAAGGTTATCCTCAAGCTATCTACTTGGAGCGAAATTACAAATCTACATCAGTGCTCTTCTTTCGTCTTTTCTCCAAATGTAAATACATTCATTCAGTCTCCTCTCCACCCTTAAACCAACGTGTAGTTTAGTTTTCCGCTTCCATGAGATCTAAGGTAGTTTTAATCTTCATCAGTAGAATATCAAAATGTAATCCTGTCTTCGGTTCACTGGTAAAGGTATATATAGAGCAACTCTTATTTCTGGTGTCGGAAAACAAGTTTACTTATAAGCTTAACTAGAAATATCTTCCTGCAATAAACCATCACACGTTAATGACCTCAACGGTTGACACCCCATAGACCCAACCAAAGAAAGAAAAAAAAAACAAAAAAAAAAAAAAAAAAAAAAAAAACCTTCACACATGTGATGTATATCAAGGTATGATGTGGGGTCTCAGTTTATTTAGGGAGATTTTTACAGGGGATTCAAATTCATTTGGGGGTGATGGTAGCTCAGTGGTAATGCACTGGACCAATATACTGGGGACCTAAGTCCCGAGCAAGCACTAAAGATTTTTATCTTCTCGTGTGTTCGTTCATGGGTTGGATTCGGCATCGCTGACCGTTCATAGACCAACCAAGCCTTTAAATAATTTATTAATCGGTACCTTGGTGCTAATGACCATCGCAGTTGAAGCAGCAAGGGGAAAACAGGCGGTCGGAGCATAGTATTGACAACACTATCTCCCTAGTGTGCCGTATGGCCATGAATCAGACACCTTTCTAGTATCTGCCTCTCAGGGCCCTCATGGCCTGTAACGGGAATGATTTTTTAATTACAGATGTTTAACATTTTTATAACTTTGAGGCTTTAGCTATTGAGGTTGCACTCGTGAAAGAGTGTTCCCCTTCTATAGAAAGTTTACTCCTTAAACGAGGTCCCCTTATTCCTACAAAAAGAGATTTGAAAACGTCTGTAATATGCTGGAATGCTGCTGGGTATACCGCAGATTTCTTCAAATGAAATTATATTAGTTTATGTTTGTGTTCTGCAAAAAAGATAATAATATGTTTAACTAGCTGACTACCCGTGCTTTACCACGGCCGATAAGTAGTTTTTATATTTCGTTAAATAAAGTATGATCAAAATTAACGCTACTACATAATTCTGTACAGCTTATTATTGCTCGGACTTTAAAGTTACCCAGGAAACACCATGTGGAGGTAACCGTGCTTGTTTCCGTTGGGGAGTAAAAAAGAAAAAAACAACAACAACCACTTAAAAAGTTAAGTAAACAGAAACAAATACACTTTGAAAAGAATAAAACTAACAATTTTGAACTTTTAAGCACCTATTTCTTCGATTGGCATCGCCCACCGAGCATTACAACAGAATCTTTTTTGTATAGAATTTAGTAACCTTTCGATTACGCGCCTTCCACTTTCAACGATATCCCAACCGTTTTAAAGATATTTTAAAATATACTGTGATCCAAAAACTTTGTATCATCATTAATACAATTATTTTCCCCATATAGTACTTTTTACCTCCAAACGATACCAAAGATTCAATATCTTAGATTAGATGAATATCAAATACCTGGTACAAGTTACAAGTGAACCAATCACCGTTTCTCAATACCCTAACAGAAAATTAGTTTGAAAAAGTATTTCTAGCAATTTTTCTCGTAAACGGTTACAGAAATCGCTTTAAAAATGGTTTCCTTCGTTTCATTTGTCATACCTGCAATGGACTCTGAAATGTAAGCGTTCCGATTTTTTCGCGCAAATGTTGCTCCAAAAACCATGTTCCAGTAAACAGATTCAGCTGGTTAATGAACTTGACCTTTCAAATGAGAAGAAAGATTTTTGTACCAAATGTCATCAAAGTCGGACCATTTTTGAGCCGATGAGGAATTTCTTAATAATTCAACCCCCCCCCCCTCCTAAAAGTACTTAAAAATTTGAATACAAAAAAAACCTTTCGTACTGAGTGTTTTAATTCTAAACGGATTATCCGTGCAAAATTTCAAATTTTTTCTCAAGTGGTTCGGGATATTATTACCTCGGATGGACCATCACCAGGGCGTAAACTCTGTGAGAAACAAAATCACAGTTTATTTCTAGTAATTCAAGGTCTGCCATCATAGTTGAAATTAACCTCAATTAAAAATAATACTATGAAATAGATAATGTACGGTAACAGCTGTTCTTTATCGTCCTAGCAACGCATGCTGCCTTGGCTTGCCTGCTCTAACCAACTAAAACTTTAATCCCCTGTAAAAATACTTAAAAATTCGAATATCAAAAAATCCTTTCTTAGCGAATGCCTACGTTATATAGGGAGTGCCCATGCAAAATTTCAAAGTTTTCTGTCGAGTGGTTTGGGCTGGGCGATGATAGGTCATGAGTGAGTCAGTGAGTGAATGGTATTTGACAAATATATTGTAGATTACTTGCTCTCATTATTCAACAATACGTTCATTCCATGTGGGCTATTTAATTTATTTCGTCTTCTGCATTCCGTAAGTAGGTATTCTGCTGTATATTCTTTATTTTAATATTAATATTAACGTCCATTTTTTATTAATTTAGAATTTTAGGAGAGGTTATCTATAGGTTACCACCCCTTTCTAGCCAGGATAGGGCTGATGCATTTTCTTTTTCCTAAAGAAAAGCCGCCACCCCTAGTGGGAATCGAACCCACGACCCTTTGGCACGGAGCGTTAAGTAGCCCACGCCTTAACACGACTACTTAAAGTTGTGTTCATGATCTCACATGATTTTATCATAAGGAATTCACTCAACTAATGAGTAAATTCTTTATGATTAAATCATGTGAGATCATGAACTCAACTTCCAAGTTTTCGTTTTTCCTCAGAAATAAAAAATAATAGGAATAAATAGCACTATGTTTCAATGTAAAATTTAAAAATGACTACAGTGAAGAAAGAGTTAGCACTCTAGAATTATGTCGATAAATGTGACTCAGTTCGTGACAAATGTTTCCAATAGGCCTGAACGCGCCGCTGGAGTAGAGTGCGGCTTGTGGCTTCATTCCCAGCTTTTTAGCTTATTAATGTGCTTTGGAAATGAATGGAGTACCGTTATGCCGAGGAATGCATTTACAGTCGAAATCATTACCGAACTTGCGATTAATCCGGAGCTCAGTTTTATGCTTCGCTTCTATTCAATATAGTATGCAGCAGATTTGATCGATAAAGCCATAAACAGGTATAATGTCAAAATTCCCATCTCGTTGGAACTGCGTCAAGTTAGCGCGTATCCGTTCTTATCCCTAGAGTCATTCAGAAAGCGTAGATTAGAAGCAGTTAATGTATTGTCTTGATGTCCCATGAAACATGTAAACACATTTAAAACTGTAAATGAAATCTCAAAGCGAAGCAAGATCTTATATATTAAGCGAAAACTACTCAGCTTATACACCCATCTATCCGAATGGGAATCGCATGAGATCCGTATTTTTAGAAAATATTATAAGCTTTGGAATAGATACTTACATTTACTACGATTTCCGAAGCGCTTAGGGGAAATATTCGAAACTCTCAGGTAAGGGGGGAGTATATAAGGGGGGGGGGGAGTCCAGCCCTTACAATGTTCAATGAATCAAAGATTTTGTTTTTCTTTCTGTTAGGCTACAAGACTCTTCAATGAGTTATTAGAAACATAGATGACCCTGCCCTTCTTATAAAATCGTGGATTTCCAAGATCAATGATGAACTCCGTTTTATCCATTGGTTTCGATGATATAACAAATAACTAATTATATATTTTTATTATTTATTTTACGAGCTTCGCAACGACGGCGACTTGCTCTTTTTTTTTTAAGATACAGTAAAAAATACAAATTTATGTATTCACAATTAACAGTAACTTATAGTACTAAATACAAACAAAACAAAAAAAAAAAAAAAAAAAGTTTAAGGAGAGCATAAGACAAAAGTTAGTAGGTTTGTGTTAAGAATTAATTGCTAAACATTATTTAGAGCCTTGCTATTTGAACTATAGTTAATGTATTTACATAACTTATCACTAAAACTAACTGCCATTATTTAACTATTTATTAGGTCATGGAGGATGTTGTGGTTTTCCATTAATGACCAAGTAAAATTGAGTAATAATTAAATAATAGGGAGAGAAAAAAAAATATAAAAAAAAATAAATAAAATAAAAATAAATAAATAAATAAAAATTATCTTAAAATATCTTTCGTTTCCTCAGATTCTGTGGTAAATGTTGATGTCTTTTAGATATTGAAGTATAGAGTTTATGTATGGACTACCCTCTGTGAGAAGTTCTTGTAGGTCGTGTGGAATGTTCAGTTTGTCGCGTCTTTTACATTCAGTGAGTATGTGTTTAATTGTCAGTGTTGTGTTACAAACTCTGCATATTGGTTTGTCTTTTTTCTCCATGAGGTAATTATGTGTGAGCAACGAGTGTCCAATGCGAAGTCTGGTCAATACTACTTGGTCTCTTCTTGTCAAGGTATGTTGTTCGTTACTCCATGCTTTTACTGTGTTCTTAATTTGTGATAATTTGTTGTTTGTTTGTAGCCAGTGATGCAACCAGTCGTTTAATATTTTTGTGCGTAATGTGTGAACTAAATCATCTAACGTTATGTTTTCAATGTCTACGATCTGTTTATTAGTTGCGTCTTTTGCATGTTTGTCTACTGATGTACTTAGTCCGATATCCTCGTGTCCGGGTAGCCATAATAGTGTAAGTGTGTGATTGCTGAGTCTGTGTAATTGTTCGTATATCTGTTTAATTATTGGGTGGTTAGTATAAATATTATCGAGGGAACGTAAAGAACTGAGTGAGTCTGTACATAGTAGTATGTTTGTGTTTTCAGTGTTATATAGTTTTGTAAGGGCTAAGTTTATGGCGTGTAATTCGGCTGTGTAGATACTTGTGTTGTCATGTAATTTGATTGAATGTGTGATAACTAAAAAATTGAAGAAATTTTACTCCACTTTTTATTTAAAAAGCAAAAATAAATTAGAAACCAAATAACTAATGTTAAATACTAATAACGCAAAACAGTAACTGTTCAGGTTCACAGTTTCGAACCCGTGACCTCCGAACTGTGAGTACTATACGACTTAGACCTAGCCTATGACATTACCCGGATCAAGACCTACCTGTGTGCCATGTTTGGACAAAATCGGTCAAACGGTTGGATTTGTATAAAGAACAAACAGACATACATACAGCTGATAGACGATTTTCACCTAGCCTTTGCCGCTCCCCGTATCAAGAGCTACCTGTGTGCCAAGTTTGGTCAAAACGGTCTGGATTTTTATATAAATAGATAAGTTTATTTTGTTTCATTGTAGTTGTATTTTTTATTACTTTACAATTTTTTAATATTATATTATATCATTAATACATTTCTCTGACCCTATTCAAGTTAATGTTTTTAATTAATTTAGTTTTATGCATTTTTACTAATGTATATAACAAAATATCGGGAAACGCCTAAAAATAAACGGCTATACTACAGGACGATTATGTTAATATTAATTAAAAGAAGATTAATCCGCACGATCAGGAAATTAAGCATTTTATAAAACATCCAACAGGGATAAAGGTTATTAATAATCAGTCTTATATATAATCAATTGTAAATATAAAGTTTGAAACAACAAAACAGAAAGAACTGTGATTTATGATGTACATGCACACCAATATAATAATAAGATATCTAAAAGATTTGTCTAAAACTTGGACATAAATGAAAAAATATTTATAAAAAAGTTAAATATCAATTGGTAAAATTGGGGCGAAACAGTGAAAATGAGGTGTTATTATTAAAGATCCAATTTTTCAGTATAAATCCGGGCCAAATGGCACAAGTTATATATTATCGTTTTTGTTATGAATATCAGAGATACAATCCCATTTTCTACACTCTCACAACAACCATATATCAGAGACAAAAATATATGTCAGCCGAAAGAGAACTGAGTCGAGGAAGATAAATAATAAATGCACCATCCTGCCAAGAACTGAGGCTTTTGCCCTTTTGTTGCATGCCCTTAATATAAACTAATTTCATAAATGGAAGATAATTTAAAAAGCATGGCCAATAACAGAGCATACAACAATTTTCATAACTATGTTGATTTTATATAGCTAGTTTCGCTGTATTGGAACAAATATTATCAAATTAAAAATTTACTTTCCCACTCCTAATGGTCCACTTTCGCTTTTATTCATGATAAATCTTTCTCATTAACTTTGTTGATTTTAAAATTATTTTGATTTTTTGTTTAAATTCATCAGCTATATTTTCATAGACAATAGTATTACACAAAAATGATTTTTGATTATATAAAATACATTTTAATTGTTACACATGATTAGAAATGTCGCCATAAATTGAGTAGTTGGACAAACAAATACAATAGTAAAAAGTCGACCTCCCTGGCAGTAGATCTTTTATTTATTTAAAGGGTTTCGCATCTATGGCAATGAACCCTTACAAACATTAAAAATAGATACTTCATTTACATGGTGTTAATATTGTTTCAATTTACGCTTAGACTAAAATAAAATAATTAATCATTAAATGACCCTTAGCTCAAATATATAGAATTGGCAAAGAAGGCGGAAGGTCAATAAAATTACGCCACACACTTTTTATTTCTCTTCCCTACAAGTTTCGTACCATTTTGGCGCCTCTTCAGGTGAATATACTTAAAACATAAATTCAGACTCAACTTGAGGAGGAGAACCTTCCACTAGCAGGCGCAGACTGAGAGGCGCCAAAATGGTGCAAAACATGTAGGGAAGAGAAATAAAAAGTGTGAAAGTGTGGGGCGTAATTTTATTGACCTTCCGCCTTATTCGCCAATAAAATAAAATATATAAACATAGATATAAAACATAAGAAACATATTAAAAAAAATCGTTAGTCTAACAAAATCAGATTATTAAAATGAACAGTAAGAATTAGAGAGTAAACCAGGATGATTAGCTATGTTTTCGTTACATTTAAACTTAAATAACATATATGTATATATATATATATATATATATATATATATATATATATATATATATATATATATATATATATATATGTTAGGGGTGTAAGGATGTGTAAAAGGAAAACAAACAGGCTGGGCCTATAAATAGAGCCCAGCCAGGATGAATAAAGCAGTTCTTGTCTAGCACCCGTGTTGTCTATACCCCCTGTGTATGATATAATTCTTTTTTAAAAACATCTACTCTATCGTACGTCATATAAGTGGTGCCGAAACCCGGGAGTGCCGTAGTGATAAGTGCGCCGGGAGTTTATGACGGAGAGGCGGGCGAGACTTACTGTTCAAGACAGGTTAAATCAGAACAGGATGGTGAATGAACAGGAAGAAGCTGTGGTTATAGAGACTATTGAAGCGCTGAAATTTAAAGCCGCGGCCGCTCAAGACATGCGTACGGCGATAAGCCAAATCGAGGTAGACGGTTCGGGCGACGTAGGAGAACTGACACATTTCCTTAAGGATGGTGATCGGATTTCGGGCACTATCGATAGTAAAGTGGCAGCGAGATGGTTGGACCCTAGCGACGTGGTGACCCTGAGAGCAGCGCTCATAGGCAGAGTGAGGAGAAATGCGCTCATGGGCAACCGTGAAGAAACGTCTGAAGAAAGCCTATGATGGAGGACGGTGGGCACCCGAGGAAGACCTCTTAAAAATGTTAAGAGAAACGAAAGGGTCACGTCAGTCATCAGGAGCTTTCGCAGCCACACTAATAACCTGGCGAAATAAAATCCTCGATAAATTAAGCGAAAGCCACGGTACCCCCGAAGCTGCGGCGACCGAACTCGTCATGGAGAGGCTCTTGAAAGTGCAATTAGGTCAAGAAACCGGACGAGTAATAGAAAATGCACAAGAGTTCATAAAAGTAACGCAGGCCATGGTAGACGAAAGAGAAAAGGAAGCAGAATTACACTCCGCGAAGCGTGAAGAAGAAGCATGGGCCAGAGTACAAACAATACGCGGAGATTACACCAGGCCTACGGAGCCAGAAGTCAACAGACGAAGGCAAAGTTCGAAAGGCCCGCGAGATGAAGGACGACGAGATGGGGACAGACGCCACCGGGACGATAGATCTCAACTGGATTCAGATGATAGTAGTGATTCTGAGGTCGACAGGAAGCAGAAACCACCTACAGTGCTGGAATCATACGCGGCGACTCTGCGAAGTGCCGCCGCAAAAATATCTGAGAAAAGTGTGCGTCGCGCGGAACCCAGAGAAAAGTGTTAGAGTTGCGCGATACGGGTTGCCGATCATCGAGGAGGATGGAGTACACTAGCTCGTGGACATGGGGAGCACGTGTACCTTGGTGAGTAAAGAGACATTAGTGAAAATATCTCAGAAGTGGGTGAAACGTGAAATACAAAAGTGCCGATGCAAATTAGTGACTCTAGGAGGATTATGTGAAGTGCTGGGAGAAATAGAATTTCCTGCCGAAATGTGGGGGATCCAGAAGAAAAGGGTCACAGCACACGTGGTCCCGGAAATGCCTCCGGAATATCAAAGCATCTTAGGGCGCGATGCTCTAGCAGCCCTGAAAGGACGGTTGAAAGTGGTCAGAGGAAGTTGGAGATTGAAAATTGGGAAGAGGAGATATTCCGGCCTCCACAACGACAGCGAGGTGAACGAGATAATAGGAGTCGCAAAAATTGACAGAGGTGAATTCCAGCACGTATTAAAAGAATTCGACGATGTTTTCCACCAAGACCACCAACCTCTCAGCGCAACGGGCAAAACCCGTCATGAGATTCACCTCAAGGACGACCGAGCTATTTATGTCAAGGAAAGGAGGTACCCACAGGCTCTCAAAGGTGTTATTGAGGAGGAAATCCAACGAATGCTGGAGCAGGGAATAATTGTAGCCAGTTCATCGCCGTTTAATAGCCCCCTATGGGCAGTCCCGAACTCGTTGGGCTGTGGATCATTTTAGGCCTTATTTATATGGCAGGCACTTTGTAGTACATACAGATCACAAGCCGCTGCAGTGGGTCTCAACGCTAAAAGAAAAGTCAGCCAGAGTGCACAGACGGAAGGACTTGCTTAATCAGTACAATTTCGAGGTTACACCTGGAAAAAACAAAGTAGTGGCGGACTGGTTGTCCCGACTCCAACATGTATATGTCACAACGAAGGACGGAGAAGTAAGCGGACAGTCGTTACGACAGTTTTTCAAGGACTGGAACCCTGATGGAAACAAACAATCAGTCGCGACAGCGAAAACACCGTGTCAGCGGACGAACGAGGTGAGACCATGACGGAAATCGATGACCTCGTCGTCGCTAAGAAGAGACACATAATCTGGATAGCAACCTCACAAGGATCTCCACAAATCACGTATGGTCGAAAAACACGTTCTAGCCTCAAATGTACAGTGCGAGCACCAGTTACGGCGACAGATGAAACTATTTGTCGGTTACTCAATGACGCATCAATACCAGGAACCACAACCTATCTTTTTGTGGGCAACGCCACAGTGTGGGCCAAGATAGCGCACCTCTGGAGTCAGGAACGGATAGGGACTGACAGATTGTTCGTCCGCTGCACAAACTTAGGAGAGGTCGTTGCAGATCCCCAGACACAGCGGGATATCGTGGTCGCTCATCACCAAGGTAAGACTAACCACCGAGGAATTACGGAGACCTTGGCGAGTTTACGACGAAAGGGATGACGAAAATGGTGCGTGACGTAATTGGACACTGCAACATATGTAATCAAACAAAGTATGTACGACATCCGATCCAAGCTCAGCAAGAAGAAACACCAACCGCAGAAGCTCCATTATTATTGCTTCAAGCAGATATTTTTACGTGGAAGGGCATGCTGTGGACCACCATCGTCGATTCATTCAGCAAGGTCGCCATGGCACAACACATAGAGACAAAGTCGGCAAAAGAAATAGTGCGAGCCCTCCGACGGTGGAGTCAAGTCTACGGAACACCGGAACTTCTCGTGACAGATGATGGCCGGGAGTTCCGAAACGGAGAATTGCTGAGTCTATTACGACAATGGGACACAAAACATCATATAACGACTCCAGGACATCCACAAAGCCACGGTGGCATTGAACGGTTGCACAATACATTAAGCGAGCACTTGCGCATAATTGAAGCTCAACATGGGATCTCAGGTGAGGAAGCCATGGAAATAGCAGTAGCAGCCTATAATCACTCAGTGCACAAGGTAACGGGTTTTACACCGTTTGAAGTACTTTTTGGAACTCTGCGAGTGGGAAGGGACGTTCAAGACTCATCCGGTAAACCAGGCGTAGTGGCAGCGATACTACAGCGTTGGGAGAACCAGAGGAGGATAACCCGGGAAACCAGGAACCGTTTACAAACAGAAAATTAGAATTTAGAAGAAATTAGCAACAAATTATGGTACCAGTCTGAATTTCGTCAGACAATTAACAACAAGACGTTTTCTCGGAAACAGCTGGAGCGACAAATTCTTGATTGGTGTCAATCTAGAGCACCAGTCAAAATTTAGTTTTTTATACTAATAAAAAACTCATAATCTTAGGGTTTGTTTAACACCTTTTCCAGCTCCTCAGCTGTTTGGAGAAAAAAGTTACAAGCGTTTTTGTAAACCCTTGTTTTAGTTGCAGTTTAGAAACACTAATAATGTCGTTCGTGATAATTCGATTAAAAAAAGGTATACATCCTAGAACAATAAAACGTCACAGATATTCTTAGGGTATACGTATAAGCAAATGAGCAACGTTTCAGGAAAATCTAAAATCGTGGATGACATGACCTGCGTGATTTCACATTGAATGACCCTTGACCACCTGGCATCAAGCGTTTTTGTAAACCCTTGTTTCAGTTTCAAAAACCACAATAATGTCAAGCAATATGAATTTTATAATTTTTTGTAATACTAAGGCTACTTAAATGACTGCATTTTTGTAAAGTGTGTACTTCTGAACTATGAAAAATTTTCCAGATCAAAATCTTTATTGATACCTGAAATATTATAGTTTTTGTAAATATTACTCATTTCCCGGAAGCGAGTCGTTGAAACCAAATTATCACAATATTAATATTTTTAAAATTTGATTAAAGAAAAGTATATTAGGGTGGCAACCTATAGACAGCCCGGCGCTAATGGCCAAGATGTAGATGCGGCGTAAAAAAAAAAAAATAAAAATAAAATAAAAGTATATATCCTAGAACAATAAAACTTCACAGGTATTCTTAGGGCATAAGTACAAGTAAATGTGCAAAGTTTCAGGAAAATCTAAAATCACGGGTGACATAACCTGCGTGATTTCACATGACCCATTCTCAAACCTACTGATTATACATACTAAGTTTCATCAAAAGCGGTTAAGCCGTTCCGGAGGAGTATAAACACTAAAACTGTGACACGCGAATTTTGTATATATATATATGCACTCTTATATAAACACGATGATTTTGGAAATTAATACAAATGATTACAATATAAAACAAAATGTATTATAAAATCATATTCATACGCTATATTAAAATAAACAATTAACATTGAAAGCACAAGGAAAAGAATGTTTGTTTTTTTATTTTTTTTTTTATTATTATTATTGATTATTACAACAATATGACTCATATTATATGAGTTAACATATTTCTAGTAATATTGCTGGTTCTGTTATAATGACATTGTGAGGCTTGATGTGGGAATATGAACAATTACAAAACCCACAATATTAATGCATTAAAGAAAAAATAAATAAAAAGATAATATAAAATAATAATGAAACAACTGTAAACAATTTTAAATGAAAATATAACACACTTTGTGTGCACTGCAGATGTTAAAGCAAATTGTCTCTAGGCCACCTCCGCTTCAGCCTTCTATGGGGATTTTGGAACGAGGATAGAGAATTTATCAAAGGATTTGGATGGCCAGGGAGATTGGAATGGAACTTCTGATAGACTGATTTGGCCAGGGATTGGATAAAGGGGATATTGAAGTCATTATGGAGGGTTAAGTTCGAGACGTAGTAAGGAGCATTGGATATTTTCCGAAGGAAAAGAATGAAAATTTTAAAAATTAGTGTTCTTTATGTAACGTAATATAGTTTAGACGGTACTAAGCTAGCAGTGAAATTTCATAAAATGAAATATTTTCCGGGGTGTCAGCTTATTGAAGTGAGGGATATTTATCAATTTTGTACTAGGAAGTTTTGAAATCGATTTTCATTTTGGAATGTGATATTGTTTATTTTAATCGGAATTATGACAATTTTATAACTGACAGTTAGAGATGAGGATGTATACGCCTATTTGGATACAACTACGCTGTACGCGTTCAGGATGGATGTATGTATGCATGTATATGTGTATATATATATATATATATATATACATATATACATCCTGAAGATTTTAATCATGAAGGTATTATTAATAATTATAAGTACCCAACTACTTCCATCGCTGGCAACAGTTTACTTTAGATTGAAGGTCAATTAAAACACTGTATAATGTTTTAGGTTAATATATATATATATATATATATATATATATATATATATATATATATATATAATGACTGATGTACAAGCATACGATGAAAATCGGTGAATGGGTAACGCTCTAATTTCTCATAACCACAATCGACATTTCGAACCCTTAGTAAAGAAAACTGATTTTGTGTGCCCAGTTCGGAACTAGCCAAGTACTCTGGGGGTATATAACTTTGCACAGCTGTTGGGAATCGAACCGACTCAATATTTGAAGACATTACTGTTGCACGCCCCAGGCGGCCCCCGCATTGTTTGGGCACCGAATGTAATGTATATTGCGGGAGGTCCCGCCTCGGGATATAACTTCAATCCCAAAGCTCGGTTTCAACCAATTAATATACAGCTGTATTGTAAAAGTTATTTTTATCTACTATATATTTGTCGAATACCACTCACTCACTCACTGACCTATCATGGCCCAGCCAAACCACTCGAAAGAAAAAATTAAACTGACTGGACATACACACAAGACAACAAGCTACGGGAGATTAAGCCGACAATAAAAGCCTGGAGTATTCGGAACGCTAGGCGAGAAGAAGTCGTGCTTACTAGACTGCGTATTGGACATTCACACTTGACACATTCATATTTGATGACAAGACAGGACAAACCGATTTGTACACTTTGCAACGTTCCTTTAATAATCAAACACATACTTACAGACTGCAGGGAAAGGGAAGACATTGACTTACCTACAGACTTACACGAATTGCTTAAACAGGACAGTACACACATTGATAATATTCTAAAATATTTAAAAAATAAAAATAAGTTCAAACGTTTTTAGAAATCCTCCCTATAAATTTTTATTTTTTGTATATTTTGATTTGCCTTTATTATTATTATTTTATTTATTTATTTTGTTTTCTTAAACAATGATACATGTTTTCTGTTATTACAGTACCTTTTTTTATTTGATTTCCCCCTGTCTTCAATAGTATAAGAAACATTTAGCTTTGTTCGCACATAGACTTTAATAGTAAATAGCCTTGTTGTGTACTCTCAATAAATAAGTAAAATTTCAACTATAATGGCAGACCAATCTAGTAATGGTCCATCGGAGGTAATAATATCCCGAACCACTTGACACAAAAATCTGACAATCCGTTTAGAATCGAAAGGTTTTTTTGATATTCAAATGTTTAAGTACTTTTAGGGGGGTTTGAATTATTAAGAAGTTCCTCATCGGCTGAAAAATGTTCCGATTTTCATGACGTTTGGTACAAAAATCTTTCTTCTCATTTGAAAGGTCAAGTTCATTAACCAGCTGAATCCGTTTACTGGAACATGGTTTTTGGAGTAAAATTTCAGCGAAAAATCGGAACGCTTACATTTTCGAGTCCATATGCTTGCAGGTACTCGTTATATAGGTTCATTAACGTAGGAAAACGAATGAAACCATTTTCAAGAGATTTTTGCCACCTTTTACGAGACAAATTGCTAGAAATACTTTTCCAAACTAATTTTCTGTTTGGATATTCAGAAACGATGATTGATTCACTTGAAACTTGTACCGGGTATTTGACATTCATCTAACCTAAGATATTTAAACTTTGGTATCGTTCGGAGGTTAGAAGTATATAATAAAAATTAATGGTATTAATGGTGATACAAAGTTTTCGGATCTCAGTATATTTTCTAAAATATCTCAATAACGGTTGGGAAATAGTAGTAAGTCGAAAGCGGCAATTCGAAAGGTTACTAAATTATGTACACAAAAGATTCTGTGGGGCAATGTCAATCGAAGAGTTAATTGCTTAAAACTTCAAAGTTGTTAGCTTTATTCTTTTCAACGTGTATTTGTCTCTATATTCATAACGTTTTAAGTGGTTGTTGTATTCATCTAATCAAAGATCTCTTATTTAACGCAATATAAAAACTACTTATCGGCCATGGTGAAGCACTAGTAGTCAGCTAGTATTTCATAAAATAAATCAAATTGCATTATCAGGTTTTAGGTTTAAAGAGTAGACAGGTCAGTCTTCCATTTTTACTCGTCCCAACAGCTTTCTAGATAAGCGGAATATATATATATATATATATATATATATATATATATATATATTTTTTTTTTTTTTTTTTTGCGAACTTCTCCTCAAAAACAGTGTTCCGTTAGAATGATTCTGATAGATAAAGATATTCCCGTTTTAAATTAGAAAAAGTATTTGTGTACCACAGTTCATCATAATCGGATCGTTTTTAGATATTAGCACGAACAAACTTAATAAGCCAAGGTTCTTTTTGGCACAGCAATTATAACCAGGCTTTTGCCTGTTTATATGCAGCCATATAAAATAAAAATGCATATTATTGCATTGGTTTTATGTAAAAACAAATGCAATATTTTTTATTTATTTTTTTTTTTATTTGTTTATTTGAAATCTGTACAAGTCATGTAAGTACAATAATCAACTTAGTTGATACAGATATATAAATGCAATAATATAGCTGCTTAATTGAAAACGGTTTATTTGGTACTAACAATAAAAACAAAATCCAAAATTTAGGTTTATTTTCCTCTATGTCCAACACTACTGTGGGACCGTGCGCTCCCAAACGTTCGAAAAAACCAACGAGATTGTTCCGAAGTCAAACGCTGCGCTCCGCCACGCTATTTGTGTTTACGGTCCCATTGGATTGCATGGAATTGATTCTTGCGCTCCAAAAAGCTTCGCTGCGCTCCGCTTCGCACCTAAGAGGTGGTGGCTTTTCTTTGGAAAAAATAAAAGGCGCCAGCTCTATCCTGGCTAGAAAAGGTTGGTAACCTATAGATAACCCGTCCTTAAATTCTTAGTTAATAATAATGGACGTTAAAATTTAAATAAATAAATAATATATAGCACAGTTGTTAAAAAAAAATCACTGACGACCCGTTCCCAAAATAGACTCCGAAGTTGTTTTTGACGGTTTCTATTTTTTCCAGCTGTATTAAACAGTTTTAAAATACCTGGAGCAGGTTTCAATCGATTTCCCGCAGCTTTAAGAGTTTGTAATAAAATCCTGTAGGCGCTACAATTTTTACCACCCAAATTATGCTCAAAAATCAGCGCTCACGTAAGCGCATTGTTCTGATTAACGAACTTCTATTGTTTTAGACAAAGCATTTTTGTGGCGAAATTCATCAAAATCGGGCCATGTTTGTAGAGAGTAGAACTCGACGTTTTTTTCGTGACCTATGTAACGTGCTTCGTGGGTTATGTAAAGTAGATTTTCCTCGTGAGCACTTCTCAATTGCTTTAGGTAGGGATGAAACACGCTAAAAGTACCGAGTACATATTACATGAAGAGCAGGATGTACTTTGCTCTAAGTTATCAGTTGCTTATCAATTCATTAACGATTAGGTTGTAAACCTCTTAGCCATAACAATCACGGTGATTATAATTAATACCTACAGCTATCTTGCTAAGATTATAAACTAGATAGAGGTTAATTAGTACTAAAATTAATCATGTTGCGAAGTCCACCAAGCTAATTGTTATAGCCTCAGGCCTTTCATCAATTTGATTTGATGAGCATTATCATCCTATTGGTTTTAATAATTATTCTGCCACTTGGACGAAAGCAATTAGTAAACTTTCCAGGAATGTACTCGAAATAACCGGATGTTTTCATTTGTAACGATCATACACACGACAAATATTGGATTTATACAATGAAGGTTAAGGAGCCTTTTTTTCGTTATGTATGTGGGTGTGTGAATATACAACATACATACATATACATACATATATATATATATATATATATATATATATATATATATATATATATATATGTATATATATATATACTATACTCATGGCTGAGTATATATACTATACTCATGCCTTGTGTGGAAGTACGATGACGAAGACGTTGCCCTAATTTGCGACACATTTGACGGCCCAACTATAACTAAAGATCACAACAGCATTCTTGGATAACCAGCACATCCTAAGGAAGCAGATCGACATGAAAGAAAATTAACAGAATGATAAATTAGTTCTTAAAAGTATTTATATTCATTAATATTTAAGTTCACTCAAAATGAATTTTAAATTTGTTTCTAAGCGATTTCTAATAAGCATCAGAAAGGCTTTTCATGGAAGTTTATTAAATTGTATTTAAATAATTGCTCTTTCATTAAACAAGAGGAAAATAAATAAGTTTTAGGAAATTAAGAGACAATCTCATTAGAACGGTCTCATAAATAGCTTTATTCCCGAGTTTAATAAAGACATGTTTAATAAATATTGTATTTGGTAGGCACTTACAAATAACTTAGATAAAAATAAAGTACAGAGCTCCTTGAGTAATAATTCTTAATTACTTAATAGTAAGGGTACTATTACTGCTAAATGATCAAATTTACTCCATCTCTTCCCTGTCTGTCCTATATACACTTTCCCGCAGTCACATGGTAGAAGATATACACCCTGGTCTTGCAACCGCTGCTTGTCCTTGCTTTTACTCAGCCAATCCCCGATTTTGTTCAGCGGCTTGTAGGCGACCTCCATTATTCGCCTATTCGCCTATTCGAGGTCGCCTAGAAGCCGCTGAACAAAATCGGGGATTGGCTGAGTAAAAGCAAGGACAAGCAGCGGTTGCAAGACCAGGGTGTATTTCTTCTACCATGTGACTGCGGGAAAGTGTATATAAGACAGACAGGGAAGAAGGTAGCCACTCGAATCGCGCAACACGCTGCAGACTACAGGCTGGGACGCACCAAAACTTCTGCGGTGGCAACACATGGAGAAGAGTGCCCCAGACAAGTCCTGTTTGATCAAGCCAAGACCCTGGCTAAGGAAGACTCGCTGAACAGGAGACTCATCAGAGAGGCGATTGAGATCCACAAAAATCCAGCCAACTTCAGTAGAGAAGAAGGACTCATCCTCTCCAACACCTGGCGGGCCATCCTGAAGAAAAGACCGTACACCTGAATACAGACTCACACTACAAGACAATTACATGTACGTCTCACCAAAACAACTGACAGCCATACTCAGACAGACACGAGGGAATAAATCCCCAGGACATGACAGACTTCAGTACATACTACTCAAACAGTTACCGAGAAAAGGACTACACTATCTCGTACACATATATAACACATGCCTCCGCCTCAGACACTTCCCCGAACACTGGAGACACGCTATAATCACACCACTACTCAAACCCAACAAAAAGGGCGACACACCTGAACACTACAGACCAATTAGCCTACTGCCTCATTTATCAAAAGTATATGAAAAGATAATACTGAGATATCTTAAAGACTTTTGCGCAGAGGAGGATATTATCCCTGCTGAGCAGTTCGGCTTCCGCCCTGCACACAGTTCAGAACACCAGCTAGTAAGGCTCCAATCACATATCACAAACAACATGCTCATGAACCGGACTACAGCACTCATATCGATTGACTGTACGAAAGCTTTTGACTATGTTTCACATAATATACTCATGCAGCAACTCAGAACTTACGAATGTCCAGAACAACTCTATAACATAATACACTCTTTTCTATACGGACGTACTATGACGGTTAGGGTAGGGGCAAGCCTCTCCAGCACACACCCAATCCCCTGCGGTGTACCACAGGGGTCAGTACTCGCACCAACACTCTTTTCCATTTACACATCAGAAATCGTCGGTGAACAGTACCCAGACACAAAAATAGCCGCATACGCCGACGATATCGCGATATACAGCACATCCATGTCACATTCAAAGGCATTAAAACAAGCTGAAGAGGTTTGCGCAGACGTAGTAGACGAACTGCGACGAATACACATCACAGTAAACCCGACCAAGACAGACGCACTACTCTTCGCCTTTCATGGCAACTCAACACGAGCACGCCCCAAGTATTTCACGGTTAGAAACAAAAGAAACAAGTTAAAAAGACATATCAATTACTTGGGGATACACTTAGGAACACACCTCAGTTTTCACACACACTTCACCAAGAAGCTAAAGCTTGTTAGGACGAAAGCCCGCTCTCTTGGATACTTACTCAATTCACCAAACCTCTCACTCAGACTGAAGCTACTCATATACAAAGGAGTCCTACGACCGGCACTACTTTACGGCACACCACTCTTTCGGTTTCTGAACCCCACCATACTCAGAACACTACAATCTTTTCAGAACCGAATACTCAAAACAGTCACACGGAGCACCTCACACAATAAACTCAAAGCCCCCGACTTACACAAACTTTTAGAACTCCCTACAGTTTCAGAATTCATAAAACGACGTCACATCAAATTCTTTGACGGACTTAAGTACCATGACAATCCACTCTTTAACGACATCACACCACCTGGACGACCAGGACGCTGGCAAGGACCAACAGAGTTCACACGACGACTAGTAGACGTACTAGAACACAACACATTTCCAACAAACACAAGTTACACTGACACTTGACACGTAAGACAGTATAACTGCCCTTCTTCCCCTTTCTTCTTCCTTCTACTCTCCGACTATCTTTCGTTTTACCTCCTCCTCTATCGCTGTGCCCCACACAGCACATTACACATACCTCCCTTTGGGAATCCTACACCTTTTTCTCCTTTACTTACCGCCTTCAAGTGCATTAATGCAGAATAAGGACACCTCCTCCCTCATCCTCCCTCTACCTGTGGCCCTTACGACCGCCTGTGTCGTTCGAGGTCCTTAGTTTTTCTTTGCGCTTCTGCACGTTTTTCTTTCACTTTCGTTTTCATCATGCCCTTCCTTGCATGCTTTTTATTTCTCTTTTATCTAAAGTGGGGTTTAGGAAAAAAAAAAAAAAAAAAAAAAAAAAAAAAAAAAAAAAAAAAAGACGAGCTCATTCCCTTACCAACCAGCAAGGATGAATGATTGTCTGAAGAAGCCGGAGAGGAATCCGGCGAAATATTGCGATGACAGGAGGAGCAAGACCGCTGGAGACAGATGCCGAATGAACACACACACACACACACACACATATATATATATATATGTATATATATATATATATAAATATATATATATATATATATATATATATAAATATATATATATATATATAAATATATATATATATATATAGTTTTCCAAAGGATACAAGGGATAAGAATTTAGCACGCTAAATTCATTTTGGTACGGAGTGAAACTTCCCCCGGAATGACCGAGTTTGTTGGTTAGCGGACTCCTTCAATCGTTTGCTATCAGAATGATATATATCAAGTTTCGTGGTGGAAGTAACAAAAACTATGTCGTAAATCGGTTAACAACTAAAGAGGTAATTTGTAAAAAAAAAAAAAAAAAAAAAAAAAAAAAAAAAAAAAAAAAAAAAAAAAAAAAAAAAAAAAAAAAATGAAATCCTGCAATAATTTGCAGACAGCCAATGCTTTTTTCTTTTTTTTTGAAGGCACATCTACATCAAGGCCATTAGCGCTAAATTATTGGATACATATACGTAGTAGCCATATATATATAGGAACGAACCTTTTTTACTCCGAGCGAAACCAAAATATATATACCTATCTTATGTTAGTTTGTATGGACGCCAAAGGGGTCAAACTCAATCCGTCGTTTCAAAGAACCCGAAACATAGAATGCTGAAGTTTTCACGTTTGTCAGAATGAATTAGTAACAATATTGACCTGCGGTCTTGAAGTTTACATTAGGTGTGTTTATTCTTTAGATGAACGATTAATTCAACATTACAGACCATATCGATTGTATTCCTAATAATAAAAGCGATTCCGTGTTCTATTTTCTTTTTTCGAATATTTCAGAAAATCAACACTTCTTAAACCGCGATTTTTTTTTCAATCTTTATATCTGAAAAGTTGCATCATTTTAATGTAATTTTGAGGATGAAATTATAGAAGTAAATTTTCACATTAGCTAGAATATCAAAATACCACTTTCTCCCATGAAATTATTCAACCATCATGATTCAAAGGTGAGAAAAAAATCCAGTGTTAAATTTATGTTGTGATATTAAGGGTTAAAATTTAATTGATCGTTCGCTCTAATGATTATGCAGCTTAAAAGACTCAACTCGGTTAAAAGACCAAGGTTATAAAGTCTGAAAATATGGCTAGCGGTTCTCGTAAATTCTTAATGCCTCCGTGCCACTGTAAAACAACCTTTAAGGAGAAGAAAAGAAAGCTAACTTCATAATTCTGGCCCATTATTTTTTTACGGAGTCATCAACGTAAAAATATTAATGATTATTTTTGTTGAGTTCTTTCATTTGCCATTATGTTATGTGATTCATCAAGTAACGAAATTACGTTAGCTTAACGAAAGAGCATTTCTTTAACGTTTTCTGGAACCATTGAGATAACAATATTGAGAAGATGTCTAAATAAAGAAATTGATCTAAATGTAGCCGGCTAGTAGTGGGGAACGTGAGATAATATTCCCCACTAACTCCGAAGGCGGTTATGATCCCAAGAATGTAAATAAACAAATATGTGGATGTGTGTTGTGTGCATGTGTGTGTGTGTATGTATATGTATATATGTATATATATATATATATATATATATATATATATATCCTTGTAAGTGTGTATATATATCCTTATGTATTTATGTATATATATATATATATATATATATATATATATATATATATATATATATGTATATATATATATATATATCCTTATAAGTGTGTCTAACAAAAGAGACTTTTTTATTTATACCATCTAGGTCTTAAAATGTTAAAACTATACAGCCGTACTATACTAAAATCTTACATTTGAAAATATAATACTAAAGGAATGTGAAATCCCTTAACTTGTTACCTTGTAAAATACTGTAAACATAATTGATCATTTGTATAAACTTTATGCATTACTGCAATATTTATTTTTCATATATTCAGGTATATTGTAATATTGTATTCTCTTATAAATATATGTATAATGAATTACTCACTGATGTGTATATGAATTTCCATTTGTACATTTGGATAAAAATTTGTAAAATGAGATTAGATGTATATATGTAATATTTTGTTCTGAGCGACTCGCCTTAGTTACGGTCGCTCATAAATAAATAAATGATCCTATGAAGACTTAATGGTTTGAACGGAACACATGCAGGCGCAATGAAGTTTAAAGCCTAAACTCTAGATTCTGTCTGCAAAAGTTCATGAACTACCCATCTAAACATTTCCTTTGGAATTCGATTTTATTCTGCATGGATATTGCTCGCAGAAAGACCAAGCCAGGAATGAAAGAATACGGAGTGATGTTGAAGAAACTTCCTTGAAAGAAAGAGTGAAAAGGCATCGAGAAATAGGTGGTTTGGACATCCATGTAGAATGAGCGAAGACCGAGGTCCATGAAAATTCTTTGAGGCTCGACCGAGTGGACGTCGTCCACGAGGAAGGCCGAGATTCCTATGGAAGGACCATATTTCCAGGCTTGGACAGAAAAAGGGAAAGAGTCTGACCTCAATGAAAGCGCTGGCTCGGGATCGTGATGCTTGGCGGTCTTGAACCTCCATGCTGAAAGGTACAAAGGATAATAACATAATAAGACGAAGATATTGATCATAAAAATGTGTTATTGATCCCTGTATTAACTAGTCCTACCAGCATTTGGTAAAGGTCGAGATGGAGATTTTGAGTAAATTGCACTTTGATCCGAATATTGGATTAGCGTCAGGCAATCACCGGTCGCCACCATATATTATAAGCAGATATTACAGCGAGCGTATCTCTAATTGGAGTGGAATTATCAATCTACGTGAAAGTTAGGAGAAAAACAATAGTATTAAACGTGTTTAATGTTTATTTCTTACTGAAAATTAACAGAACTTAAATAAGATTTACATGTTATTTATTTGTACAAGTCCTTTAAATTCGTTTACTAATTGTCACATTTAAATATCTCTACTATAATTTCATTGAGATAATAAACTCATAAGTAAGAACAATCGTGTATTACTACATCTTATTAATATTAATGACTAGTATTTGCAGGCGCATTTACCTTATCACTCACGCATATTCGTGATTAGAAGTTCTTATCATGAATAGAATGTATACACCCTTGATAAAACAAAATGATTTTTTCTGCACAATTTTATTAATAATATACTCACGGCTGCTTTTTGTTCTGTTGTACAATGTGAAATTACATAAAATAAGCGGAAATAATTCATGCGGGGTAAGAATAATGAAAAACAGTAATTTTCATTATTGGTACCCTCGATAGCCAACTCAAAGACCCACATATTCATTATTCTACCATTAATTGGCTCATTAAATCGTTATTTTTTCTATTTATTTTTTTTTTCGTTTTTAACGGCGCATCAACTATTTGGCTATTAGCGCCGGATTAAATCGTTATTAATGTGATTAATGATTATTATTAATCTTCAAATCGAGAGCATCAAGCAGTTCAGTAATATCACATAATGTAAACAATAATCGGAAACAAGAAGAAAAAATACAACAAATCGGATTCGCAAGAACGGTGTCATCTGTAATGGTGGGTTTTCATATAATGCGAATAACTGTAGTGATTTGGAGGCAAGCGTGGAAAGAAATCAACACAAAACAAAAACAATTCTTTAAGAGTAGGGAACCAAAATATTATCCAAAACACGCTCCTAGCTAAAGTTTAAGTGTATGTGGGGGTCTTAATATTTTTTCTTCTTCAACGACAGTAGCTGTGTAAGATTTCAAACTAAAAATAAGGAAATTAGGCGTTCACTCGTGAAAATAGTTTTGTTTTTTTTTCCTATTAGCCTATTGGTTAATAGAAAATTATAAAATTTTATATATTTATCCTATTTATATAGATTCGTTTTATCATATTCCTCTGTGAATACTAGCTGTGTTAAACCTAGCGTTTTTCGTTCTAGAAATCAAACATAAGTTATAAACCAAATAAGTAATATTAAAATCTAATAACGCAAATCTGTAACTGTTCGGGTTCACAGTTTCGAACCTGTGACCTACCTGTGTGCGGAGTTTGGACAAAAACGGACAAACGGTGTGGATTTGCATAAGGAATGAACAGACAGACAGACAAATAACTGATAGTATCTTCATATATATATATTTATATACATACATATAAGAAGACACACGATAAGCTGAGTCTAAATCCTGTTATTCAATGACGTAAACAACTTGTGCGTTGTATATTTAGCGCTAGGGTATTTTGTATTATTAAAGGCGTGGGTGGAACAGTACTCGGTAGCCTAATAGAAATATTTAACTCTATCCTAGGGAATGCTCGCGGGACCGAAGGCTAGGATATGCATAATGTAAGGCTGGCCACTGTTGAATCTATCCCTTACTAATTAAATTATTCCGCTTTCCATCTTCTGCATCCATAATTACTAAAGCATAATTTAATCAATTCAAGATATTATGTTTTTATTCAATTCAAAATATTGAAGTAAATTGTTTAGTCAGAAAATAAAATGTGCGAAATAACTTATTTATTTTTTTAGCTCTCTTCCACCCAAGGCTTAGCCGTTTAAGCTAAATCCGAAGACATGTAGGAATTCAAGTTAGGTTCATATAGGAATTTTTAAGGGTCCATATACTAATTACAAAAGATTTGTTTGATAAAATTAAAAGATCTACTGTTCTTACTTTCATCGTATATCTTCAGAGGTTTTCCCTATTAGGAAATATTTTCATCTTGTAAAATAATACGATTTCCTCTATTGATAGTAGGCAAAGGATTCCCACAAGTACGCCACAAAAGGAAAAGTACGCTACAAAACGTGGAAACGGCAATGGGGTCGTGCCCAGCATTTTAACTCTAAAACAGGCCCCCTGTTAAAATAGTTATTAGCACCCTCCTTTGGTCATCAGGACCAAGATGTGGATATCCCCGCGAGCCCCAAGGGTTTTCAAGACCGTGGAGCTCACAAGATGATCCAGGGGGAAGGGGGATACCAACGATACACACCTTCCGCCCTGGAGTAGAGTGCTGAATTCAGAACCCCACCAAGATCTGGTCCCTCAACTGCAGTGCTTCCATACATACACGATGAATACATGATCACTACGCTGCTACAAGCGAACCACAACGTGCCCCCTGCCAGCAACACCACCATTGTTGAGCGCCAACAGTGCTAAGCTCCCTGGGTCTGCGATGGTCACCGGCCCGGAGGAAAACATCCTACGGTTTCCCTCTAGAGGAGAAAAGGCGGGGGGGGGGGGCTTACCTAATCTCCCGCAGGATGACGGGTCCCGTGCCCTTTGCAAAATGTCTTAGTCAGCCGGTGGAACCGGAGCTACGACAAATGCCGGAACCCAAGTCCAACAAGCACTCCCAGACGTGATAAGTCGGATTCTGGGGACCCTCCCCCCTGCCGAATGGGCTGCAGTAAAATATTAACTATAGTTGTTGAAAGATGTACTACTGCTTCATCATTTTCTTCATAGAGACCTTGATGTTTGATTGCGCCAGGGCTGTAATACGAGTGTTATAATTTCTTATAAAACTCGTATTACAGCCCTGGCGCAATCCAACGTCGAGGCCTCATATATATATATATATATATATATATATATATATATATATACATAGAGAGAGAGAGAGAGAGAGAGAGATAGAAATTCACGCATTTGCAAATGTATGTTTGAATTTAGATTAGAGCAATAAATAAAATACATGTTCCCTTATGGAGCAAAATAGGAATCTATTATTTTAGGAGAGGACATTAACTCACCTCAGGGTGTGTGTTTTAGATTGACCACAAAGGGTTTTGATTGGGTAGGACTAAACCCGTTTGTGCCCCTCTGATTAGGCATGGGGTGTCCACTATACTAGGATATAGGCAAATAGAATTGCACGAACAGCCTCTGGGCCTTCCACTCTGTAGCCAATCGTATCAGCTACTTCTTTCATTCCCCTCTATTGTATTTCGACATCTGTCAATGCAACAATTTCAAAGAGAACTAACTATTATATCCAACGCTGTCTGCGATACGCGATTGTATGAAATATTTGAAACTATTTTTTTGTTAGTACTAGTGAATCGTAGAGCGGATAAGATCCTCTCATGACTTCAATCCGATGACAGCGTCCGGAAGTGGTAGCGATAAGTGCTGACGTTTCATAACCCATAGACTCTTGAAAAATCTGTGTGTATTACGAAAAAACTGTAATATGAGAAGTTTTGAGAAATGCCTATGTTTTAATCAATATCTCGAAAACGGTTGGAAAATTGTTTTAAGTGGAAAGTCGAAAGATTACTGAATTTTAAGGCTCTTTTTCGTTTAATGCCCGCATTTCTAATTTAATATAAAAATAAACACATTTTGAATAACGTAGTAAATATATTAACATATGATAAATTAGGAATTATTATTTTAGTGATATTGGTTTTATGATGATTTGAAACTATCAGACTTTTTTTTTTTTTAAAGAATTCCTAAACGAAAAAGGCCTTCATAAGAAAATACTATGTCGTAATAGGCACGTAATGATCTACAGAAGTGTGATAATGGCCATTTCCATTTTGTTTTAGACAAAAACATCTCTTTATTTTTAGATTAAATTAAAGTTGCGAGTATTTAAAGAAAAATATACAATTTCCTTCAAAAAAGGTTCTCATGCAATTTTTGACAGGACGATGAAATTCGGAGAAATCAGTACGTACAATTTCCTTCGTACAGTACAAAGTGTTGACTTCGTTCATTTTATTTTATTTTATTAATTTTAATTTATCGCAACTGAGGCGATTATACTGCGACAATGATAAAAACGTATAAAAAAGTAGATATCAATATAAATAACCAGAAACAGTCATTAGGAAAGTAAATAAGTAGGCATGTAATGCTAGCGATGAAATCAAGATAATTCTGTGTAGAGATTTTAGCATATTGTAAATATTTTGTATTTTTAAGGAGTTGGAATATGTCTGTAATATATATCTTTGTCTTCGCCGGAAAGTATTTCGTTCATGTTTTGTGATATGTTACTGTTTCGTCCGATTATGTACTCTGTCAGTAAGTGTTAAACAGTAAGTGCTGTATTGCAGTACTGGCACATTGGTTTTTCTTCCGTAATAAGGTATGAATGAGTGAGTCGGGAACGGACTATGTTGGTCAAAAGCCATCGTTCATTTGAAAGGTCTTTATTTATTTCTTTGTTCTTGTATATAAACATATAAATAAATTTATATATACATATAACGGCTGTTTACACTCTACCGTCTAAAAAAATGGCCAGCTTACAATTTATCGTTCCTCGTAAAGAGGTCTTATATACAAGTTAGATTTTTAATTAGAATTTTGTATCACCAATCCTCCTTCGTTAAGCAATATTTTTATCAGACTGGTAAAATACGTTTAGAATAAAATATAAAATAATAAAATGAGCAAGAAAATTAAATAAAAGAAACTAAGAGTTAACGAGAAGTTGCAGCTGGTTTGAGTATTTGTCGAATCTCTGGATTCATTAATGAACTCCACTATTTACATTGGGTAATTACAGACCATCCTCAGCGCTGTGTCTAGATTACATTTCCAGCTAGTTCAATATTTTTCTAACGTGAACCAATGGTAGTAATGGTCATTCCAATTAAGCTCTGATCAGTACTTTTCAGAAATATAAACACTAACGATTGAGCAAATATAGAATATTGTCCTTTTTGAAATTAAATGCATAATTTTTTACTTACCAAAAGAGCGCCACAGCAATCTAGCTGTGTCTGCTGCTAAACAAATTATACCTATTAAATACTAATTTATAATTTTATGGTCCAGGATCAAAAAAAAATCTGTCCCATAACAGATCACAAGTACCCAGAGGGGCAAGACGGGCAGATACTATAGAGGTATCTGATTCATGAGCATAAGGCACACAAGGGGGAAAGTGCGGTCATTACTATGCTCCGGCCGCCTGATTTTCCCCTTTGCAGGTACCCATTAATTAATTAGTTAATTAAAGGCTGGGTGAGCCTTGGGACGATCTGGGACCCCAAATCCAACCCTAGAACGACGACACTAGAAGATAAAATCTTTAGTGCGCGCTCGGGTTTTGTTCATTCGAGTGCTCTACGACTGAGCTAACCTCGCCCCTGTATCAATCAAATATGGTTATAAATCGTTCTCTTGGGAAAATGATATAAACATATATACATACATATATATATATATATATATATATATATATATATATATATATAGGATGATTCTGGTGTAAGTAGCCAAACTCTAGGAGGTGATTATAACCATAATTTTCAATTTTATTTCAATTTTCAATAAAAAAAGTTCATTTGAGGAATAGTTCGATTCCAAAGGGAAAAGCAGTCCATTTTTCTGTTTTTTTTAACGTAGACATTTTTTTTTTTAATAAGTTAGGATTGGATCCATAAACTGTAATTAAATTCTAATTATGCTATCATAAAATACGCAAAATTTCCTTTTAAAAAACTGTGATGTAATGCGATTGATAGAAGATACTTTCTGAACTTCTTTCTTCCTCGATTTTTTTTCCTCAGCCCCCTAACGGACTACTTGCAGGAAAGCTTGTACATCTAGTAAACATTAAATCTCCGGAAACGAAGTGAAGGTTTATTGAGGGATAGGTTGAACGTTTGGCTCCCTTTTGTCAAAAAATGCGGAATGGAGTTTAATTGCTTCCAAATACCTCATGTTTTGACTAGACTTATTGGGGGGAGTATTAAAAAACATTTAAGAATAGCTGAATAATTGTATTCTCTACAGATAATTTGAAATGTTTTCAACTAAAATTTCAAATAACACTAAAGTAAGTATTGATAAATACTAGACACTATTTCTTTTGTCCGGCCTCTCAAAGCCTTCCCTAGTCTTAAACGAGACATAATCAGTTTTTATGTTTCACGTATCGTGCTGTTCCTTGAAATGGGAGTTTGAAAAATGTGGAACCGTCGGGAATATTTCCCTCAAAATTTTGCACATGCGGAATTGAACCTTTCCAACAATGTGAACAGGCTATAATTTGCTCATACCGGTCGAAATTTGTTTTGCTTTGTAACGAAAGTCGCTATAAGTCGTGGGTATCAATAAGAAGATGTTTTGCAATATTCGGTCTATTGGAAGGGGCCCCCCTTAAGGGGGGAAGAGTAACCCCCGGGTTACTTAGTACTATGTTAAAATTGATTTAAGCCGCCATACGTAGGTTGGCAAAGCTACCACTATGCGCGTTGACCAATTGTATCCGCACACTTTTTCCGTTTTATTTTTTGTTTTGTTCGTCACTGGGAGCGCTGAACTGTGTCCGGCTCCAGCGTTATTTTCAGCGTTTCTTTTTACATGGTTTTATTATTTATCTAGATCAATAGACGAAAATGCAAAGTTTTTGTGAATTTAGGTAAATAATCTAAGGGGTTAGGTCCGCCAGTAAATATACTGTTGTCATACCTGTCGGTGGAGACCGTCGTCACTGGCATCTGTGCAAGTACTGCGGGCGAGCGCTTTCGACGTAAATACGTCATTATCAAGCCACTGTTAAGTTAGTACTGAACTGTGTTTGTAGTGTCAGAGTATTTATACTGGGTGGAGTAAGTTGTTTACTTCTGTTAAGGGTCGTCCAGGTAGTTTGTTTGTCTGTATTCTGTGCAGGTGGTCCGTTGTATGTTGATCTTGGAAAATGTGATTTTATGTTTATCTTTCTTAGTTTTTTCTGTTTTTATGTTAAGTACGTTGTCGTTTAGTTATTGGAAGTGATGCTGTGTCTGTCCTTTTTCGTTTGTTTGTTCGTTTAAGTAGTTTGAGTGGTCTGAATATTGTGTCAGAGCTAGTGTTAAGTTGTTCGTTTATAATGTTTCCGTTAAAGTATCGTTTTTTTTTATATCTCCATGTTTTCTAGTATGTCAAGTCTACGTCCTTTTTGTTGTCTGTGTATGAGTGTCATGCTGTTTTGTATGTTGCTAGGGTCGTGTGCGTGTTCGTGTAAATGGTTGGCGTAGTTAGAGTCACGTTTGTTCTGTTTAAAAGATCGTATGTGTTCTGTATATCGTGTCTTTAGTTTTCGTCCTGTTTGTCCGATGTATGTGTGGTCACAAGTGCATGTTAGTTTGTACACTCCGTTTAGGTCGTATTTGTTAGGTCTGTCGATATCGTTTGTGAGGTTAGTCCGTAAATTGTTATCTGTTTTTAGTGCTGTCTTAAGTCCTTCTTTGTGAAATGTGTATATGGTTGATAGTTCCTTGTTGTAGTTCTGTTGGGTCATGGGTGTAGTCTGGAGGCGGTGGATCATGTGTCTAAAGGCTGAGAGTTTGTGTTGTGTGGGGTGTACGGATGAGGAATGGATTGTTGTGTCGGTCTTGGTAGGTTTTCTGTAGATGCCGTATGTAAGTGAGTTTTCTGTTCTTGTTATTGTTAGATCGAGAAAGTTTATAGTTTTGTCCTGCTCTTTGTCCATCGTGTAGATAATGTTTGGGTGGTGTCGTTTTCTATGATGAGAAATGTGTCGTCGACGTATCTACCGTAGAATTTTATCTTGTGTTTGTCCATAAGTGTTGGAATGGTTAAGTCCTCGTAGTGTTGTAAGAATACTTCTGTTAGTATTGAAGATGTCGGGTTGCCCATGCCTAGTCCGTCCTGTGGTTTGTAGATCTGTTCGTTGAATTGGAAGTAGTTCAGTGAAAGTACTGTTTTTTAGTACGTCAGTTAGTTGGTCAATGTAATCTACGTCGTATAGTTCTGTAAGTTTGTTCCGTATTATGTGTAATGTCTCGTTCACAGGTATGGAAGGGTATAAGTCCTTTATATCGAATGAAACTAGTACCATGGTGGGTGATATGTGAGTGTCCTGTAGTCTTGTGATTAGGTCTTGTGTATTGCGAATAGTGTATGTGTTTGTTAGGTTAATAGTTTCTTTGAGTACGTTTGTGATGTGTTTTGCTATTTTGTATGCGGGTGCTGGCCTATAGTTAATGACGGGTCTGATGGGTATGTCAGGTTTGTGTATTTTTGGTTGTGCTCTCATTGTTGGTCGCGGGTTCATGTTGATGTATTTGTATTGTAGTCCGTCAATGATGTGTGGGTTTCGTTTAAGCGTGTCTCTTATCTGTCTCTGGTAAGTGTCTGTTGGGTCTGTTTTTAGTTTAATGCAGTGTGTGTTAGTGATGAATGTATTTGTTTTAGTTATGTATGCTTCCTTTGTCATTATGACTGTTACGTTTCCTTTGTCTGCTTTAGTAAGGATTAGTTCATTATCTTTTAGTTTTGTTTTAATGCTTTTTATAGTTTTGTGTTCATTGCGTGAGTGTTTATGGTTTGTCCGTTGTTTTATCGCGTGTTCTAATATGTCCGCTACCTTGTGTCGTACTTGTTCTTGTCTCTCAGTGGGAATGTATGTAATGGCCGTTTCTGCGTCAAGTATGTGTGTTTCTATTGTTTTCCGTACGTTCGTCTGTGGTAAGTTGTGTTTTAGTCCTTTTTCTAGTAGTTGCTCCTCAGCGTCGGTAAAGTTGATGTTAGTGAGGTTGGCGATGCGTTTGTGGAATGTGGTGTTCGTCTTAGTTTGTCTGTTGTTGAGTTTAGTAAGTTTTCGTTCGGCTTTGTTGTATTTGTTGGTCATCTGTTGGTGTATTCTGTCTTTTAAGTATGTTAGGTATGGTGGAAAGATGTGGTACATGTTTAGTTGAGTAAGTACGTTGGCTGTTTCTAGGTGCAATCTGTACAGTTCGTCATTTAGTTTGTTTTTCTTTATGTAAAGGGATCGTATTTCGTTTTTTATCCACTGTCTCTCTGCCGTCTTTTTAGTCTGTCTTGCTGCGTATGTGTTAGTTTTGTGTATTTAGTAGTATAGAACAACGCATACACAAAACTCTGGAAGGAAATTAATTTAAAAAAGTCCGTCACGCAGGAGCTGCATAACTAAGCACTTTCCTCAGAATTGGGTAGGGTCGAGTGCATTCCTGAATAATTCGCTTAAAATAACCTATATAGATAAATAAAATACAAATATAAATAGTTATACTCTTTTGTATTTTTTATGAGCAGCTGTTTCAATTATTAATTTTGTAATTAATTTCCTTCCAGAGTTTTGTTTATGCGGGGTACTACACTACGTACTAAATACACAATGCTTCACATTTTGATCTATTGATCTTGATGAGTTTCGCGAACCTACGTTCGGCGGAAGAATCAATTCAATCATTGTACCCCCCCCCCCCCCACTTTCAATAGACCAATTTAGTTCCTCAAGGCAGTGTTCTCAGTACAACTCTCTTTCTTATTGCTATGGTCTCAGTAAAAGACCACATACCAAGCCTGTACGCAGAGGCAGTGGAGCCCCCTCTATCTTATAGCAGAGCTTTATTATCAGCTTCTTACATCTACAAGCTTAAATCTCACCCTGTCCAATCTTGTATAACTAAAATAATGGTGAGCCATTTTATGGAAAAATATGAGCAAAGGCGCAGACATGTCCAACCCTTTGTTGCAAGATTTCGCCAAACAGAAGAGCTGTTTGGCCTCGGTTCTTGGAACATCAGTACACACAAACTCGCATCGACTGCACCCTGGACGACACGAAACTTCAATATAGACCTTACACTTAAAAAGTATAAAAAGTCAGACCCACTATCGACACTCCAATATACACATTACTTCACAGAGTACCTGAACAAACACTCATACTGTCTTAGAATATATACAGACGGATCAAAAACAAAAAATGGAGTTGGGTGTGCAGCTATCATAGAGAGAAATGTATATGCCGAGAAGCTCCCGCCTCCTTTAAGCATCTTAGACGCGGAATTAAATGCCATACTTTTAGCTCTGAAGAACATCCCACCAACCCACAAAACGCATGTTATCATTTGCAGCGACTCTTTGGGTTCACTGAAGGATCTTCAGAGCATCTACACTACTCGTCCCATATGCACTGAAATACAAGACAAAATACACGACTTGCAAACAAGAGTAAAACACGTAACACTGTTTTGGTTGCCTGGACACAAAAACCTTGGACAGAGTGACGCTGCTGACAGACACGCCAAGGATGTTACAGAAAAACAAACATACACACAGACTGAAATCTACTATAAGACCATTATTAGGCAAACTCGACAGACAATACTCGAAAAATGGAAACAGGAATGGACTCACAAAACTGACAATAAATTAAGAAATATCAAACATTACATTATAAATTGGGAATCATCCAACCGGGACAATCGTCGTGAAGAAGTTGTACTTGCAAGATTGAGGATCGGGCACACACGGCTAACTCAAGAATACCTGATGACCAAAACTGAAAAACCAACCTGTACAATATGTAACAGTGACCTAACCGTACAAAATATCTTAACTGGCTGTCAATCACGACTTAATTTGGACATTCCTCACGACATGAGAGAACTCCTTGGAGATGGCAGCCCTCATATTGACAAGATACTCTCACACCTAAAAGACACCAACATATTTGACAAAATATAAAGTAAAGTAAAATAGAAAGAACATCAAGGTGGACCAAACACTTCTTCCAAAAGAAGACATTCCCCCCCCCCCAACTGATTGCACTATTTCTAAATACAGCTAAATTTTTTGAATCGGCATTGCTTTGGTGAGGCACAACTAACCTTGAATTAGATCAGTTGGCTGTATAATTAGATTTATACGTAGAATTGAAATTCCTAAGATTGTATATATGTACTAATTAACATAACAGTATATGTATATAGTATTTATTGTATAATTGTAATAATAATTGTATTAGGCCTTAGTTATATAGAATGTACATATATGGACAATAACGTAATATAATGTAGTCATATATAAATGATGTAAGTACAGACAATTATTTAATTTAATATAATGTATAAACGATATAAATATATAGACAATAATGTAATATAATGTAATGATATATACGCAATGTTAACATGTAGTAAATAATGTAATATATATATATATATATATATATATATATTTATTTATATAAATGTAAGGTGTACATCGCTATAAAGCGTTAACACAAAAAAAAAAAATAAAAAAAAAAAAAAAAAAAAGATATTTGATTAGAAGGTTATTCCACATCATAGCATTTTTTTGAATAGTGAATACTTTTTAAATATTAATAAAAAATACTCAATTTTCTATAGTGATCGGATTACGCCTATTTCTTACACATTTTATAAAATTATCAATTGCCAACTTCCGGGCTTAGATTCTCGGGTGGACTGGATATGAGGCCCTAAAAGAGTGATAATCTAGATAGACTATAAAAAAAAGTCCGTCTCGCAGGAACTGCATCATCTTTTTTGTTTCGGTTCCGTTCTTATCCCTAATGTCATTTAAAAAATCTTAGAATAGAAATAAATTCTTTTTTTTATATATCTCGGGAAAATTGTCAACATCCTCTCGAACATCTCGAATAAAAGTGATATTAAGGCGTCAGGGAAACCGGCAGTAGTAACTTACACAGAAGCGGAAATTACACAATCCAGCTCTCATTCTAAAGTAAAGATCTATAAATCAATAAAATAAAACAAAAACGTGCTTGGGCGTATATAAGGGGGGGCTGAAAGGGCTGCCCCCCGCCCGCAATCGGTAAAAATGCGTCGTAAAAACCTTAAAAATAATAATAAGATCACTTAGTTAAGAAAAAAATAATTTATTTTGGGCGTAATAGCGTTTTAATTGTCTAACTATTCCATGTTCTAGATTTTTATTATCCCATACCCCTAAAATCCTTTCAGCCCCCCCCCCGAAATTCTCCCAGTCCCCTCCAAAATTATTTTCTATATAAGCGTGAACATCCTTCTCATTTACTAGCTTTGTTTTATTGAAAAAAAAAATGCAATCAAAATAACAGCACCCAATTAAAAAATAAGGCGTACAACATAAATAAAAATTAATAACTGAGGTAAACAGAGACACAAAAAGAGGAACTACTTCACGAGTTTGTATTGCATTATCAAATGTCAAGAAGAGCCCTATTACGCTGGAACAGCAACATTGCAACCCCAACTTCTAACCTACTCAGTAATCTGTTACACTATTTTCAAATTTGTTGCTCTGGCCGTTTCCGAGAAAACGTAGCTGTGCTACCGTAATATTACGCCAGCACAGCCACCCCCGTAACTTTTGAACTAATTGTCTGACGAAATTCAGACTGGTACCATAATTTGTTGCTCTAGAATGATACCAATCACTATTATTTCAAAATAGGTCTAATGTACTAAATTTGGTGTGCTTATTCCAAAACTGTATTCGGTTTTTTTTTTGTTTTTTTTTTCTACCACGTACCTTTTTTACACAAATAGCAGTTATACCTTAAATGTTTTAATGTAGCTTTGTGTACATAGAACTGAAAAGCAACCAGAATGCGAACAAATTGCGCTGATATCATTGTTGAATTTATGAATGTGCTTCATAACAACATAACAATGTAACAGACAAAAATAAATGCCTTATGGAAAGTGCAATCCATGTTAAAGTAGCTCACCTACGTATAAGTGATGAACAATTTGAAAATCTTACAACTGAAGGCTCTAGATGTTCGGATCCGGTTAGGCGAAATAAACTATTTAACATGTTTTTTTTTTTTTTGTTTTTTTTTTTATTTTTTTACGGATGAAACTCTTAAAAATCAAAATTACACAAAACTGAAAAAATCAATTTCTACGTGCAAAAATACATCGAAAACGTTATTTTTTACAACCTCTCAATAATTTATATTGATGATTTAAAATTTTGAAACTGAAATAGAGATTTAAAATGTATTTGATTTCGCTTTACTTAAAGTTTTATTCAACTTTTTGTATTATTACCAAACGTGCGACTGATTTTTCTAATAAATTAACCATTACCTTTTTATAATAATGTAAAAAATTATATGACATTTTTGAAAGTTAATGTTTTTAAGCGCGTTTAAAAAAATTTGTATTTGTAAAAAGTTGTTTTCTATTTTTTTAATAACTTTTAGTACAAATCTTTTTTACCCTTATGACTGCTATGAAAACATTGACAAGGAAACTAAAAAAAGTCCGACTCGCAGGAACTGCGTCATCTTAGCCCGGTTCCATTCTTACCCCTAGTGTCATCTGTAAAGATTGGAATACAAACATTTATTTTTATATTTTAAGAAACAAACATCTAAACAGTGACATACCGGAGAACGGGAGATTATAAGAATCAGCCTTTTTAGAAATCTGACAGTACCTAGTAGCTACAGGAAATTCACCGCTTCCTCCCTCATTCTTAACTCTCTTAGCTTGTCCACGTGATGCTTTGTTTACATATCTGGTAACAACACCTCTCCCAGACTCAATACGTTAACTAACATTGTCAACGTTATTAGAATAGAAACAATTACATACATTTCTCTGTTATAATTAGGGACCGGATTCTTAGGTTTTCACCTATTTTTTTCCGTTCTCCTAAACATGATAATGAAAGGTTTTTTATACGATTCGCGTCTTGTACTATCATTCATGCAAATTTGGAAGTACCTAAAAAAACCTAGTCAGGATGATATCACCTAAAATCACCTAAATAATGATGGAATGACCTAGACAGACCTAATCTTTAAAATAGAAGATACAATTCTATGAACTAATTTCCTCCATAAGGGAAATTTTACGAGGAGTATCGCTTCCCCCAGAGCCCCATTTTAACGCGCTGAGGAAAACATAATAACAATTGTTGACGCTTTGGATATGAATGAAGCAGCTGCCATTTCTAAAGCTTCGATGCTTCTCCAGAACAATGAGATCCATGCTGCATTCGCATTCCTAAGAGCACATTTCTTAGATCTTCCTAATCTCATTGGAAAATTGGAATGGTCAATCCTGGAGCTAAAAGATGCTATGAAATACTCCCCTATGACGTCTTGTGACGTAAACGGGTGTATCTTTATCTTTTTCCGCTTTTAAGACGGTTCTCTAAGACAACAGAAAGAATTTCGCCGTCGAAAACCTAGGCACCTATATGGTAGTTTACTGTAACAAGGGGTAATACCTATTATAGTTTCAAATTTTCCCTTCTAAATTTTTACAAGATTTAATTATTTCATTTTTAACTTAGTTAAATACCCTTCTATAGGCAGTGAAATTCTTCCTGATGTTCTTTAGAAGTTGGAACTCTTTAGCAGAGAAACTTAAAAATCTCCTTTAAATAATTGTTTAGTTTTATGTTCTTATTTATGTTTTTTATTAATGTATGTTTTATTGTATAATTTAATTTTTTTTTTCTTTTTTTTTAAACATAGTTTTATTTATAAAATGTATTTTATTTAAATAAATTTCATTCACTTTGTTTTTTTAAATAAATATTTTTTTGAATATTTGGCCTACTTATCCTTTTTTTAAAATAATAACTTATATTTCATCATTTTTATTTGCTCATCTTTTTTTTTTCGTTTCGAATGTTATTTATTGTTTATTTTTATGTCACTATATATACATATTTATTAATGAATTATAAATTAACCAAATTATTAATGATAATAATATAATAGGTTAAACTTATTCTTCGTACCTATTGAAACAATTTTATCACCTAAAAAACCTAAAATGCAATTTTAAATAAAAACCTAAAAAGACCTCTTATGCCTGTTGAAAAAACCTAATTGGGTGCTTATTTTATCCTAAAACTCCGGTCTCTAGTAATAATCTATGAATGACTTATAAATAAATAAAAATCACAGCCTTTATATTTATTTAATTAAAATATGAATAAGTGCTGCATAAATAATGTAAGAATTGGTCGGACAGAAAAGCAAATGATACCCGGAAGTTTAGTTTCAAAGCTGGTAAGGGAATTCATACATTCAGGGATTTGCATACTTCAACTACCTATCTTCATATTAGGTATTTACATTACCTTTATACCTCATGTATAACAGACCTGTGTATATATGGTATATATATATATGTATATATATACACATATATATATGTGTGTATGTATATTATGTGTATATATATATATATATATATATATATATATATATATATATATATATATAAGTTAACTTAATCGTGAAAACACGCTAGGAAGAGGGAATAAGAACAGATCTGTACACACTGGAAGCCAGATAACAACTACTTTATTCCTAATTCCTAAGAGCTGATTACAGACTGGGAAGGATTAGAGCTCTGCTCTCTTAGCCTCCTATCTCCCCCTCACCAGTTTTTGGGTAATCTTACAAAAACTATAATTAACAATAATAGTAAAAATACAACAAAAACAAGAATAAATAACAACAAGACACAAAAGATATTACATTATTCAATGAACTTAAGCCTAACATGCATAGGACCTTCTTAGGGCATCATATCATGGCCTCCGCCAAATTTAGAAGAAAAATTGACAAATACAAAACATTTACAAAGGCCGAAGGCCACAACGTTAAAACAAAACCAAAAAAAATAAATGTTACGAAATTTATAAACGAAAACACCCGCGATTTATAGCACGGTCATCGCACACTACACCCCAAGGATTACCACTGAATAAGAGGATGCCACCAACCCCCACAGGAACACACCATGTACAAAGTCACCTGCGAGGAAGCCTCAACTGCTCCAAGTGTACGTGACGTCTCTTCTGCCTGTCTTCACTCTCCACCGTGACTACGTTGTGTTCGCGGTTTGCCACGACCCTGAAAGGGCCATCGTAGCGAGCTCCGTCTTTCTGCCGATCTGCCAGTCTCTTCCGATACACTACGTCACCGATCTGGAGTGGTCGCACAACATCACTCAGGCCCTCGTTGTGTTTGTGCACCCGACGCTCTTTTTCTCGTCGCAGCTTGGCTCGGATCTTTTGCCAACGACCGTCCAGTGCTGCTCTGCTCTCCAAGACCACATTGAGTACAGCTTTATCCGCGGCGGTTTCTGTGACGTTTCGGGGTCTTCCACGTAAACCAAAGACGACCTCGAACGGTGAGAATCCCGTAGTAGCATGAATAGAATGATTATATGCCATTACGGCACGGGGCATTGCATCCTCCGGGGTCATACTCCTGTCCAACTGAAGCACACGCAAATGTTCACTGAGAGTACTATGGGGCCTCTCTACTACCCCACGACTCTTGGGATGTCCGGGAGTGGTTAGATGCCAGGAACAGCCAATCTGTGTCATGTAGTCACGCACCTCGGCATTGTCAAATTCACGGCCGTTGTCCGAAGTAATCTGTAATGGTACCCCGTAGTGCTGACACCATTCCGCCAATGCACCGACTGAGGCTCTCGCCGACTTTGCTGTTATGCGATAGGCTGCTGCTAACTCGCTGAAGGTGTCAACAATGGTGATCCACTTTCGACCTGTCCACGTAAAGATATCAACTTGCAGACTCTCCAAAGGCACGTCTGTCGTTTCAGTCAACTCTTGCCTCACCTGAGCTGGACGTCTGTCATAGTTAGCCCGCAGGCATATGTCACAAGCTGCAATAACTTCCTTGATGGTTGTCCGCATGCCTCTCCAGTAATACCTCCTGCGTAACGCCGCCAATGTCTCGGGTTCCCCTCGATGATTTGTTTTACCAACATGGTAGTCTCGAGTTATATCTTGTTGACGTTGAGCATCAGGAACTGGTTCTGCCCAGGTGGAGCACCGTACGAACCCTCTGTCCAGACCTATACGTTCGGCCTCCCATAAGGACTTGATTTTAGACCATACGACCTCGTTGCCCACATACAAATGGTGTGTTTTGCCTGGTCTAGATGCGTCAGTCAACAACTTGCAAACCGTCTGGAGATTGACACCTGCCTCCGCCCGAATAATACAAATGCGGCATCTCCCCGACCTTTCGTACTCAACACGTGGTGCACCCGTTGGGGTGGAAATCCAAATTATCTGCTGCCGCTTATTGTTGACAATGTCTTCTACTTCGGGTAGGTCGTGTGGATGCTCTCCTGAAGTCCCTGAACTGTCCCCAGTCGATCGCTTATCTGATTCTTGTTCTTCATCTCCCCCCGGTTCTTGCGCCAAAGGAAAGCTGCGGACTTCCGTCGAAGGCCCAGCGTCGCCCTGCGTGACAGCATTCAGCATCTGCGCCCTGGAGAGCCAATCCGCAACTATATTCTCCTTTCCCGGCGTGTAGACTACCGAAAAGTTGTAATGGGCCAGCTTCTCTTTCCAGCGCGCAACTCGCGCAGAAGATTCGCGTAGAGTCCCTATCCACTGGAGAGGCTTATGGTCTGAAGCCACTGTGAACCGACGCCCGAACACATATGGCCGGAAGTGCTCTACCGCCCAGACGACGGCTAGTAGTTCCCGCTAGAGGGTAGAAAACTGGGACTCGGCCTCGGTGAGCCTCCTGCTGGCAAATGCAATCGGCAGCTCCCCGTCTCCTGCTTGTTGTACCAATACTGCTCCAATGGCAAAGTCACTCGCATCCGTTCGTACCAGAAATTCTTTCTGAAAATTGGGGAAAGCCAAAACAGGTGCGCTCTGCAAGCACTCCATGCATTGCCGAACTTTATTTTCAATCTCTGGCGTGATCTCTAGCTTGCGCCCTTTCTTCAGGAGGATATAGTCGACTCGTTCTTGAATAAGAAGTCAACGATGGCAATCTCATTTGACATACACAAGGCTTACGACACAGTATGGCAAAGAGTAATTATTTCTAAACTCTACGAATGGGTGTTCGAGGAAATGCGCTTAAATTTATAAACGGGTTTATCTCGAACAGAACATTTAGAGTTCGAAATGGAGCATGTATTTCAGATGTCTTTAAACAAGAAATAGGCGTTCCACAGGGGAGTGTATTAAGCACAACACTGTTCCTCATAGCAATGGATTCTGTCAGAGAATTTATTCCTCCCGATGTACAGTACTGTCTATATGTCGACGATCTACTCATATTCTATTCGGCAAAGTCAGTTGAAGAATTACAGAATAGAATACAAGAAACAATTCACTCACTCGAACACTGGACGACAAAACTTGGACTTAAATTCTCTACAGACAAGACAAAGTCAATTCTTTTTACGAGAAAACGACGAGACACAAAGTATCAACTACACATATACAATACAATAGTCCCTCAAACAAATGTGATTAAATTTCTTGGCTTACACTTTGACAGTCACCTAACATGGGTTCCTCATCTAAAAGAACTTGTCACTAGATGTAAAAAATCATTACATATTTTGAGAGTTCTTGGTAATACGAAATGGGGAGCAAGCTGGAAAGTAATGCTAACCGTCTATCGTAGTTTCACCAGATCTATCCTGGATTATGGATGCGTTGCGTACTCGTCTGCTAAAACCACTACTCTTAACATGCTCAACATAATACACAACACCGGTATTCGATTATCGCTAGGTGCATTCAGGTCTAGTCCGGTAATGAGTTTACTTGCAGAGGCAGGAGAACCTCCTTTACATATAAGGAGAAACATTCTATTAAAGAGATATTTTTGTAAAATAAAGGCTTTTCCTCCTACTTCATGTGTTAGTGGTATAATACAAAATACGTACTTGGAAGATTATGAACAAAAAAGAAATCATATCCGACCTTTTATTATTAGATGTAAGGAAATCGAAGAAAATTTTGGCTTGGTAATTCCACGTGTAAAAACACACAATCATTCAATAACACCACCATGGACAATACAAAATTTTAACATAGACATAACACTGGCAAAATTCAAGAAGACAAACCCCATGTCAAATTTGCTATACAAACAATACATTACAAAACTGACTTCTGAACACAAAAACAGCATGTTTCTCTACACTGACGGGTCAATAACAACAAACGGCGTAGGAGCTGCTGCAATCATGGAAGATGAAGTACACAGCCAAAAACTCCCTCCTTGCTTCAGCATTCTTGGAGCGGAACTGCATGCCATTCTCCTCGCATTAAATAACGTCCCATCATCACACCTAACACACATAATCATCTGCAGTGACTCTTTGAGCTCACTGCAATGTTTACAAAACATATACTCCACACATCTCACTTGCACGGAAATAAAAGAACAAATTCATAACTTACGAACTTACGGTAAACATGTAACACTATGGTGGCTACCAGGACACCAAAACTTAGGACTAAGTACAAATGCGGACCGACATGCTAAACTTGTAACGGAAAAAGAAACTTACCAACCACTTGAGTCATACTACAAAGACGCATCAAGGTACATTGACCAAACTATCTTAAATAATTGGCAACTAGACTGGACTAACACTACAGACAACAAATTAAGGACAGTGAAGTCTACAGTTAAAGATTGGCCTTCGTCATATAGAAAATCACGGCGCGAAGAAGTGGTAGTTGCAAGACTACGCATTGGCCACAGCCGTCTGACTCACGAATATCTAATGACAAATACGGACAAACCAAAATGTCGATCATGCAACACAGACCTCACAATCAAACATATACTGACTGAGTGCTACTTAAGACGTAATCTAGATATACCATATGACATGACACAACTCCTTGGAGATGACAGCCGCCATATTGACACAATACTCAAACATTTAAAGAACATAAACATCTACGATAAAATATAACACCTCAACGAATACCAAGCCAAAACTTTCTCACAAAAGCATAGCAAACATATGAAAAGATTAGCTAACAGACCAATTTATGTTGCCCTCTACCGAATCGTATTGAAGAAAATGCACATCGCTACCAAAGCGATGCATAAAATAATCAATAATAATAATTTTCTTCTGAAACAACGAGATAGCACATTTAAGCTTATTAAATAAGGCAACCTTTAAGACGGAGATAAAACCTGTAAGTCTACAAATAGCTGATCAAGAAAATATTGAATAATTGAAGAAAACACTAAAATCAATAGTTCATATCTATATGGCTCTTAGTATAGCTTCTAATTTACAAGTCAATATTTCACTAACGGGTGTTTCTTATTAGGGAAATATAATGTAAATCCTAAAAATGTGGTTATTATTTACGATAAGATTTTTTTTTTTTTTATTTATTTATTTGAAATCTGTACAAATTATAAACAGTACAATAATCAAGTTTGATGATGCAGATATTATGAACAAGTTGAAAAAAATGGAAAAAGTAAAATAAAATAAAAACAATACAAAATGTGAAAGAAGCCAGCCATTGTTGGCACTTTCAAAGCTGTCCAAATAAATATTTTAATGATCCCTATATGATCAGGAGAGTAAATTGTCTCGGGGCCACTGTCTCTTGAGCCGCCTGGGAGGATTGTCTGGATGGGATTGGGACGATAGGGATAGACCTTCCGGGTTAGGATGGTAGGACAATTTGGAGTGGAACATTTGGAAACGGGTTTTAGCAAGGTCAAGGACAAATGGAATGTTAAGGTCATTGTGAAGGGTTTTGTTTGAGACGTAGAAAGGGGCATTTACAATTTTACGGAGCACTTTTGACTGGAATGCCTGTATTCTGTTGATGTTGGATGGTTTTGCAGACCCCCAGAGTTCAAGTCCGTATGTCCATATTGGTCGAATGATTGTTTTGTATATCGTTAGTTTGTTCTGTATTGATAATTTAGATGAGGGTCCAAGGAGTCGTCTAAGTAGTCCGTATCTTTTGTTCAGTTCTTGTCTTTTCAGTCTCGTGTGAGGGTTCCATGTCAGTCGGCTGTCAAGGTATAATCCTAGATATCGAACCTCGCTGGATACTGGTAGTGGAGTGTTTTTGAGATGTACAGAAGGGCATGATCTCCGGTTGAGAGTGAATGTAACCTGCTTACATTTTTCCGGGTTGATTTTTACTCTCCACATGTCACTCCAATGTTGTATGGCGGTGAGATGTTCCTGCAGGTGTTGGGATGCTACTGAGGGATCAGGGGAAGTTGACAGGATGGCAGTATCATCTGCGTAGGTTGTTAGTAGGGTTTGGGGGTGTGTGGGAATATCCGCAGTGTAAAGGAGGAAAAGGAGAGGACCAATAATACTCCCTTGAGGGACTCCAGCATTTATGGGGCAGGTCGGGGAAAGAGTTGTACCGTATTTGACTTGGAAGGATCTGTTTGACAGATAGGATTTGAGGATAAGGAAATAGGTGTGTGGAAGTATAAGCTTTACTTTGTAAAGTAATCCCGGGTGCCAAACCCGATCGAATGCTTGAGCAACGTCGAGAAAGGCACTCGTGCAAAAACTCTTACGTTCAAGCGAGGAGGAAATTGAGTCTACGACTCGTAAGCACTGTTGTATAGTGGAATGCTGGAAGCGGAAACCAAATTGATGGTTGGGAATTGTATTCGAGGATTCTATGATAGGGAGGATTCTTTTGTACAGGAGTTTTTCGAATATTTTGGACATTAATGGGAGAAGGCTGATGGGCCGATAGGAAGAGGGGCAATCTGGAGGTTTAAAGGGTTTGGGGATAACGACGACGACTGAGTGTTTCCAGGGATTCGGGAAATGGGTTGTTCTTAGGATTGAGTTATAGAGGTATGTAAGGAATATAATGGCCTTCTGGGGGAGGTTTTTGAGTATTGTGGAGGTGATAAGATCATAACCGGGAGATTTCCTAGGAAGGTGTTTGATGATGTATTTAACATCGGATGGATGGAAAGCTTTGGGAGGGAAGGACAAAGGTAAAGGAGAATTCAGGTAATGTTCGATATCTGCATCATGGGAAGGGCTCATTTGAGGATTAGGGGAAAATACTGTGGTTAGGTGTGTGGAGAGGAGGAGCGCCTTTTCTTCATCACTTCTGGCCCAGGTCCCATCGTTGCGTTTGAGAGGGGAAGGGATTGAGTGGAACTTAAGGATTCTACGAGTGACTGTCCACAAAGAACAGTCTTGTGTAGAGAGGGATGAAAGGTATTCGTTAAAGGATTCTGAACGGAATTGGGATAGGTATAATCCTAGATATCGAACCTCGCTGGATACTGGTAGTGGAGTGTTTTTGAGATGTACAGAAGGGCATGATCTCCGGTTGAGAGTGAATGTAACCTGCTTACATTTTTCCGGGTTGATTTTTACTCTCCACATGTCACTCCAATGTTGTATGGCGGTGAGATGTTCCTGCAGGTGTTGGGATGCTACTGAGGGATCAGGGGAAGTTGACAGGATGGCAGTATCATCTGCGTAGGTTGTTAGTAGGGTTTGGGGGTGTGTGGGAATATCCGCAGTGTAAAGGAGGAAAAGGAGAGGACCAATAATACTCCCTTGAGGGACTCCAGCATTTATGGGGCAGGTCGGGGAAAGAGTTGTACCGTATTTGACTTGGAAGGATCTGTTTGACAGATAGGATTTGAGGATAAGGAAATAGGTGTGTGGAAGTATAAGCTTTACTTTGTAAAGTAATCCCGGGTGCCAAACCCGATCGAATGCTTGAGCAACGTCGAGAAAGGCACTCGTGCAAAAACTCTTACGTTCAAGCGAGGAGGAAATTGAGTCTACGACTCGTAAGCACTGTTGTATAGTGGAATGCTGGAAGCGGAAACCAAATTGATGGTTGGGAATTGTATTCGAGGATTCTATGATAGGGAGGATTCTTTTGTACAGGAGTTTTTCGAATATTTTGGACATTAATGGGAGAAGGCTGATGGGCCGATAGGAAGAGGGGCAATCTGGAGGTTTAAAGGGTTTGGGGATAACGACGACGACTGAGTGTTTCCAGGGATTCGGGAAATGGGTTGTTCTTAGGATTGAGTTATAGAGGTATGTAAGGAATATAATGGCCTTCTGGGGGAGGTTTTTGAGTATTGTGGAGGTGATAAGATCATAACCGGGAGATTTCCTAGGAAGGTGTTTGATGATGTATTTAACATCGGATGGATGGAAAGCTTTGGGAGGGAAGGACAAAGGTAAAGGAGAATTCAGGTAATGTTCGATATCTGCATCATGGGAAGGGCTCATTTGAGGATTAGGGGAAAATACTGTGGTTAGGTGTGTGGAGAGGAGGAGCGCCTTTTCTTCATCACTTCTGGCCCAGGTCCCATCGTTGCGTTTGAGAGGGGAAGGGATTGAGTGGAACTTAAGGATTCTACGAGTGACTGTCCACAAAGAACAGTCTTGTGTAGAGAGGGATGAAAGGTATTCGTTAAAGGATTCTGAACGGAATTGGGATAGGGAAGATTTCAGTTGGCGTGTCAGTCTGTTGTATGCGTTTCTGTCCGAGGGATAACGGGATCTTTGCCATAAAGCCCTGGCTCGTCGCTTGGCTGCAAGGAGTTCTTGGATGTGGTTTGGGAGTTGCATTTTGGGTGGAGGAGGTAACCCTGTCCTTGGTCGGCATGAATTGCGGGCACTGTCCTGGATGGCTTTAGTAAACAATTCAGTGGCTTTGTCTAGGTCTGAAGGGGTTTTTAGGGAAACGGTTAGGTCTATGGAGTGCTCTAGGTTAAGCTGAAATGATTGCCAGTTGATAGGACCGGGTGTGAGGGTTGGTTGTATTGGACGGGGTACAGCGGATGAGAAGAGGGTTAGAAGGATCGCAGAATGGTCCGACGATAGGTCGAGGAGCGAATCAACAGAAGTCGCTATACCTCCCAAGCCAGACGAGATGAAGAAGTCGACTAGGTCAGGACTACGGGATGGATCGGTTGGCCAGTAGGTTGGTGTGTTTGGCGATATAGGGAGATAATTCTGGGAGTTAAGGATATCATAAAGGATTCTGCCACGGGAGTTAGCTGAACGGCTTCCCCACATGGGGTGTTTCGCGTTGAAATCACCCCCGGTGAGGAAGCGGGGACCAAAGGATTGGAATATTGACAGGAATTCAGGATGGTAAATGGAATGGTTGGGAGAACAATACACTGCGGACAGTATGATATCGAAGGGAGAAAGGGAAAGGGATATGGATGTTACCTGCAGGCTTGCTGATGCGATGCTGGATTCTTGGTGATGCTTGATGTTGCTCTTGATTAGAATCAGAGTGCCATGCTGCGCCAGAGATGGATGGTCGGTTCGATAACAGGAGTAACCCTTGACACCGAATGTCATGGATTCTTTCAGGTGTGTTTCAGTTATAAGTGCAATGTCAATGTTTTTGTCAGTTAGTAAAAGTGTGAGTTCTTGTCTTCTTGTTGTGAGTCCGTTGGCATTCCACAAAAGAATTGAGAGATGGGAATTATGGAAGCGTTGCATTCTGGGATTTAGGAAGGAAGTGTGCTATAAGGGTGGTCATCAGGTTAATTAAAGGAGTAAGAAGGGTTTCGAGTTTATTTAGGAAAGAGGAGAAAAGCATCATTGGATCTTGAGCCTGGTGCTGTGTGGTTTGCTTAGACGGGGCGGGAGTAGATGGGAAGGTAGGCAAGGTTTGGGGTTGCGGAGGAGTAGTAGAAAAGGTAGGAAGGGAAGATGGTTCATGTGGTTTCTGAGCTGGTTTAGGGACAGGCGGCTTCTTTTTCTCGAGCGTGGTTAGCAGGGAGGAGTAGGTGACGTTCGGCCGGCGATGGGACGATTCTTGTGCTGCTGGAACGGGCTGAAGGCTGGGGAAGTGGGATGGTCCGCTGGGTGGTAATGATTTCTTGGCGTCTTTTTGATGACTGAGCTGGGTTCTCTGCCGTTGCATTCTGATTGTTTTGAGTGCTTTATATACTTCACACCCTTTGTAGCTGGCAGTGTGATTTTCGCCGCAGTTCGCGCAGCTCGCAGGGGCTTCGATTGGCTTGTGGCAGTCCTTAGAGGGGTGTTCAGATCCGCATTTGACACATTTTGATTTGTGATGACAATATGTGCGGGTGTGATTGAACTCTTGGCAGTTTTGGCATTGTATGACATCGCCCCTGCGTCGCGGTTCTTCTACTTTTATTTTTGTGTACAGTAGGTATTGCTCGCGGAAAATTTCCTTGCTCTTTTCGTTTTTTTCCAGGTCGACGAAGAAGAGCGGCAATTGGGCCTTTGTGACTGGGTGCCGTACGTTATGGGCTCGTTTGACGGAGTAGCCTTTATTGGAGAGCTCACTAATGATGTCTTCGGGGGGCGTTGAGTGGTGGAGGTGTCGGATGACCACCCTGTAGGATTTGTCCTCGGGTAACTGGTAGCAGTGAAAATCTGCTTCCTTGCTTTCCAGGTGTCGTATGATGCTTCTGTAGGAGTCACTGCTAGTAGGCTTTATGACGATGTCATTGAACCTTGCCCGGCATTCAAAATTATTTTCTCCAACGACATCTTTCAGGGTGCTGCTAAATTTTTTGAAATCCGATACCTTCCTGATGTAAATGTTAGGAGGTTTCATAGGATTTTGCGACAGATTCCGGCACACTTGATTGTTTTCTGAATTTCTGGAGTGAGTTGAGGGGCTATTTTGAGGTAGAGTGGACTTTTTTTGTTTTATCTTGGGTGGTGTTAGTACGTCACTGGCTCTCTTACGTAATCTTTTACGTCTTCCGGTGGCGACGTTTTCGACATCTTGGGCTGAGGTTGATTCAATCACAGTCATATTTTGTTCGCTAGCCTCAATAGAAGACATAGTCAACAGCTGTTAATAGTACAATTAAAAAAAAAAAAAATAAAAAAAAATAAAAAATAGTTGTCTCCGGCGAGCTGCGAACCCGAGACACTTAAGTTAGCAGAATCGTACGCTGCCACTGAGCCAAGGAGGCTGACGTAAATCAATTAGTAGCGCAGGGCCTAGTATCTAAAATACTGAAGGGGCATTGACAGCCTCTATCAGGCGAGTGCAGGAGCGCCCCCACCACTAGCCTCAGCTAGGGTAATGGCCCACACAACGATAGAAAATGAGTGTTTTACTCACTTATTTTGTGGTGATCCAGTGAGTGAAATTTCTTCAAACTACACACTAATGTTCACTAGTGGCTCAGCTACCACTGTGCAACTTTTCATTCACGGGAAACACCTCGGTCCACTTTGAAAACACTAATTTCAGAGAGCTGTTTAGATCGCTGTGTCGTTGGCTACACCTGGGACAGAACTACGATAAGATAACCAGAAATCCGTGTTTTTTTTTCTTTGTTTTTTTTTGTTTTTTTTTTTTGTTTTGTTTTTTAAGATAGACAAAATGTTCAGATAGAACGTTCATTTCTGCTCCTCTGAACTACAAATGAGGTGCAGAATAAACCCCTAAACTTATGACATCTCAATGCGGGACACCCTGCATAAAGAGACAGATGTGTGAAAAAAAAAAAAAAATTAATCGGACCGGGTTTATTTTTATTATCTGGTAGAAAGGATCGATGCAGATTTGAAGAACTTTTTAAAAACGTCTTTCACGAGAAGAATCTTAATTAAAACGTTCCTTATAAATGTGCTAAAAGACACATCATAATAATACACAGGTCGTAAAATAATATCAGAAAAATACCTTTTCGATGTATGTTTGAACGTAAAAAATGGTAGAAACATCAGTTTTGCATTAGTTTAAATTTTAAAAGTTTAATCCGTCGTGTTATATAGTTTAATCCACAAACGTGAAGGCAAATACCTAGAGACCTTCATTTGTAAGATATCAATTTTTCATCAGTTCTACGTAGGTGAAGGATATTTAAAAAAAAAAAAAAAAAAAAAAAAAAAAAAAAAACTTATGTAGTATCTTGAGGCTATTGTAGCAACGATTTTTGGAAACGACTGGAGCAACAAATTCGTGATTGTTCTCAATCCAGAGCAATAAATTATGGCACCAGTCAAAATTTCGTCGGACAATTAGATCAAAAGTTACGGGGGTGGCTGTGCTGGCGTAATATTACGGTAGCACAACCACGTTTTCTCGGAAACGGCTGGAGCGACAAATTCGTGATTGGTGTCATTCTAGAGCAACAAATTAGCAACAAATTCTGGTACCAATCTGAATTTCGTCAGACAATTAGATCAAAAGTTACGGGGGTGGCTGTGCTGGCGTAATATTACGCTAGCACAGCCACGTTTTCTCGGAAACGGCTGGAGCGACAAATTCGTGATTGGTGTCAATCTAGAGCAACAAATTATGGTACCAGTCTGAATTTCGTGAGACAATTAGTTCAAAAGTTACGGGAGTGACTGTGCTGGCGTAATATTACGCTAGCACAGCCACGTTTTCTCGGAAACGGCTGGAGCGACAAATTCGTGATTGGTGTCATTCTAGAGCAACAAATTCTGGTACCAATCTGAATTTCGTCAGACAATTAGATCAAAAGTTACGGGGGTGGCTGTGCTGGCGTAATATTACGGTAGCACAGCCACGTTTTCTTGGAAACGGCTGGAGCGACAAATTCGTGATTGGTGTCAATCTAGAGCAACAAATTATGGTACCAGTCTGAATTTCGTGAGACAATTAGTTCAAAAGTCACGGAGGTGGCTGTGCTGGCGTAATATTACGCTAGCACAGCCACGTTTTCTCGGAAACGGCTGGAGCGACAAATTCGTGATTGGTGTCATTCTAGAGCAACAAATTAGCAACAAATTCTGTTACCAATCTGAATTTCGTCAGACAATTAGATCAAAAGTTACGGGGGTGGCTGTGCTGGCGTAATATTACGCTAGCACAGCCACGTTTTCTCGGAAACGGCTGGAGCAACAAATTTGAAAATAGTGTAACAGATTAGCAACAAATTACTGAGTATGTTAGAAGTTGGGGTTGCAATGTTGCTGTTCCAGCGTAATAGAGCTGTCAAGCAGGTCATTTTTCGAGGGTTATGGCTGGGGCTGTAACGGTACTTATTGTCAGGACCTTAGAAAGAGGACCAGGTAGCATAAGTATTGTTGACTCGACAAATTTCTAGCCGAGTCTAGCATATTATGTTGAATAATACTAAAGATAATTCTGGACTCGCCTTTTCTCAGAAATGGTTAATCTAATTAAAAAAAAGTGTGAATACAAGTTTTGTACATAATTGCACGATCTAAATTTTTTTTCTGAACTATTTTTACCATAAATCAAAACGTTTCGCTGAAAATTCCTAGAAACCTTTTTTAGCGAACTTTGACCTCAAAAAAAAATCTTTGCACTCATGGGATCGATAAGGGCTTTTCCCAATTCCCTTATAATGTTGTCCCAAACGTTCAAGCAAATTTTCAGGTTGCTAGGAATTTATGCAAAGGTACTCATATTTTTCTAACTCATCTAATTCTAACAGCAGAAAATTTGTTCTCACTTTAACTATTTTAAACACAAATACATTTACCTAATATAAGAATTACAAAAATAAAAAGCAATAAAAAACTAAGGGAAAGAGATAAAAATTACAATAAGAACGACAAAAACCCGTTCATAAGAACAAAACAGACGTATTTAAAGTTTAAAGCACTTATTTCTCCGATTGAAATAACCTAATCAAAAATAGTTTTAGAATCTTTTTTGTAGAACATTTAGTAAGCTTTCAGATAGTTTCTATCCAATTACCACGATTTCCCAACCGTGTTCGAGATATTAATGAAAGTATACGAAGTTCCCAAAGCTTTTCATGTCCGTTCATAAAATATTTTATTCTAACCCTTCCTTAACTCCAATCGTAACCAAACTTTCAACATATTAGTTTCGATGAAATTCCAACATGCGAAAAATGTTTCAACTGAATCCCATGATTCCAAGTACCTAAACCAAAAACGGTATTCAAAAACTATTTTTCCAATTTTCCCGAAAACGGTTAAAGCTATCGCCTTGAAAATTGGTCCATTCGTTTTCCTAACCCAAGAAGCTTATAAAAAGAGTACTTACAAGCTTATGAACTCAAAAACATAAGCGTTACGATTTTTTTAGCGCGAATTTCGCCCCAAACGCCATCTTCCAGTGGGCGGATTCTGCTGGTTAACGAATTTGACCTTTCAAATTGGACGACGGATTTTTGTACCAAATTTCATCACAATCGGACCATTAGGGAAGCCAGAAATGAGCGAACAGACAAATATATATATATATATATATATATATATATATATATATATACACACACACACACACAAATTTGAACCACCGTTATTTTCGGTCTCTACGGGTTCTGAAACGCGAAAATAAGCGGGGTTCCTCCCTATGAAGGGAGGGAGGAACCGCGCTAAAACACAAAAATATAAAATTAATGGTACATAGTCACTTGAGAGCAAATTGATGCTGTCATTATAGTACAAACGTAGTAATGCGTTCGTTTACATTCGCGAATGTAATCTATTAAAGCGATATCGATCCAAATGACCAAAATAGAATGACCTGAAAGCAAAGAAGGTATTATATTTAATTAATGTGAACGTAAAATTCGTTATACCAAAGGAACTGGAAATAAATATCATGCAATAATTGTGTTAATATTAAACCGCCATTCAATGATTCCTCCGTCATGCTTAAAATAACAATGAATGAGTTACCTGAAGTTCTACCTAAATGCAACGAATTTCGATCATTTTATCATTACACATTCCGGCTATAGAAATTTGCACGCCTATCTTTCTTATAAGTTACACGTAAGGCCCAGCGCACACGGTGAGACTGTTTTGCAACTCCAGTTGCAAACTAGTTGCACGCGCAACTATTTTGGGACTTCGGCAATGTATTTCAATGGACAGGCGCACACGATGGAACTTGTTTTGGACGATTTCAAACCAGTTTGAAACCAGTCATATGCAACCGTGGGCCCGCGGTTGCAGTTGCGTTGCATTTGAGTTTTACGAGACTTTCGTCGGACAGCCATGCGACCTATCGATATTTGCGGTTACTTAGTTACAAAAAGGTTTATTTATTACATATGTTTTTCAGCTATGTTATGTTGGGTTATGTAAAAATAAAGGCAGTTTTAAGTAAAGTGTATTTAAGCCATATAGCCAATAACAACATGTGCCATCAAGAACTTAACGTGAAGCAATTTTTGATTTAAAACGGATGTCAGATTCGTTTTTCGCACATGAAAAAACCCCTAAATTCAAATTTTGTGAATATTACAAAAATAAAAAAAAAAGCTATTTTAAATTTCACTAAGGGGGAGGGTCCTTATAAGTTTGTTAAAGATTCAAGAATCCGGCCATATTTCAAAGAATATTTACCCGATCCAAACCAAACTTGGAGGGTCGATAAAGGCCATAATGTGGTAAATTTCCTTCCAATCTACGTGTGGCCATAATGTGGTGTTTCTACCTGTTCTGGGATTGACGTTATATGCAAGAAGGTTAACATTTTATTTTTATTTTGAGAACCATTTTTTGCAAGTACATTTTGATATAATGCAATAGTCATTTATATGGTTAGAACAAGGAGTCTTTCTTCTTTTTAAGGATTTCAATGAATTAAAAATGGGATTATCTCAAGAGGAGATATTGAATTTCAAAACGTCACGTTACTTTTTCGCTTACTTTGTAGTCTCCTTCAGACTGGGGAAAATCATTATTTTTTGTTTTCAATGATATTCACCACATTTTGGGGTGCTTATTTCTGCTATTATTTTTGGTATAAAAAAATGTATAATACTAGTTTACTTGAAAACATAAGCATATTTTTGAATGTATTTGATGAAATATAAATTATTGTTTAACGATTATATTTTTCTTTTAATCTAGGAACTCTATAAAACAAATGAATTGGTGAAAGAATCATGTCGATATAATTTTTTAAACTCGATATAAAAAAGTCCGTCACGCAGGAGCTGCATAACTAAGCACTTTCCTCAGAATTTGGGTAGTATAGACTGCTTTCCAGAACAATTTGCTTAAAATATCCTACATAAATAAAATAAAAACATGAATAGTTCTCTTTTAATTTTGTAATGAGTAACTGATAAATTATTAATTTGCTTCCAGAGTTATGTTTACACATGGTACCTACTAGAGACCTGCACGAGTAAGTATGGCATCGCGTAATCACGAGTAGGTATACTCATGGGACGAGTACCTCGATTACTTTATGTGTACTCATACTCATTCCGAACACCGGCATCGGCATCGTGCCGCATCGGCATCGCCGAGTAAAATAATATTTGGCATCGGCATCGCCGAGTACAGAGGGGTTTGGCATCGGCATCGTGGAGTATTGCAGGTTTGGTATCGGTATCGCCGTGAATAACTACGTTATATACTGGTTCGCCTCGCCATGTGTAATGAAGTCCACTGTATTACTTACAACTCAACGAAACTACAGTGACTATACAATTGTAACGTAAACAAAAACAATGTAATACAGTCTATATTAAAATCCAGAAGAATCAGTAATAAAGGTAATATAAGAAATAAACATTTTTTTAAGGTGATAAAAGAAAAAAAAACATAAATAAAGGCAGATATAACCGTTAATCCTGTCCTGCCGAATGTAAAAAGACGTTCTAGGTAACGTTTTTTTTTTTATTTTTTATTTTGTCATTCACATTCACGCGCGTTTTTTCCTGTTTCTAATATCAGCATTTAAGATGTAGAGTTTTCCAGCTCTACTCTAATCCACATAATATGTGGAAACGCTGTTGTTTTAAAAATATATTATGTTTCCTTGAAATACGTGGACTGGCACCGTATAAAAAATATGTTAACATTTACTACACATTACAAATGGTAGCTCGTCTTACGCACCATCACTTTCAATTACGATTTTTTTTTAAACAGGACCATACAAAACTTAACCATAATATTCTCCAATGCGAAATTGGGGGAAATAACCCCCATATTAGCCCCCGCAAAATTGACCTTGAAATTTTATTCAAGGTGAATTTTTTAATTGCATATTTCGAATCTAATAGTCATAAAGAAGGAAAAAGTCAACGATAATATAGGTCAGAAATGACTCCTTAAGCTCATAATGACCATTAACAGCGTTTAAGTTGGCCATTCCATTCTAAAGATGACGAACACGATGAAAGTATATCAAAATCTAATTCATGAAGAACAAAGAAATAATACAGATAGGTTTCTATTAGATTTAATCCAACGCGAACACAAATTTCAACAAAACATGTGAAATTTTTCCCGCACACAGAACTCCATTTTCTTAGGAATATTTTCGAGTCCAAGATCGTTAATCCATTGTACATATGCCTGGCCACAATCTTTGAAACTTATACGGGTTGTTCTTAAAAAATTAAAAACGTCACGATTTTTGTTCATATTGCTATGAATGCTAGCCTGATACTGAATTTGATTTGTTTGTGGACTTTCTTGTGTTTACAATTCACGAGGAATAAAGACAATAATACCTTCATAAATTATAAACAAACATTTAAGACAAAGAAACTGGAATTAATAGGGACAACATTTGAAAAAAAGCAAGAGCTAAAAGAAAAAAAAATTCTAGTAAACTCGCACAAACTCGCAGATAAATATTAATGGAAAGTAAACTATAGACCTTCTAGTCAATTTCTGTTCTGGTAGATTTCTAAGCGATTTTGAGCAATTTTCGTTATGAATGTTTCAATTTTTTCAATGCTTTTCATTAAAAAAAACATTAAGAGTCTATAGAAGTTCGAGCTGTATGCACTTAAATTATGGCAATATAGTTAAATTATCGGAATAAAGATGATTCATTAATTTTGGTTCATCAAAATAGTTGTGGTCCTTTTTTTAAACAAAGGACATTTTCCATGGACAGTCGTTTTAATAAGATATCTTAGGTGGAAATTTTTAATTAGAAAAATACTGACAATGATAATAGAAAATAAGAACAACATCTTAACACAAAGAAATGGGTAAATCCGAAATTTCAGATATTGATCCTATGTCCACCAGCTGGCTCGCCTCACACACCGTATCTAGTTAGCGTTTCTTGTGCCCTGACGACCAGCGGTCTGGTGGTAGACCGCCGCAAATTCTTGTTATATGTAATTGTTTTCTATAGTATTCCTGAGAGTTATTAATAATTTTTATTTTACTAGTCGTTAAACTACACCAAAATACCAAAGATGGCTTTTATGGAGGTCTTCGTTCTGAGGTTTTTCATAGCAGGCGGGAGGAAGTTCATTGTGCCACTCATTAATATTTGGAAAAATTCTTATTACTTATTATGACTCTATATGATACAATGTATTTATCAGAGCTTTAAATGTTTTCAAATCATTAAATTGGATAGAATAAAACCATCCCAAATAAGACCTTATTTTTAATAGTAAGCTGGTTTTCAAGGAGGTATGAGAAAAACACACACAAGCGCATACCATGAGATTTATTTAACCCATTCGGGCCTATGCGTCAGCAGATAGCTTGCCTTTCTATCCCGCTATGCCGGGGCTTGTTTGACATTTTACTAAATTGTAATTAATCCACTAAAAGTACATCATTTTTAAAGTTTCTTCACTTATTTATTTGTTTCATATGTTTACCGAAATAACAATACAAAAGGAAGACATAGGCCCTGATTGAAATTCTTTTTGAAGCTAACAGTCCTGAAAGAGTTAAGGTAGTAGGCCAACTACCTAGGTAGGTGGGGACTTGTCCAAAAATATTAGGTTCATCTGCGTCTGCTTTAATGTGTGGTAGATCTAGTGTGATTTTGGCTGATATATATTTCTCTGTTAAGGTGTAACATGCCTCCGAGAAATGGCAGAAATAATTCATAAGTCCAAATCATATGATGCCCTTTACCGAAGGATTGTACTAGAGTATGGATGGAATTTTAGACAATGATTTAGATAAATAAAATTAGTTATCAGATTTCATAAAAAAATTATTTAGGTAAATGAAGAAAGGTTGATAGATGAGGCTTGAGCAATATTATTCATCCTGATTAAGCAATGAAATTATTCTTGATGAGGCAAATAAAAGGATACTTTCTGCAACTAGTTCAGGAATAAGTGACAGGTCTAGAACAGCGTTGGATGAAACCAAAGAACGAACCAAGAAGGGAATCATCCACTCGATTGAGAAAAAAGGGAAATAGAGCGAGTTCAGCTTGTCTAGTGCTTTTCGAAAGTACATCTCCTGAATCGTCATTATATAATAAAATGAAAAAAAGGGGAAATATATTGAAATATTAGTGATTGCCGTAATATAATAATAATAAAAATGATGATTGGTAGTTAATAAGTAAAGACTTTTTTTTATTTATTCTTTTTTTTTTTAGGACGCTTAGACACCTAGGTCATTAATAAATATCATTAGTATTAAACGCATCCCCCAAAAAACATAAATGTGAAATAGAGGCCAAGTTCCCCCCAAAAATATTTGCCAATACAAGAGATGATACAAGAAAGAAATGTCCAAGTTCATTACTTAGAAGACCTATTAGTTACTTACTAAGTACAGTAAAGACACTTCAACTGACCTTTAAAAACAACGATAAAAATACTTTTATCCAGGTACTAAAATATAAATTTCCTCAACCAGGTATATTATTAAACTTGGCAATGTTTTATTTGTGCCGAAATTATCTTTAGAGAGAAAAGTAAACATTGCCAAGTTTAAGAATATACCTGGTTGAAGAAATTTATATTTTAGTAACTGGATAAAAGTATTTTTATTGTTATTTTTAAAGGTCAGTTGTGTCTTTATTGTTCTTAGTAAGTAATTAATAGGTCTATCTAAGTAATGAACTTGGACATATCTTTCTTGTATCATCTTCTTGTATTGCCAATATTTGTTTTGGGGGGGGGGACTTGGCCTCTATTTCACATTTATGTTTTTTTTTTGGGATCTCATTACTATTTTCTAAGTATCAATTAAAATTTAGTTGCCGCATACCTACTGGCTTTTGTACTTCATATAAGACCAGGGTCTTTGGAGTCTGCATAAAGTTCTTCTTACTGCTTGATATTTGACAGATGAAAGACCTTTTTGACCTTAGTCAAGTGCATTCCCCGGACCAAGACCTACCTGTGTGCCAAGTTTGGTCAAAATCGGTAAAATGGTGTGAATTAGTGTAAGAACAAACATGCCGACAGACAGCTGATAGACGATTTTGACGTAGCCTATGACACTCCCCGGATAATAAACTACCTATATACCATGTTTGATCAAAATCGGTCAAATCGTGTGGATTTGTATAAGGAATAAACAGTTAAGCAAACAGCTGATAGACTCTTTTGAAATATCCTATGACACTCCCCGGATCAAGACCGACCTGTGTGTCAAATTTTGTCAAAATCGGTCAAACTGTGTGGATTTGTATAATAAACAAACAGACAGATAGACAGCTGATTAATGATTTTGACATAGTCTATGCCAATCCCAGGATCAAGACCTACTGATTTGCCAAGTTTGGTCAAAATCGGTAAAATGGTGTGAATTAGTGTAAGAACAAACATGCCGACAGACAGCTGATAGACGATTTTGACGTAGCCTATGACACTCCCCGGATAATAAACTACCTATATACCATGTTTGATCAAAATCGGTCAAATCGTGTGGATTTGTATAAGGAATAAACAGTTAAGCAAACAGCTGATAGACTATTTTGAAATACCCTATGACACTCCCCGGATCAAGACCGACCTGTGTGTCAAATTTTGTCAAAATCGGTCAAACTGTGTGGATTTGTATAATAAACAAACAGACAGATAGACAGCTGATTAATGATTTTGACATAGTCTATGCCAATCCCAGGATCAAGACCTACTGATTTGCCAAGTTTTGTTAGAATCGGTCAAACGGTGTGTATTTGTATAAGGAACAAACAGACAGACAGACAGCTGATGGACAATTTAACCTAGCCTAAGATTCCCCCCATATCAAGACCCGCCTTTGTCCCAAGTTTAGTCAAAATTGGTCAAACGGTTCAGATTTGTATAAGGAACAAACCTACAGACAGACAGCTGGTATAAGATTTTGACCAAGCCTATATGCTTCTAAATGTTTCTTAAAACATCAAATATAGGTTCTTCATTCCGAGACGATTCATTGGATACCCCATGTGATATTAGGTGGAATGGATTAATTTATAGAAACAGTTGTTTTGATTTCACAGATGTTTTTGGTTGGTTATGTGGGATTAAACTTGAAATTAGTGAATAAAATGAGATAAATATTTAAACTGCGTTTAAATACTATATTGGCGACGAGGATGCCGAGAAAACAATCTGTCCCACTGAGGATGGAAGAAGAAGGGAGGGAGGAGTTTAGTTTGGCACGGCGGATTGCTGCCTTCAGTTTCCAGGCTTTCGATAATTCAGTAAGTTGGAAATGTTATATAAATCATTTTGAACGTATTTGCAGGCTAAAAGGTTTTGGATCACCAGAGCAGAGTGAAATAAGAAAAGAACTTCTACTTGCGTATGTAGGGACTACATGTTTAGCTGCAATTCAGAATTACTTTTTTCCTAAAAGCTTGGACGACTGTTCCTATTCAGAAGTAGTGAATGGATTCACAGCCATATATATGCCTTCAACTACGATTTTTACTAGCCGTATAAACTTTGAGCAAGCAAATAGGTCTGTTGGAGAGTCTTTTATGGAGTATGCAAATCGATTGAAGGAGCTTAGCTCGTTCTGTTCGTATGGGGCTAGCCTGGACGAAAGACTCCGAGACCGTTTTGTGGCTGGTGTTGGCCACCTTAAATTTGAAGCCGATGTGAGACAAAGATGGCCGGATGGAGTCGACACTGCCAACAAGCCCGTGTCATTTCAGCAGGTCTTACAGTTAGGATTAGTGTTAGAGAAGTCAGAGAAGGAAACCGAGAAAGATAAGGGAACTTTCTCTATTGAGAAGGTTAGTTCATTTTCCAAATCCCCGACATGCCAGGCCTGCGGGTTTGAAAAGCACCGAGTTGGGAGCTGTCCAGCCGAGAAGGTTGTGTGTAGACGCTGTTCTAGACGAGGTCATTATGCTAGATGTTGCAAGCGTTCGGACAAAGGAGTGAGGGCTGTGACTACAGGAAGTAGGAGTAGTGGAAGCGAAGATGAGGTGGAGCCCACAGTCGTTCGGGCAATCGAGACAAAAGCACCAAGGGCCACAATCGATGTTAAGCTTAATGGACAGTGGTGCAGAATGGAGTATGATTCAGGGGCACGTGTGTCGACAATCAACAGATATTGGTGGGAGAAATTAGGGTGCCCAAAATTATCCAAGTACAGAGGCTCGCTAACAGGGTATGGAAAAAATATTTTAAAATCGTTAGGCACGACGAACTTGAAGGTTGAGCTGGATCAGCGGACGTTAAGTCTTCCTGTAGTAGTAATGGATGAGAATGATGGGCCTCTATTTGGATTACCATGGTCTCTGGCATTTGAACTGAGCTTACCAAAGCATGTGACAGTCAGAAAAGTAGGTTCAGCTAATTCCACCTCTCCAAACAATAGACCTCAGAAAGAGCGACCTTTAGGGAAAAATATTACTAATCTATTGAACGAATTTCAAGATATTTTTAGACCTGAGTTGGGCACGGTTCGTGGAGTAAAAGTGCAGCTGCATCTTAACGAGTCTGCTGTCCCGAAAGCTTTTAAAGCTAGACGCGTCCCTTTTTCACTGAGAAAGCCGGTGGAGCAGGAGCTACGTCGACTCGAGTCTCAGGGGATTATTGAAAAGGTGGATCCAGCGATGACTCCGATAGAATGGGCGACTCCAACGGTAAATATAGATAAGGGAAACGGAGCAGTGAGAATCTGTGGGGACTTTCGAGTGACTCTGAACCCTGTCTTAGCTGAAGAGTTTTATATAATGCCGACTTTTGACGACCTAGTATCCAAACTGGTAGGGTCAACTGTTTTTACGGTTGTCGATTTACGGGATGCGTACCTACAGTTGGAGGTGGCAGACGAATCCCGGAAACTACTAACCATTGCGACCCACGTAGGATATTATCGTTACCGTCGCATGTGTTTCGGGTTAACGAACGCCCCTGCTAGATTTCAAAGATTTATGGATGATTTGCTGGCGGGAGTGTCCAAAGTAGCGGTCTTACTTGATGATGTAGTGGTGGGGGGAGAAAATATGACGGAACATCTGCGTCTTCTTAAGGAGGTTTTTGCACGAATAAGGGCAGCGGGACTACGGTTAAAGCTGGAAAAATGTCAGTTTGTACAAGATTCGGTGCAATACCTAGGCCATCAGCTCGACAGAGAGGGCATTCACCCGACACCAAACAAAGTTCAAGCAATTAAGGACACCCCCTCTCCGAAAACGGTTAAGGAGCTTCGGGCTTTCCTTGGTTTGGTAAACTTTTATGAAAAATTTATCCCCCACCTCCATGCAATTTGCGCGGATCTCCATAAGTTGACCAGCAATAAAATGCGATGGAGATGGACTGAAAAGGAGGAAGGTGTCTTCCAGCGAATAAAGGATACGCTCGCAACCAGTGACAATATTGTTCCTTATGACATAAATAAACAGCTGATTTTGCGTTGCGATGCCTCGGAAGCAGGTTTAGGAGCGGTACTTTTACATCGTATGGAAGACGGGTCGGAGCGACCGATAGCTTTTGCCTCAAGAAAGTTGAATAAATCTAAGGAACACTACGCATCCATTGATCGTGAGGCACTGGCGTTAGTGTTCGGAGTAAAGAAATTTCATCAATTTGTCTGGGGAAGGAAATTTCAGCTGATCATTGATCATAGGCCTCTATTGCGTATATTTGGTGAGAAGAGGGATTTGCCAAAAGTAACAAATAATAGGTTAATCCGATGGGCTATACTGCTGATGGGGTATGACTATGAAGTGGTTTATTGTAAAGGGCAAGACAATACGTTAGCTGATTCATTGTCAAGATTACCGCAAAACACGTTGGACTTATCGGAGGAAGAACGGTTGGAAATCAAATCTCTCAGAGCACTGCGAAATGAGAAGATTGACACATTGACGGACCGACATCTACTACAAAAGGAAACTAGGGACGACCCACTACTGAGGAAAATTAAGGAATTTATTCAGCTCGGTTGGCCGAGAAAGGTAGCAGAAGACCAAGCTCTTCGACCATATTGGCTGAAAAAGGAGGAACTGGCCGTAGAAGAAGGAGTCATAACTAGGTTAGGACGGTTTATTCCACCAAATTCGTTAAGAAAGGCGGTTTTAAAAATCCTACACGCAGGACATCCTGGAATCGAGGGAATGAGATCTCTGGCTCGATACTACACATGGTGGCCGGGGATGGATCTGGATCTCGAGCAGTATGTGAAACGGTGCCAAAGTTGCCAGGAAGGAAGAGACCAAGAACCAGAAGTACCTCTGTATCCTTGGAATCTCCCGGACGCCCCTTGGGAGAGAGTTCATTTGGATTTGGCAGGTCCTTTTGCCGGCAGGCAGTGGTTGGTAGGTGTAGACGGACTGACGAAGTGGCCCGAAGTTGAAATGCTTCAGAAAACAACCTCTCAGATTCTTGTAAACAAGCTAAGGTCGTGGTTTTCCAGATGGGGAGTACCCAAGACATTAGTGACAGATAACGGGCCGCAATTCACTTCACAGGAATTTAGGAAGTTCTGCTCAGATAATGGCATTCGACATGTCACATCTACTCCTTACCACCCCAAAACGAATGGATTAGTGGAGCGGTTCATTCGAACTTTTAAGAGAAGATGGTTGGCTTGTAAGAAAGAAGTTGGCGATTCCCTCTTAGCTCTGCAACGCTTCCTGTTGTCTTATAGGAATACCCCTCATAAAACAACTGGTATGTCACCTGCCGCCTTATTTCTTGGAAGACGGCTTCCGACGTTATTGGATCGGGTGTCTCCAAACTTTCGAGATGGGGTAGAAGATAGAATGTGGAAACAGAAGGCCTATCACGACAGATCTGCACGACCTAGAGAGTTCCAAGCAGGGGAAGAAGTCTGGATTCAGTCAGAGAAGAAGGACGGTTGGACAGCAGGGATCATTCTCAAGAGAACATCAGACCTATCCTATGAAGTACTCGTCGAAGGCCTGAAGAAGAGGAAACACGCAGACCAGTTGAGGCGAAGGGTCGGGGCTGTCGAAGAAAATCCACAACCATCCTCTTGAAGGAGGGAGAAGTGTGATATTAGGTGGAATGGATTAATTTATAGAAACAGTTGTTTTGATTTCACAGATGTTTTTGGTTGGTTATGTGGGATTAAACTTGAAATTAGTGAATAAAATGAGATAAATATTTAAACTGCGTTTAAATACTATACCCCACATCATGGGTTTCGGACGGAATGACGGGTTTCCCAAGGAAGTACAAAACTGGCACGACACCGCTCCAGAAGCGGCGTCAAACACACCTTTTCAGGATTTTTCTATTTTTTCCTTTAATAACACCTTCATATCTATCATCCTGCAAAATTTCAAGTCTTTAGCATCATGGGAAATGCCTCCTATGAGTCAGTGAGTCCTATAAATCCCGATTTTCGATCGCTTATATCTCAGAAACTATTTTCAGAAAGAAAAAAAAATACTCTATAATCCCCTTATTTACTACCTAATTCATCTGTTGCTTATCTTGCCTCCTGTATCGGCATGTCGGGAAGTCGACAGTTATTTACGATGATTACGATGCAGTACTCACGAGTATTACTCGTAATCGTAATGTAAAGTAATCGACGATGCCAATTCCGGACGATGCCGAGTATGTACTCGCATCGTCCAGTTTATACTCGGCGATGCCAATTCGAAACGATGCCGAGTATGTACTCGCATCGTCCGTTTTATACTCGGCGATTATTTATCCGATTACTTTTTACTTATCCGTGCAGCTCTCTAGTACCTACTACACTACGTAATAAATACAAAAAACCTCATATTATCGTATTTTGATCTAACGCAGGAACCGGATACAGTGCCTCTAGCGCTCCTTGCGGCGCCTTTGTGAACCTACGTCTGGCTGGCTTTTCTATTGAAATATATTACAAAGTAAACCCCCCTTTCCGATGTTGACTATTTTTCGGTGTAGAATCACCAGAAAAAAATGGTCCGATCCGGTAAGCCCATCGCTGTATACTCCCCTTGTGAGTCTGACATCGCAAGTTCTTAAGAAAAACACGTAGCTCACTAAATAAACACACCACTTGCGAAACTGTTGGGCAATTGATTTATAACAAGTCAATATACTCGCGTGTTTTGTTTCCGTTGCAAACTACTTTCATACGCAACTGGTTTGCAACTCTAATTGCAGAACAGTCGCACCGTGTGCGCTGGCCATTAGAGTATCGAAATGGTGGGGATATACCAGCTGATCAATATTCCTCTCTTAAGGTTTTTTTGCTATATAAATACTATTTAATAAAACTACATCTATTACCTATATAAAAATGAATCGCTAAATGTTTTGGTAAGCGCAAATCTCGAGAACAACTGAACCGATTTCGCTAATCCTTTTTTTATAATATTCCTTGAACTACGAGGGTGGTTCTTACGGAGAGAAAATTTAAAAACATTGCCCGAAAAAGTCTAAAAACAACACTTTTCGGGTCTTTTTCACTTCCTTAACGCAAATTCATTGTTAAATAAAAACATATGTTCTCAGTTATAATATTTTTAACAGTTAACGTATTTGGTTATTTGTGTATAAGCAAAACAAATTAAATAAATAAGAACATGTAATCACTAGGAGACATTAGAATCAATAATGCAATTTAAATTAATTTATATTTGCATTAACGAAGTAAAAAAGACTCCACTTTTCTATATTCCCATACAAAAGATTCGTAATAATACTTAAAGGTCAATTTGAACTTTAATATCATACCATAGAGTGTTAGTGGAGGGATTCTGGGAAGGCAAAACAATTGAGTGACATTAGTATCGTATAAATATTAATGTCAATATTTATTACTCAAAAACAAATTGACTATAATAAAATGTAAATAGTCTGTGGTAAAATGTCACTTGAAATGTAAACATCTCTTTGCTGTGCATCTATAATATAACTAAATCTAAAAGCCGCAAATTTCTATAAAATTACTAAAATGTTGTGTGTTTGTGACTTACTAAATATGCCTCCTATAAGGCGGCGGACAAATTTAGGCAGAAGAACCCGAAATGCAACGCATCAAATTAATTATCAAACTAATCGTACTGCCCAGGATCGTGAAGATCGCAATGAACGTGAAAGAATTTGGTTAAGACAGACCCGCGAAGCGCGACATTCGACTAATAATGGTGCAAGTTTGAATCGAGCTGCTGTGAATTCATTACAGTGCCTGCAGCTGTGTTGCTATTGGACCTATGAACTCAGTTTGACATGAGTTCGGTTCCAGCCTCCGTCGAGTGAGGTTGTCTGTTAAGTGCTCTCGGCTCGGTGTCGGCTTCCGTACCTTTGTTTGGACCGCTACCTCTGTTTATTACGGTTTTACAGCGTCTTAACAACTAGCAGGTACATTTTCCCTAGGCCTTTACGTCCCTACGGCTCCTAGACGGACAATATTCACCAAAAACATACTGCATTCAACAAGATGACGATCGATGTAGTCCAACTTCAAGGAGCTCTCGACCTAATCGAGGAAGTGAGACAGTATAAACCTTTAAAGAACGACCTGAAATGCAAGCTACTACAAGTCATGGACATCATAAAAGATATCAAGGCGAATATTGAAGCCGAAAAATCAAGGCCTTCGAGTGGAGATGAACAACCACAACAGAACAAGGTAAATCTAGAAAAATCCTATGCTGAGGCCTTACTAAGAAACAAAACAGGCATCAAATCCGCACATAAAATTCTCATAAAAAGTAAAAACGAGAAAGAACCTGTTGATGATATAAAAATAAAACTAAAGACAACTCTAAATCCACGATTATTAAAAGTAGGAATACAAAAATTAAAAACTACAAAGAGAGGTCACGTGATAATCGAATCAGACTCAAAAGAAGATATAGATATTATATCAGCTAATCTAAAAGAAAAAAGCGGTGATCTAAAAGTTGAACCCATTGACAAATTAAAACCAAGGATCATAATAAAAAATATCCCCGAGGAAATTACAGACAATAATGCCGTAGATACCTTATTAGATCAAAATGATTCACTAAATCTCGACAGAGAAAAGATAATTTTCAAAAGAATTTTTGGCATCAAAGGGTCTTCAAGAAGAAATCTAATCCTTGAACTTTCTGGAAGCGAAAGGAAGAAACTTCTAGGGAGAAGAATCAAACTCTATTGGAGCATTTGTTATGTGGAAGACTACATCTCAGTTAGAAGATGCGGACTCTGCTTCAAATTGAACCATCTGAGCAGCAAGTGTGAAGGAAAGAAGCAGAAGTGCCCGGACTGCGGAGAAGACAAACATCAGGACGGAGAAAGCTGTCAAAGCAGGAAACAACGATGCATCAACTGTATCAACCACAATAAATACGCCAAGCCACAACACAGAGTAGCAACCAACCACTCAGCCCTTAACAAGGTATGTCCATCTTACAAAAACGCAATCAAAAGAATGATTCAAAATACCGATTATGATTAACATTAAATGCGCGAAAGATTTAACATTTGACAACATCAAAGTATTTAAAAAATATGGACTAAAATCCCTTGTTATTGAATCCAATATCTTAATTAGTAAAAAAATTAAAAAGCTTGTCTCTAAAAACAAATTCAAACTAGTAGAAGAGGATATTATAACAGTTGATATTTCGTACTACATCCTTAACCTAAATGGTATATTTCTAGTCCCAGCGGAAAATCAAATAGGAAAAGCTTTATGTAGGACAAAATATCTCACGCTCAAAAAAAATATGGAGCATAGAAGTCTAGCCATTAAAATTAATATTAAATTTTCCAGGCTCTCCCTAAGTCCATGGACTAATAATATAAACGTACAAAAAGCTTCCCTCATGTTCATGGTCGATCGTATGTACTTACAGGCAGTATTATACATATGTGTGCTTATATATACGTGTATGTCTTATATATTATATACTACAATAATTACTAATACACATCATGATAACTATGAATAATCAACTCAATATAGCTCAAATAAATCTCCGCCGTTCTTGGAAAGCAACATTATCACTTAATGAATTTATTGCCAGAAAGAATATCGATATAGCCTTTCTCCAGGAACCATACACTGTAAACGACGAAGTAAAAGGACTGAAGCATAAATATCAAGTACTGTATTCCGAGGGAAATGGAAGACCTCGAGCCGCAATAATTATAAATAACAAAAACATCCAACTCCTTCAATTAAACCAATATTCCAATCACGACATAATAACCGCACAAATATATTTTAAACATAAATATTTTGTAGTAGTCAGTGGATATTTCGACATTGAGTTAGACATTGAAGAAAATTTAAGAGAACTAAAAAACATTTTGGACGATTACCAAGAGGCTAGCATTTTAATCGCACTAGATAGCAATAGTAGATCTAGGCTTTGGTTTGATAAAACTACAAATCATAGAGGGCGGGAATTAGAGAATTTTATCGTTACAAATAATCTTAAAATACAAAACCTTAATTTAGAGAAACCAACCTTCCGCGGTTACCGAGGTGAGAGCAATATAGATCTAACCTTGACTAGTACATTATTTTCCGGGGACATATTAAATTGGAAAATACACGACTGCGAAAATCTCTCGGACCATAACACTATAACCTTCACTATAGCATGGAATCAAACTAATCAACAAAATATCTATAAAGAAATAAAATACAATACAAGACTAGCCAATTGGACCAACTTCAACGAAGTCCTTAATGATGAGCTGAGAAAAAAATTTAGGTTACAAACCAATCTAAACGAGCCAAGAATAGATGAAGAATGTATCGCACATGCTCAAAAGAATGGAGTTGAGAGAACTATTAACTTGTTCTCTAAGGCCATCGAAAAAACATGTAACAAAGTCTTTATCAAAATTAGCTCTAATCAGCAAAAGGCGAAGGAAGATAAAAAGAATTCTCCTTGGTGGACTGACGATTTAACGGAATTAAGAAAAGAGACAAACAAAGCCCGCAAACTTTACCAAAGGACATTGAATAATGAGGAACTTCGCTTAGAAAGAAGAAGAACATATTTAACAAAAAGACACGAATATCAAAAATTAATAAAAGAAAAGAAAGTTTCCTCGTGGAAAGAGTACTGTTCTTCGATAGGAAATACTGATCCATGGTCCTGGCCGTACAAGTTGGCAACAAAAAAAATTAAAAATTATTTCAAACTGCATACCATAAAGAAAAACGATGGAACGCACACCAAAAATATGGAAGAAACATTGCAGTACATACTTGATCACATCATAATACAAGACGAAGATAGGTTCGAAAATAATTCACAAACAGAAAAACGAGTAGCTATGAAGTTTCTACCACATACCGAAGATGATGCGCCTCTATCCAGCGGTGAAATAACCCAAATCATAGAAAACTTAAATAATAAAAAAAGTCCCGGAATAAATGGCATTACACCAAAAATCTTTAAGAAAATCTTCGAAAACCATAAAAAATTAGTATGTTATATATTCAATGATTGCTACACAAAAGGAGTACTTCCTGACTCGTGGAAAATATCAAAACTGATATTACTCCAAAAACCCGACAAACCAAAAACCTCAGTCGACTCAATAAGACCTATTAGCTTAATAAATACTGAAGCTAAAATTCTAGAAAAGTTGATGCATAAGCGATTACTAAAATTCTTATCTACACACAATCTAATACACCCCCATCAATTCGGCTTTACCCCACAACGAGGTGCTCCAGACGCCATTTATAAAGTTGTAGAAACTATTAAAACAGGACAAAATGAAAATAAACACACTATATTAATTTCAGTAGACATAAAAGGAGCATTTGATCACGTATGGTGGCCATCGCTTCTTAACTCGTTGAAGGAATACAATTGTCCTAGGAACCTTTATAAGTTAATCTTAAACTATCTACACGGCAGGGAAACAGTAATAAATACAGCTTCCTTAACTTTGCGGAGACAACACACCTTAGGGACACCTCAAGGATCCGCATGTTCTCCAATACTATGGAACATAATAGTCAACCAACTACTAACTTATCAACTACTCCCAGGATGTAAAATAATAGCATTTGCTGACGATCTTGTCATCCTAATAACTGCCAAGCTAATGAACGAAATTAAAATTCTAATAAATAGCGTAACAAAACTGATAAACCTCTGGGCACACAATAATAAATTAAAATTCAGCACCAATAAATGTAACTATTTAGTCTTCACCAAAAAAAGGATTAGCCCAAATTTCGATATATATTTACAAAACGAAAAATTAAACAAATTAAATTTTACAAAATACTTAGGAATTATTATAGATAATAAATTAAGATGGAACAAGCAAATAGACTTTCTTCAAACAAAATTGATTAAAATTATTAACTTACTTTCCATATCAGCCCGAGCAAATTGGGGTCTAAAAAGTGAGGCGTTAAGTATTATCTATAAAGGTGCCATACTCCCTGCATTAACCTATGCTATAAGTAGTTGGAAAGATGCTTTAGGGAAGAAGACCAATGTAAGGAAATTAGAAAGAGTACAAAGGCTAATGGCTCTAAAAATAATTAAAGGGTACAGAACTGTTTCCTTAGAAGCTTCTTGCGTTCTTGCTAATATAATGCCTATATCTATTCTAGCTAATATCTACAGTGATTATTACAAGGTAGTAAAACTAAGGGAAGATGTGGACGAAATATCAGCTGATAATGTAGAAATAATTACACCACACAGTAAATGGGTATATCCTTCGACAAACACAACTTCCGAAGAGACAACAACACAACTCTCCATATACACTGACGGTAGCAAACAAAACGAACATGTAGGATGTGCATTCGTTGTATACCAAGGAGAAACAGCTATCCAAACCATGAAATACAGACTAGGACCGGAATGCACAAACAACCAGGCAGAACTTCTTGCTATACAGAAAGCACTAGACTATCTTGACGAACACAACATAATACAAAACAAGAACGTACTAATAAACACTGACAGCAAAACATCACTACAAAGACTGAATAACTACAATGTACACGACCCTCTAGTAGACAATATACGACAGAAAATACATACGATCAAAACTAAAAACTCAATAGTCAAATTCAAATGGGTAAAAGCACATTCAGGTATAGAGGGGAACGAAGTAGCAGACGTTTTGGCAAAATCAGCTTCAACCGACACTAACCTCCCAATAATATATGAAAAGATATCTAATGAACATTTAAAATATTTATTAAAGAACAAATATTACATAAAATGGCAGGGAAGGTGGACAACAACTGAAAAAGGGGCACACCTAAAATACTTTATACCGGAGATAAAACATAACAACTTCAAACACACACACAAAACAAGCTACCACCTCACACAACTACTCACAGGTCACGGAACAATAAATAGTTATTTACACAAATACAAACTCACTGACTTCAACACATGCACTTGTGACAATCATACTGAACAAACGTACTTTCACTTAATTTACGACTGCTCACTTACAGACGAATACAGGACAACGTTAACAAACACTATTAAAAAAGATAAAAAAGAGTGGCCATTAAGCCCAAAGGAGCTCTACGAAAAATATCCTCTGGCTCTAGAAAAAATTATCAAACAAGTACACGAAGATTCAAGATTAAGATATTAGATTCGGAACCTCTGTGTTGTTGGCAAATCTCATGTATGAGTAAAGATGGAGGAACAATGATTTATATTGCTTATATTGATTTATCTGTTAGCTTTATATTCTTATATTTATAATAATATTTTATATCTATATTTTTATGTTTGTATTCTACATCTATATTTAATATTACATTCTATATTTATATTCTATATTTGTATTTTATATTTATATATTTTTATACCCATATTTTATATTTATATTTTATACTTATATTTTAAATTCATTTTTATATTTATATTTTATATTTATATCTTATATTTATATTTTATATTTATATCTTAGATTTATATTTTATGTTTATATCTTATATATATATATATATATTTATATTTAGATTTTATATTTATATTAGTATTTTATACTTGAATCTTATATTTGTATTCTATATTTATGTTTTGTGTATGTATGTATCTGCGTATGTGAATGTATATGTATGTGTGTGTGTGTGTGTGTGTGTGTGTATATGTATGTATGTATGTATGTGTGTGTGTGTGTATGTATATGGGTATATATATATATATATATATATATATGTATATGTATATATATGTATATATGTGTGGGTGTGTATATATGTATGTATATATTATATTTATTTATTTTATTTTTATATTTATATTTTGTATTTATTTATAATATTTATATTTTATATTTACATTTTATATTTATATCCTATATTTATATATACTATATGCTTTGTTTTTGCAAAGTTTTTCTTTGCTCTTTCATATTAAATTTAGACTAATGTTAGAGGGAATTTCTGTAAATTGTATTTAACTAGAATGACATTCGATATAAGATTTAGACTATACCAGATACATATTAGGTTAAAAATATGATGCCCCTCAATATTGAAAAAAAAAAAAACTGTACATAAAGTGTAAATGTTGTTTATATAAAATCTATATATTTAGAACAAAATGTAATATATAAAAAAATGTATGTTATATACAAAGCATGGGACATGCAGAATAAACTCCCTCTCTATAGGGTTACTATAGGGAGGAAATAGAGAACTCAGTTTGACTATAAACAAATCCCAGGGCAGTCATTAAGTGTTTGTGATATTAATCTAGAAAACCCATGTTTCTCGCATGGTCAATTGTATGTTGCCTGTTCCCGTGTTGGAAAACCATCTGCTCTGTTTATTTACGCGTCAGGTAGTGAAACAAAAAATATCGTGGACCATTAAGTACTACAATAAAAGTGAAACTTAATTTAGAATAAGTAAAAATAAAATGAAATATAATAAGTAGGAATCATAATAAGAAATATGATATTGTAATTTTGATAGTGATTTTTTAGTGACTATTAAAAGAATTTTAGTGTTTTATCATTTTTATTTTTTGACATAATTTAATTGTCGACTTATTAATTTTTTTATTATTTTTTTTTATCTTACTAGCTGTCCGGGTGTCCCAAATAGCAGAATAAGTAACAAAAAAATTTAAATAATTGACTGTTAGGCGGTACGAAGTTCGCCGGGTCAGCTAGTTTTAAAATAAAAATAAGGTTTTATCGCCAATGTCGCCTTATCCAAACAGAACAGTTTTTCCTCTACCCAGTGCCCTGGAATATCAGAGGTATTCACAGATGCTTTATAACTAATGCCGACATAGGATATGCAAAACTATATAATGCCAGGTCTCTAAAGTCGTCACTCCCTAATATATGTTCCATACACACAGGTGAACTACTTTCATTAAGAAAAGCACTTAACCCTTAATCTGCTAACGACACCATATGCCGACCCAGCAATAGGGGCTTTAGTACTAACGTCGGCATATACTGACTCCCTCACACTGCTCGCGACTTGGTGCCACTAACTCTACCGTCGCACAGTGGTTCCAAACGCCGGATATTTAATTTAGTTATTTCAATCAGACTGATTTCGGTATCATTTTTCACGAATTGTTTGTGCTGAGTGAATGAGACCACTAACAATTCGATAGACTAATTATTTCGGAAGATAAACGAGAATTTTTTTTTTTTTTTTTTTTTAAAAAAAACCTTAAAAACAGCATATATTACTCAATGGGTAGAGAGATTCAAAATGTATTTGTGAGTGCTGAGTCAAATAAATTAACAACCAATGTGAGACTGTTACTTGTTCTCGACGTATTCGGCCAGATTAATATTTGCACTTACAACGAATAAATTTAACGCGATTAAACACCTTCAGTTTTGAGAGGTTTTTTTCTGTACGGCATCTCTGTGAGACGGAATATACGACGGACCGGTTAGCTCTCTATTTGCTAACTTGTCTTCGTGTTAATCTATCGGTTATCTTCTTAACCAAAGCATATTGCTAAGCTCTGCAGATGTGTGGATATTCATTTTGTGATTTCTTGTCGAATTAGTGAATTCTTTCGTTCCGTTTAGCTACTGTTGCACGGTTCACTCTACCTCCTCCGACCGTTCCCTTCCTATTGCTGTCCCTCTATTCATTGTTGTGCTTTCATTAAATGTGAACAAACCTCTTAAACATTTTTTTTTTCAGCTTCCCCAGTGTAGGTCAAGGGTCCAAATATCAAAGGAATATGAAAACTAAAGGAATGAAATATACCAATAGTTATTAAAAGGAAAGGTTCAATGTTTGAACGCGAGTAAAAAGTTTTCAATGTTTGAGATTTCAAAACAAAATAACATAAGGTTTTAATTAGTCAAAAAACAAAGCTACATTCAATTTGGAGGGGCTAAAGTGGACTTCTTTAACGCTCGATCCAATTCCTCAATGAATATCCTGATCGCCCCATACAGAATGGTTCTAGTAATTATAAAATGACCCACACGTCATCCCCTGACCAAACCTCAGTCTAACTCCCCTACTATCGTAATATCCGCCTAGTCAGCCTGATGTCTCAATTATAACCACCTGCCTAATGATGCGTGCAAGGATACAGTAGCTACAACTACTGATTTACTGCCCACAAACTAGGGGAAGTCACAAGTTATTGCTCCAAGCATCATATCTACAAACGAGATATAATGTCTGGTCATCCGCAGGAAATTGATCCGAGGAAAAAGCTCAATGAAGTTTTTTTTATTTCTGATTCTTTGCTAGGGGCTTGCCATATCTGATAATTGTATCACCACTATTTTTTTAAACCGTAATTATTGATCATAGACTGTGGTATTTCTGATGGAAGAATAACAACATCAAAGGATTATCTTTTACATTTTCAGGAGCATGTAAACAAGCAACAATCTGGCTCTATAAGATTTAAGGAAATGTCGACTTAGTCAATTTAAATGACTCTCTGAAAACAAATTTTATTTCTACTTTTCTTTATCTTTCTTGTCACTGCCTACTTCAGCTCTGTCAGCGAAAAAGTTCAGGTCCATAGTAGCAATTTACAAAAAAAATACCACACACGTACAGAGGGCGCAGGAAAGTTTTCTGAAATAAAGTATAAGTTTGGAAGCGGGCTTAAGTTTGGAAGAGGGCTTAAGTTTAGTCATATCAAAGGGCTGCAGGGATGTAGAACCAACCCTAACTGCCAGTATGCTAACATACTAGCGGCGTGTTAGTATAACATATCCCCCAAGTATAAGCTATGCCTATTTATTTCCTTCCAAAGTTCCTAACCATTCGTCATTGGTATACAATCTTCAGCGATATTCGTATTCAATAGCCAAAATAAAACCGGCTTCTAGGATTATTTCAAAAGAGACTTATTTCATTGTTCATTGAAAAAAAATGTTCCAAATTGAAAATCAACATTTTACTATAATGTCAATCCAATTAAATAGTTGACAAAATGTGGGTAGTGGGGTTCTGTATTGATAATTAAATTCAAACCACAATAAATGGCCTAGATGCCGGTTCGCCGTAAAAAATAAAAATGAAAAATAATAATAATAATCGATCAAATCTCTATTATTACGGCGAATAGTAACAGGTACCTTCCTGCACCCCGCTGTCAAAACTAACTGCTTTTATATTCTCTCTCTGTCTCTGCGTTTGTTTGTTTGTGTATATATATATATATATATATATATATATATATATATATATATATATATAAATATATGTATATATATATATATATATATATATATATATATATACATATATACATGTACATTGCTTACACAATACTGGCGTATACGAATTTATTTCTGTACAATTAAACTTATTATCCTAGAATGGTGTCCTTTTGAGACTCGCATTTACAATTTACGCCAGAGGTTTTCTCAAGGGCAAGTACGAAAAGACTTAATTTGCACCAACAGACTAAAGCACCACAAGCAGAACATAAACTATACGCCATGTATGTAGAATGTACATCAACTGATAACGAGACGACAAATAGAAGCAGAACGCGCAATTTAAAGAAGGAGTTTAATCTATGCATTTAACATCGATACTAAAATTTAGCATAATATTATTTAACTAGCTGAATACCCGTGCTTCGTCACGGCAGATAAGTAGTTATTTTATTGCGTTAAATAATGTTTCATTAAAATCTACTCATTCTAAGAATTTAAGACGATATGTTCTTTTATAAGTTAAATTGTATCTATAGGTCTGTTACCTATCACAATTATAAATTTTTCTTGTTTGTTTCTGTATTAATTTCTTTTTTGTCATTTTAGCTGACGAAGGCTACCAATGAGTAGCCGAAACGTCCGAAATATAGATTTTTTTAAAACAAAAATCATATTGAGGTTTATTTAGCCGAATCCCAACCATTCCATCTTTACTTATCACCTCGACGGCTAACTATCTAATCATCATGATTAAAATTACGTAACTATAAAATTTTGTGCAGTTTATTATAGCACGGTTCCCGTCATACTATATGTTATTCAATGGGCGTTAAAATTTAAAAGTTTATGTTTCCAAAAAGTTATTTGGAAACACCCATTATATTTGCGATCATTACCAAGCTTATAGGCGAGGAGGCTGTGCAAGGGTTCCGATATTATTGCCTCACCTAGAAAACTCTAAGGGTACGTTCATGGTGAGGATTGATTCTGTGATGCTACGATAGCTACTCGGATGAGCGCTGCCCCGATGTATTCTTCATCGATGGAGGGTATTCATGCTGACTCACCATTGTATTGGTTCTTGCTGGGAGTAAAGTAACCTTCAACAGTGAATTAGCTTTTGTTTATGAAAAAGCTATCGTGATGTTCCTGACAAAGAAAAAGGGATTGGTTTCTTACTTGGAAAAATTAATGGAATCCTATTAATTTTAGCGAGTTGGATAGACTAGAGTCGCTTAAATTAATATAATTCTATTAATTGCGAGTTGGATTGACTAGAGTTTTCTTATATCTTCTTGAGCGAGTGGAGCGTAGCGTAGCGATCGGAAACGCATATCACGTAATGCTTAATAAATGTAAAAGATCCAAAAAAGAGAGAGAAAAGGAATAAAATATGTGTGTTTACAAATATCATTCTTTATGTTATCCTTCATAACCTGCAAAACAGTCAACTTTAATGCTTAATAACTTTTTTCATAGTTGAGAGAATTGATTTTGATCATATTAACCTTTTTATTAATAAATATTACTTGCCATTATCTAATATGAATTATAACCGTAGATAACGAGTCAAGTAGGAAAAGATAACCAGCAAAGAACCTGTAAGCTAATCAGCGAGTACGAGTAACTGTTATAAATCACTTAACTAAATAAATACTTCAAAAGTAACTGGATGTAGTCTTCGCAAAAAGACCCAATTTTCTTTCATCTCGACAACGAAATAACCAAAAAAGAATAATCACACAAGATGAAGTAATGAGAGAGGGTAGGTGACCTGCGCACTAGAGTCCTTTTGAAGGAACCAATCACAGTCAGGCCCACATCGCAGCTTCCCTCCTCACTGCGAGGAGAAAACAAAATATTTGTTCTTCCCCGCGGTCACTGCGCGGGTGCGAGAATAGCATCGGAAGTAAGGATCCTCACTATAAACACTCCCACCTTAATACATGTGTTTGTTTTACATCGGGGCAGCGCTCATCGGAGTAGCTATCGTAGCATCGAAGAATGAATCCTCACCATGAACGTACCCTAAGGATAGGCTTACCATACATCACGGTTTGACCGGGACTATCCCGGTATTTTGCAATTGTTTCGGTGTCCCGCCCGGTTTTATCAATGTCCCGGAAAAGGCTGTAAGATGTAAAAAGTAATGAATTCATGTTTATAAGAATCTTTTATAAATCGGTAATTTTTCTACAATCAACATTTTTACTACTGCTCACAGTGTCAAAGATATGAGAAGTAATCTTTTAAGTGATGAATTGCCCTTGTCGCGGTCTCACTAATAAACAAATAAATGAGAAGTAATCTAACTGTAAAACGCCCGAACTACATGCACAGCGCTGCCAGCTGCCAGACACTACTATTTGGCTGAGAAATTTTTTTAAGAAAATCAAGTAGCAAAAAAAGTTCCGTTCTTATTTTTAAGGTTTGGGTAGACTAACAGTTCAGGATCCCCCCTTCCCGTTACTTGCAAGGCTTAAAAATCATCATTTTGCTTATAATTTGTACTGTTTTTATTCCCAACCCCCCCTGGTATCCTGACGGGAACAGGGAGAAAAGAAACGCAATTAAAACTCTATGAGTGACAGTTTATTTCTAGTAATTCAAGGACTGCCATCATAGTGGAAATTAACCTCAATTAAAAATAATACTATGAAATAGATAATGTACGGTAACAGCTGTTCTGTTATCGTCCTAGCAACGCATGCTGCCTTGGCTTGCCTGCTCTAACCAACTAAAACTTTAAACCCCCCTAAAAATACTTAAAAATTCGAATATCAAAAAATCCTTTCTTAGTGAGTGCCTACGTTATATAGGGAGTGTCCCCCTATTTCAAAATTTTCTGTCGAGCGGTTTGGGCTGGGGGATGATAGATGAGTGAGTGAGTGAGTGGTATTTGACAAATATATAGTAGATAATATATTCATAAATTATTTTATTTTATTTTCAGCTTATTTATGCTCTGTTCCACCTCAAGAAATATTGAATTTTTAAAATCGAAACAATATCTATGCGACAAAGTATATCTGTTAGTTTTAGCGCGGTTCCTCCCTCCCCCATAGGGAGGAACCCCGCTTATAAGGTTGATACAATGAAACAATCCGGAAGTGCCGACAAGAAAATTTCGCGTTTCAGAACCCCTAGAGACCGAAAATAATGGTGGTTCAAATTTGTATATATATATATATGTATATATTTATTTATATATATATATATATATATATATATATATATATATATATATATATATATTTGTCTGTTCGCTCATTTCTGGCTTCCCTGATGGTCCGATTTTGATGAAATTTGGTACAAAAATCTGGCGTCCAATTTGAAAGGTCAAGTTCGTTAACCAGCAAAATCCGCCCACTGGAAGATGGCGTTTGGGGCGAAATTCGCGCAAAAAAAATCGTAACGCTTACGTTTTTGAGTTCATAAGCTTGTAAGGACTCTTTTTATATGCTTCTTGGGCTAGGAAAACGAATGAAACCATTTTCAAGGCGATAGCTTTAACCGTTTTCGAGAAAATTGGAAAAATAGTTTTTGAATACCGTTTTTGGTTTGGGTACTTAGAATCACGGGATTCAGTTGAAACATTATCTGCATGTTCTTCTTTCATTAAAACTAATATGTTGAAAGTTTTGTTACGTTTGGAGTTAAGGAAGGGTTAGAATAAAATATTTTATTAACAGACATGAAAAGTTTTGGGAACTTGGTATACTTTCATTAATATCTCGAACACGGTTGGGAAATCGTGGTAAGTAGATAGAAACTATTTGAAAGCTTACTAAATTTTCTACAAAAAAGATTCTAAAACTATTTTTGATTAGGTTATGTCAATCGGAGAAATAAGTGCTTAAATCTTCAAATACGTCTGTTTTTTTCTTATGAACGGGTTTTTGTCGTTCTTTTTGTAATTTTTGTCTCTTTCCCTTGGTTTTTTATTGCTTTTTATTTTTTTAATTTCTTATGTTGGGAAAATGTATTTGTATGTAAAACAGGATAGGAAAAATGAGACCAATTTTCTGTTGCTAGAAATAATGAAAATTTTGGGAACTTCGTATACTTCCATTAATATCTTGAAAACGATTGAAAATCTTGGGAAGCGAAAGGTTACCATTCGAAAGCTACTAAATGGTCTACAGAAAAGGTTTTGAGGAAAGTTTTGAATAAGCGATGTCAATCGGATGAAATAAGTGCTTAAACTTTGAAGTAATTGATTTCGTTTATTTCATACGGTTCTTTTGGTCTGTTTTTATTCCTATTTTTTCATTTCTTATAGCTGGATAATGTTTTTGACAATAAAACAGATTAATTAAAATAAGAAAAACAATTCATTGTTAGAAATATATCAGGCTGTACCGTATGAAATGTCAGTTTTGGATTTGCCGATTTCCTTCAAATGTCTTGAAACTGTCGAGGCTCCTAATCCGAGTTCTTTGGCATATTCCCTATTGTTTGTTATTGCTTATAGTAGTCAAATGTATATGCCAATAACACAGGATACGGGCGCTAATGACCTAGAAGTAGATGCGCCGTAAAAAAAAAAAAAAAAAAAAAAAAAAAAAAAAAAAAAAAAAAAAAAAAAAAAAAAAAAAAAAAAAGACAGGATACGTATAATTAGAATATTTTATTTTTGCGGAATCTTGGGATTCTCAGATCCCGTATGAATATCTATTAGGCCCTCTTCGTATATTTTCATTAATATCTCAAAAAGGGTTAGGAAATCGTGGAAAAATGTTTTGAAGAAATGTTTGATGGGGTCGTCACATTAGGAGAAATAAGTGCTTAAAACTTAGTTAGTTAGTTTCGTTTATTTAAACGGATCTATTTGTGTGTTTCCCGCAGTTTTTTTTTTCACTGCTCGTCATTTTTGTAATTTCTTATAGTAGTCAAATGTATTTGTCAGTAAACAGGATACGTATAATTAGAAGCAATATTTTGTTTGTTAGAATTCGAAGATGCCGTACGAATATCTATATATTACCTGTGGGTTAATATGTTTTAGCGCGGTTCCTCCCTCCCCCATAGGGAGGAACCCCGCTTATAAGGTTGATACAATGAAACAATCCGGAAGTGCCGACTAGAAAATTTTGCGTTTCAGAACCCCTAGAAACCGAAAATAACGGTGGTTCAAATTTGTATATATATATATGTATATATTTATTTATATATATATATATATATATATATATATATATATATATATATATATATATATATATATATTTGTCTGTTCGCTCTCTAAATAGAAGACGAATGGTCCGATTGTGATGAAATTTGGTACAAAAATCCGTCGTCTAATTTGAAAGGTCAAGTTCGTTAGCGAGCAGAATCCGCCCACTGGAAGATGGCGTTTGGGGCGAAATTCGCGTAAAAAAAATCGTAACGCTTACGTTTTTGAGTTCATAATCTTGTAAGTACTCGTTTTATAGGCTTCTTGGGCTAGGAAAACGAATGAAACCATTTTCAAGGCGATAGCTTTAACCGTTTTTGAGAAAATTGGAAAAATAGTTTTTGAATACCGTTTTTGGTTTGGGTACTTAGAATCATGGGATTCAGTTGAAACATTTTCTGCATGTTCTACTTTCATTAAAACTAATATGTTGAAATTTTTGTTACGTTTGGAGTTTAGGAAGGGTTAGAATAAAATATTTTATTAACAGACATAAAACGTTTTGGTAACTTTGTATACTTTCCTTAATATCTCGAAAATGGTTGAGAATCATTGGAAACGGAAGATGACCATTAGAAAGCTCACTTAATGCTCTTCAAAAATGGTTCTGATGAAAGTTTTGATTAGGCGATGTCAATCGGAGAAATAAGTGCTTAAAACTTTAAAGTAATTGATTCCGCTATTTCGAACTGTTCTTTTTGTCTTCGATTTTGGTACTTAGAATTATGGGATTCAGTTGAAACATTTTCTGCATGTTCGAATTGTATCAACACTAATATGTTGAAATTTTAGTTACGTTTGGAGTAAAGGAAGGGTTAGAATAAAATATTTTATTAACAGACAAGAAAAGTTTTGGTAACCTTTTATACTTTCGTTAGTATCTCGAAAACCGTTGAGAATCTTGGTAAACGGATGGTTTCCATTCGAAAGCTTACTAAATGCTCTAGAAAACAGGTTCTGAAGAAAGTTTTGATTAGGCGATGTCAAACGGAGAAATAAGTACATATAACTTAGAAGTTTGATAAACGATAATTGATTTCGGTAATTTATACGGTTCTTTTTGTCTGTTTTTATTTCTTGTTATTTTGTTATTGCTTCTAGGAGGAGGATGTATTTCTCAATAAAACAGGGGAATAAATACAAATTCTTTGAACCTGTAACAGAACTGAAAACGTAAATATTCTCTGTGTAGAGTCAGTCCGGGTCGAGGTAGTAGGCCGGTTCAGGTAGGCTGGTATTGCACTTCATAAATCAAGATTCATTGTTCTCATCAAGCATTCTAGGACAGCTGACAGTTACCTTTACCTGTAGGAAGTCATGCAGCCAAATTCTGTACTAGAAATATAATTATATTTTGTGGTTGAATGTGGCCGTAGTTCAATAAAAAATAACACTACTTTCTCATTTTCATGTACAATTTTATTTTGTTTAATTGCATTTAAAAGTAAAATGGATATGTTTGCACTGCAAGTTAAGTAAATTAGAAATATATTCGTAGAAGAGTCTTCTTAGACCGAAACTTGGGACGGCAGAAAGAGTAATTTCTGCTTAGGATAGTTTCATCCCTAGCCGAAAGTCATGTTTTTTTTTTGTTTTGTTTTTTTTTTCATATTTGTTTACATTAGGAATGATGCAAACAAAGTAATAACTGTTTCTATTCTAAGTCTACAAAATAACACTAGGGATATGAATGGAACCGCGCTAAGATGACGCAGTTCCTGCGAGTCGGACATTTTTCTAATTGGTTTATATTTATTTTCATGTCTATTTTGGTTCGTATTTCTTTTTTAATTGGTCCTTTACATAACTAAAACTATTTTTTAAGGCACCTACTTCCTTTACCGTTACTATTCTTTTACCTTCTTCTCGTACCCTAGGAGGAATATAATAAGAATAATTTACTACCAAAGGCCATAGCCACGTTAAATAAACCGATTCCCGGCGCGGCCAGTACCTGAATGGTTCACCGACTAAGCTTTGTTGTTATTATAAAAGGGTGGTAACCTATAGATAGCAAGGCACTGACAGCCTAATTTTTCTAGCCAGGATAGGGCCGTAGCCTTTCTTTTTTTCTAAAGAAAAGCCACCTCCCCATAGTGGGAATCGAACGCACGACCCTTAGCACGGATTGCCAAGTTCTCACGCCTTCACACTCATGGCCACCGGGCCTCCTATGGATCATTTTTATTATTCATCTAGCAGTTTATTGGTAATGCTATCATTATTAAATGTTTATTCTATTGAACATGAATTCTCACCAAAACACATGTTGAAGTAAATAACTCAACTTGAAGTTGTCATTGAAGAAAGTATAACTGTAACATAAAACTCCGCCCACTAAGGGAGTCATTGTAAAGGGTGTTACCTTCTGGAAAGTTAGGCCTTTGAATGAAGCCCTATAAGGAACTACAAGTTAGCTGCAATTATGTAATAATCGTCGCAGTAGTTAGGGTAAGTTTTCAATTTATCCCCTCGACAACTTTAGCTCGTGTTGAATTTCTCCTGAGGTCGACTCCTTCTTGGAGGACATCCTATTTGATATGTTCTAAAGTTGTATTATGGCCGAAGTTCAGCCTTGCTTATAATAGCCTAGTCTTAAAACTTCATTAGCGAGGCTCCCCCCCATATAGCATGCATTGTACTTGGACGGAGAGGTGAGAGACGAGAACAATGTGTAGCCCACAAGTCGGGGTCTAGTTAGTGTAAAACGAGAGCGAAAATGCTCTTGTAATGAAGAGAAAATCAGATTGCGACTTCTCAAGAGTTCGCTTTGCGGGCGGGTTAACGGGGGAACTGTTCGCTCGTTGTCTAAATTTTCATGAAATGCCATTCCTTGAATGACGCTTTTCACATTATACCAGCAAGAGAAACTTATAACAAAAGAGATGAATGAATTCCATTACAAGATAAGCAGATTCGAGATGGTGGTACCAGCTTACTTGAAATGGAAACCTCAATGAAGAATCCACACAAATAAAACTTCATAAATATTGTATTGAACAAAGGAAATTAAAATAACTTTTCGTTATTGAGAATCTGTTTTGCAAAAAGTTACATAAATCTTCTAGAGAAATGTTCTCTACTTGAAACGGGACAGTTCTCAATCTTCTCGATAGCCCTGAAGATGGCTTGTATAGCAAGCCGAAACGTTGGCAGTAATAAATATGCATTTTAACCATAAAATGTGTTTTATTAAATAAGAACATTGACCGAAACCCCGACGATCAACGCTTCCTACTTCGGAACGGTCGACCATATCTTCTCAAACATAAATCTTCTAAATTACTTGTCCATCGGAATTTAGAATTTTCACATTTACAATTTACCACTGTTCCCATGGTACAAATAATTAAAACAAAAAATAAATAAATAAAATAATAAACAAGTAAAAAGTAAAATTATGAAATATTCCTGAATAAATAGATAGATACATATATTTTTCACAGCAATCCAACGATTTGGAAATCGGATAAGCCAAAAAAAAAAAAATCTAATTCGTAAATATATGAAGGTGATTTTGTAAGGACATACATATATACTTTTTATATCACTTAACTCAAAATGCAACTTTTTTTTTTTTTTTTTTTTTTTTTTAATGTGTTGTCAACCACCAAGCGGTCATTAAACACATGTTTTAAGAGCTAGGAGCTGTACTGCTGTATTAGTAATTAATGCACTAGTTTTTAAATTTAAGATTCGCGAATAATGATGCAATTTTTTAGTAATGAAGTGTTTGTTTATTTATTGATTTTCTCAGAGTTATTTAATTGTTTTTGAAACTAAATAGAATATGTATATGTATACACTCACAAAAAAATGCAAAAAAAAAATGCACAAAAAAATGCAACTTTGTCTTAAATATAATGTTAGAAGCAGGACAATGCCTTAAAATACTGCAAACCCTATTGAACCCCACAGTACATTAGTTTCACAGTCTTCGAGTCAACTGTAGACTCTAAGAAGGGGTCATCCCCCCCCCCCAAGACTGTACTTCTACAGCCTTGGGGGGATGACCGAGCAGTATTCTCCTTAAAAGTTTTTCTAACTATTTTTCGGTTGGGGTATTCAGAAACGATTGATGTTGAAATGTTGAAATTTCTTCCCAACGTCTACCATTCATCCAAACTAAGATAATTAAATTAAAGTTACGTTTGGAGCTAGGGGAGAATTAAAAAAAAAAGAAAAAAAAAAAGTTTATTAACAGTTTTGGGATTTCCGAATGTTTTCTTAAATATCTCTAACCGATTGGTAAATCGTGGCAACTGTTAGGTAAACATTCAACATTTTACTTAAGTATCTATAAAAAACGGTTCTGAAGGTATATCAGTTCACGCGTTTCGGCCTGAAAAATAAGTCAGAAAGAAAGGACACATTATTAAAAATTAAAGTGAGGCTGCCCAAATTAAAGGGGTTGCTAATGTTTTTATGAATTATTTTGGTGTAATTTTTAACACTAGTATCCATGTTTAATCTTTAAGACTAGTTGGTTTAATCCAAAGAGTCGGTTACTTCTGGGGCATTGGGGGTTGTAATAACGATCACTTTGTACGCGTGATTGTGCTCCTTATTGATTGTGATATTAGCTTATGGTTCTTCATTGTTTTTAGCCGTAAATATGATGGTTGATGATCCCAAGGGAGACCAACAATATTTGTTCGGCTATGAGCGGGGGGTTATTTACATCTAGGCCGAGTTCCTGTAAGAAAGCGCTTGTCTCCTTTGGTGAGGTTCCTCGAGCTCCGAACCCTTTAACGGTGAATTGTTCCTTTTGCCGAATAGTTCTTCGAACTTTTCAGAAAAGAACGTTTTGAATTTCTCGTAAATAGACCTCTTTTCTCATTTTCGTGGTAGGCGGAAGGTCAATTAATAAAAACTTACCATACAGTATCACCAACTTTATTCCGTCCCTACATGTTTCACACCTTTTTTGGTGCCTCTTCGATCGTTTGCATTATCTTGCTCGCTGTCGATCAATTCGAACCTCACAGTGGGGTCAATGATATAAGCGAGTTAGGTTTTTGTTTTGAATGCGACAATATCGGGAAACCTGGATGATCCTTCATCGTCGTTTCGTTGCTTTCAACCATTGTTTGTATTAGTTATTATAATTCTAAAATGCATTTTCCAGTAAAACAAAATAGATAAAACGCGAAACAAATGTTGGTAGTAATAGAGATTTCCGAATAGGAGTCGAAGAGGCCTAGTGTCTAATTTCAGCTACTGCACGCTTTCTAATCTCTCTCTCAGTTTTTTTTTTTTTTTTTTTTTTTTTTTTAATATTTCTTTGGATTAGGTGTTTATCGTTTTCACAAAATATTGACAATATCTACTATTGCTATCCAAATGGGATAAGAATGTTATGGAAACGCGCTCAGATGCTGCAGTTTCTGCGAGTTGGACTTTCTTAAAGTAAATATACTTACACTTAATATTTTTATTACAGTTTTTCTACATTAGCTGTGTTTGAAAGCTGTTGTAGAAAAACTATTTAAATTGTATTCCCTGATATCGTGAAAATACAGCCCACGGTCAATTCTCCCTTTAGGGCATTTTAGATTGTAACGGGAAATATCCCTGCTGCTAGTGTATAAACAAAAATAAAACAGAATAAAAACAGATTTCGGCCAGTAACTGCCATAAAAACACATTTTCCCCTCCGCAGTTCGTTTTGTGGGGATCTCGCACTTATAAAATAATAAATAAATACGAAAAAAAGGCTCGGTTAACGGACTGAACTGTCCCGGTATGAACGAGTGGGCTTGACCCCGAAACCCCACAATTTATCATTAACCCTCTCATTGTAGGCGGACTACGGACTAAGCGGAAGGTTTACGGACTCCAGGTTCTACGGAACCGTCGATAAATCCGCGGATCGGATTACGGTCGAGCCAAAATCCCAAAGGGATGATTAGTAATAACGGCAACTCCGGGCGGGGGATATCAATTTTCACTTCGCCCTTGGGAATTTTATAATCTTCATATTCTATCACACACTGTAATCATTGAGAGGCATACTTTATATTTAATCAGTAATTCTAAGGGTTTACCATACAAGGTGAGGAAAATCTCAAGATTTGGACTGCGAAATCCAAAACTTGAGATATTCCTAATGTATGGGACATCCTTGAGGCCAGGGTTGAACTGTATAGTCCATTGAAGTAGTATGAAAAAAAACAATAAATTAACTGTGCAGATCAATGAGGCAAGGCCTGACGTATATGGACAAGAAGATATTTTTCTTGAGGCAGATAAGTAGAGAACACAAGTGTTGGTGATAACGTTTATGATAACGTGTGAGAGATCGAAAAAGCGCCGGGTTCTTCTGATATCTGGCTCAAAGCTTTTTTTACGGAGAAAAAATATAAAAAGGCAAAGCAAAATCAGTCCAGACATTAATGAATATATAATAGAGGATGACTTTAATAATCAAATAGATATTGGTTTCGATATAAGTTTACATTCTCAAGAATCCAAAAACGATTCAGACTCGGCATTAAAAAAATATTTAATAATTTCATAGAAAATGGTAAAATATTATTATTATATAGCACTATTACTATAATTATAATTTACTACTATACTATTACTACATTTTATGTTACAGTTATAATATATTTTATTATATTGTTATTAATAATATTATTGCCTGCTATATTATTTCTATTAATATTACAATTAACATTATTATAGGCGTATAGTATGCATTATTATACTATTGTTACATTGTTTTGAGTTGATTTCAGTTAATAAAAATGCTTATTTTAAAATAACTAGTGGTTAATGATTTGTGTCCATAAACCTCACTACATCGTTACACTGTGCGGCGGCAGGAATTTTCTCATCCCACGGTTTGTTGGGAAAATTCCTCGCTGCACTCTGGATGTCGGCGCTAATGGCCCAGATTTGTCGAAGCGCCGTAAAAGAAATAAAAAAAATAAGTGTTTAGAGGAAAGAACTTAAAGAGGCGAATGATTCTATAAAATCAGGAGCAGGAAGTGACAATGTCTACGTACCAAAACTTTGATATTTTAACTTGTTGAGGTAAGCTTATTTTTTTATCCTATACATGTTTTACTAAAAGGGAACTTTTCTCTTAATTAAAGGTGTAACTATATGCAGTAACTGCATGTAAGTTTCGTGGCAAATTCTTAAATAATTGTGCCAATCTTTCGTGGAGAATTTTAACTTTTGTAAAATATTTATATGGGAAAAGGGGTACCTTTTTTAATTTTAATATTATTTACACCAAATACTTCTTTTACGTTGTTTGTCGCAATTTTTCGCTTTTTTTTTTAACAAAGCTTCGTCATCATTCAGTGGGTTTCCATAACTGGACTGTGCTGTTCTTGCGTTGAGGTTTATAATTTCTCGTGAGTGTGCTAGACCCGTACAGGCCAAATCTTGAGGCAAAACTGAGCAGTTTCTGCCTTGAGGTTTACACTCAACGTGTATAGGCACCTTAATAGTTCTTGGTGAACCAGTTCACCATCGAAACTAAGATGACACACAAAACTTAATCCCTTTCATACGAAATATGTTTAAACTACGGTCTTCGGTGGAGAGAGATTTTGTATGCTCACCCATTTCGTGAACTGATGATGCCCGGTCAGCAGTCTACCCTTGAAACGCAGCGTCCTCTATGTTTCAGACATTAATGATGTATATACCAAGAAAGGCGTGGAGATGTACACCTAATCTATCATTTTACATGTTAAATAGATTTGTATGACGATTCATTAAGATTTCACCAACCTTTTAGCAAGGATGGAAAATGATTTGTTTATTTAAATATACTACAATGTTTTCTGAATATTTACATATTCTTGGTCTTTGAATTACGAATTAAACGTCGCCAATACACTAGCATGAACAAGAAGACATGTCTCGTCTACGACATAAAAGCGTTACCTCCCTAAGGCGGAAGAGACGAAACGCGCAAAAAAACGTTGAATACAGAAGAAAGTTTAAATATTGAATAGGGAGTTGGCAGATATATATATATATAGCCCACTTTTTATCCTTGCTTTTATAACACGTCACTCCGAGATTTTGGATATAGTACTTATTCATGTGTCAGTTTATACATTCTGTATCAACTTGACGGAATAAATTGCGCAGAATGTTTATAAGAAAATAAAGTAACAATATAAGTTGCAATATTCTATAATAGAGTTTTACAAAAATATTTTGCCGTTATTAAATAATAATAACGATATACCATATTGCTTTCTGTTAATTACAAATTCCTTACTATGTATTTCATATTAATACACTATACTTACAGCCAGCTCAAAGTCCCGCGCTAACAATAGCCCTAATAAAATTAAAAGATAAATCTTAAGACCTACAAATATCCTCTAAATTTGACGAGACATTTATTAATTCTGTTACGTTAACCCAAATAATAAAACTGTACAATAAAATGTTATTACTAAAATATAATTGATTATATATAAATTATATTTAAAAGGGAACCTAAATCATAGCTGCTGAACCTTTTCCAGTTCTCGGAAAAGCAATTTACAAATTTACTAAGCCTTTAACTACACCTACGATCAACATTGTCAACATTAGAAGGCCTGTAACAATTAAGTTAGGGATGGCTCGGAAGTTTATTTTTAATACATAATTTTTATATTTCAAAATAATTAGTTGTTGGAACATTTATGATAATTTTGCTCTTATATAATTCAAATCAAATTCAACCAATCATGAAGATTAGACTTAAGGACTAATTCCGAACAACTTAGTGCCATTAACACTTTATAAATGGCATGAGTTAACTTATCGCCTATGCCGGAAAGACTTTAAAAAAAAATAGGTAAATAAATTTAAATTTTTATTTTCAGTTTCGTGCATCTTTCAGTGTTTATTAAATATGTCGAAAGAAACAAAATTTACATCTGAATTTATTGAAAAATACAAGTAGTTTCCGTGTTTGTGAAAAATCAAGAGCAAAGAATACAGCGACCGCAATGCTAACTTTCCATCCATATGCAAATAATTGCGTAATTTAATAGGGTCACAGCGTAATTCAGCTATTAAATTGCTATAATACAACCAATCTCTTTTTAATAGCCATGGTATACCCATGGTATAGCCATGGTCTTTTTCATATTAAATTTCATTTTATTTTGCAAACCGCAGCCGTTCCTGAAATAGTTATATAGTTGGCAACACCAATCGATTATGAGTAGTTCTCAAAGAGGTATGAGATTATAATTTATTTACTTTTTTTTAATTCAGAATCCAATTTCAAAAATTACTTAGAAAAAGTTACGGAAAAATTATTAAATAAAACATTCAATACATAAAAAAAAGTTATCAATTGAATCGCATTGAGCAGTTATTTTTTTCAGTTCAATAGGGCAACTAAGGAGCTACAATAATCTGTTGAGAGCAGAGTTGGGCAAACGTTAGCGCGCGCTAAAAGCTGATACCTCTCCGCTAATTTAGCGAAGGTGTAGAAAGCCAGCGCTAATAATTAGCGGTTAGCGGCGGCAGTGCGCTAACCGCTAATCTATTTATGAAATATCGTAATTGCTAATAGCTTAAGCTATAGTTACAACTTGTAACTATAGCTTAAGCTATTTCATAAATAGATTAGCGGTTAGCGCACTGCCGCCGCTAACCGCTAATTATTAGCGCTGGCTTTCTACAGTTTCGCTAAATTAGCGGAGAGTTATCAGCTTTTAGCGCGCGCTAACGTTTGCCCAACTCTGGTTGAGAGATGTTTCTAATTTGGCAACAATCAACATACTTTGTTAGAAAACTACTGAAATTACTACATTTCTGAATTTTGCAGGTCCAACAAGCTTCCTTCCAAGAAGGCAGCGTTCTGACGTTTCCGTACTCCAATACGACGATGAGGTTGCCTACTTGAGGCCCAAAATAAGCTCGTTCCGTTTCGAGTAAAAATAAAACAAAAACGTCGTGGCTTAGTGGAAACCTTCACTTTCCCAATTCGACGTTGCTAGTGAGCGAAGTTGGCGACGAAGACTGAGGATTTGAGATCTCAAGCATCCAGAAAACAACATACTTATGCTGCACGGATGAGCCTTCGTGCCGAAGGTCAAAATCTCCGTCTAAAGCCGACTGTTATCGAAAGGCGATTTTATTTTCGCCTACCACCATGTCCCCGGAAGAAGTTCTTCTTATGATTTTGTCGACTGGTATGAACAGGAACGCTTATCAGCTCTTGCGAAATACATCCAAAGCGGACGGATTGAACTATTTCCCAAGCTATAAGGCAGAACAACAAGAAAACAAGAAATGCTATCCTGATTCCTCTGTTACTGTAATGGAATCTTTTGCTTAGGTAGAACTTCAGTCACTATTGTATCATACGTGTGCAAGGATCCTAGATGGTCAACATGAACTTATAGCAACATTGGTTGCTGCCTCTTTGTGGAAGTTCAAAATTTCTCCATTGAATTTTATTCGTGTTTAGCATCTCAAAAAACATAGAAAAACCAACTGGTTTCAGAGTTTTGGCCAAGATTGTTCGATTTTGCCCCTGTGTGCGACGGGTCAAAAAATTGAGACCTATTATTTCATTATTCCACACAAAATCAGAGGTATACCCATTCGTATATTTTTGAGGTGGCGAATTAAAGAAGGTGGGGTGGGTATGAGAGGGTGAGTGGGGGATAAAACATATACTTTTAACGTTTTTTATACATGACTTATGAAAGACTAGCATTTCATAATTTATTTTTGTTTTTTGCGTTTTTCTTGGAAACGAAGCAAAAACGAGATATATGACAAAGGAAGTTTTCTTCTTTCATTTTTTATCCTGCATCGTTTCCCTAAGATTACCCGTTCATTTTGGGGACACCCTGTATATATGAACTTATAATAATAACATGCACAGTAATAAGGAGGGGTCTCCCGTGGTCTAATGGCTAGCGCCTTGGATTCATAAGCGGGAGATGGTGGGTTCGATTCCCAACCTCCGGCAGGAATTTTATCATCCCACGGCTCGCTGGTAAAATTCCTCGCTGCACCCTGGATGTCGGCGCTAATGACCTAGATGTAGATGCGCCGTAAAAAAAAAAAAAAAAAAAAAATAAGGAATATATCCTATCACTTGGTTGAACTCTGAATGCTTAGGTATCGGTCCATTTAAATTATATTGGATCATTTAAAGGATAATACAAATAACGATTTGAATATAAAAATAAATTAAATTTAAATTAAATTATTTTACTCTGTAATTAACTTGAACGAGTCAACTTTCAGTAAAATAAAACAATATTTCTTTCGCACCAAGAGTTGTACAAATCCAAGCGAACAAATTCTGGAATATTTAGTGACAAAAAAAACTGCCTGAAATAGACTCGAAATGTTTAATGCAGCAAAATGTACTATTTATTCAGTTGAATTCGATACAGTTTTTAGGCGGGTTTTCAGCAAATAACACACTCGTTCCTGTACCACATAGAGGTGAAGTTTAAAATTAAAGTATGAAATTCGCCAAAGAAACAACCAAAAATCTTATCATAGTGTTATTATTCCTGAACGTTTGAGTGTTACCCCACGCAATTATTTTCATGTGCAAGGCAATGGCGTGTAATCTGGATTTGATAATAGCAGTGACTTATATTAGAAGCTGTAGATAATCGGGGATCGGAGGCCCGGTGGCCGTGAGTGGTAAGGCGAGAGCACTTAACACTCCATGCCAAGGCTTGTGGGTTCGATTCCCACTATGGGGTGGTGGCGTTTCTTTGGAAAAAAGGGGCATTAGTCCTATCCTGGCTAGGAAAGGGTGGTAACCTACAGATAACCCGTCCTAAAATTCTTAGTTAATAATAATGGACGTTAAAATTGAAATAAGTAATGGGGGTTCAATCATTTGTTGAATAAAACAACATTTTATAACTAAAATGATTTATATTTCTGCTATAGATAATACTAATACAATATAATTTAATAAGCATAAACACATTCTACAATAACGACGAATACCATTAAAGGGTTTGAGAATCAGTTTAAACTCATTTTTTAGGGAATTTTGCGTTTGGGAATGCACGCAATTCCATTGCCAAGAAAAGTATATTTTATAGACCCCTATATTTTAAAAATATATCAGAATTACAGTAGCCAAAATACTTTTCGTAAACACACAAGTTGACATTTGAACTCAGAATGACTCATCAGGGTCGTAAATGACATATATTAAACGTTTTAACCAAACGCACTTTTTCCGCATTTTAAACTAAATTTACACAAATTTACACATTAAAAAAAACTTTACACACAAGAAATTATAACAATAAAAGTTTCGTAATAAGAAAATAATAGAACCATGAAGGTAGAGAAAAAAATGATTTGACTAAAACATTTGAAGCTAAGTTGTATAATAGTAAAACATCAAAAGCCGCATCATGTTTCCAAATTTGTAACAATTTTTATCGTATGTATGTATGTATATATATATATATATATATATATATATATATATATATATATATATATATATATATATATATATTAACGTACTACTCACTAAACATTTAAAAGAATTTTTTTTAAATGGTTAGTATAAGATAATATATGATTCTTTTAAAGAATCTTATATTATCGGGATCTAAAAGGCAAAATAAGTAGAGTACTGTAATACATATATATTAGAATACTCTATTTATTTTGCCTTTTAGAGCCCGATAATATGCGATTATCCTATGTGTTTAGTAAGTAGCCCCCCCCCAAAGGTCTAATGAAGTGTGCGCATTACTTCGTTTCACGTTTCATGTGTTCAAAATGTTTTGATTTGTGTGTTTGCTCTGAATGTTTATGTTGAATCGTAATCATTTGCTAGGTTTGTACGGTCTCGATTCTTGCATGTCATTAGTACGTGTTTAATAGTGTGGTGTGTGTTGCAGATAACACACGTTAGTCTGGCCTGATTTTGCATATCATTATGCTGAAAGACCAGCTTTATAAAGCAAGCCCTTTCATTTCCAGAAAGGTGGCAAGTTTGATTTGACTTAAGATATGACAATTTCTAAAATATAATTCTTTTTTTATTGAAAAAATAAAAACGTAGAATTTTAAGAAATTGATTTTAATTAATGTTAATCCCACTATCCCTTAGATGTTGGGATTTCATGCTGTTGCTATTACTTAGAGCGTCACGGCATGGGATTGCCGTCGCAGTCCGTCGACCACACACTCAGTTCGCATGCAAATTAGGAAACAAACCAATTGCAATTTACATCCGTAGATAGGTACAGAGTGGGGATGTAAGTAGATTGCATTGAAATCACCACTGCATAATTTGTAGAATCCCGTCTACTTAATTATTCTACCAAACTTAACATCTAATTTCAAGCAGAGATGCAAGATCTCTGACTTTTATGAAATTGTCCTCGTGACTATTTCAAATTTTAGCACTTTTGAAGTTGTAGCCATGAACGAATTTTTTATCAATTTCTTCACATCTTATTCCGTCATACCTACAAGAAAATGATCGCCTTAAAAAAGTTATTTATATAAATATATTATACGAGACCCTTGTTCTTAACTTGCCAGAACTTCGTATTCAAAAATTGTCAGAAGGTCATATATCATAAAAACTTCAGATTCTTATTAATTTCTCCTCATCATGTGCTCTACATGTTTCGCGTCACTTGACACCTCTTCAGGAGCAACTTAAATAAGTATATTTCACTTCGGTTTCAGCTGACAGGAGGACCTTCCTCAGGCCAGGCCACGTTTAAACTAATAATCTAGGGTGGTCTTTGACAAAACAGCTGTTTCAATTCGATAGTGTCATGGTTAAAAATCGATTTCCATAGGATCCTCTTGTAATTAAAATAAAATAGAATAAGACAAAATCCAACTGATATTGTTTCTGTAAATCGTTTATTGTATTGAAAAATGTGTTATTTAGATATTTTATTTCCGTTTTTTATTAACTGTTTCCGCACTTTAAACAAAGTCTCTCCACTTCATACACAGGAAATTATAACAATAGAAGTTTCATCATAAAAAATAATAGAATCATGAAGGTAGAGAATAAAAATGATTTGACTAAAACGTTTGAAACTACGTTATATAATAGTAAACCATCAAAAGCAGCATCATGTCTCCATATTTTTTACATTTGAACCGTATATATATATATACTTATATATATATATATTTATATATATATATATATATATATATATATATATATATATATATATATATATATGATTATGATAATTACTAAAAAAAAATAATTATTTAGAAAATAGAAAAATAAGTTGTTTTAGAGAGGAGATCTAGATTGATGTTAAAAGTGCGACGTTCAGGCAAGAAATTGTAACATTTATTAATGGAGGGACCGTATGATGATATGTGTTAAAAAACATGAATTAATGAACCTCAAAATTGGAAAAACTTCAAAAGAAATATACATCAATTTAATCAGCACCGTTTGGAATTTGCAGATATACCGTGGATTCTTAAGGCCAAGAGCTAACATTGGTAAATTAGGACAGAACGATGTAATGTATGCATTCTTACCTTCAATTCATTCAGAAGACATGTCTTCGCCTCCTGCAAAAGAAATAAGAATACATTTTGAGTAAAGGCTCATTACAATACTTAAATATTTTAGTGTGTTATTAGTCAATGCTAAATGAATTATATTGGGTTTTCAGTCATTATTGAGAATTATAGGCAATGTTACCAATGCATGAAGGCAAGATTTCGAAATACCGGCCCCTCGAACAACCTCGATGTACATTGTTTACTTATACATACTAAAATAATCAAATAAACAAACTTATAGTTTAATATTTCATTTTGATATTTTTACAAATCTGCAAAGATATGCATGCTTGAAAATGACATTATCTAAGTGTAAATAAATAAAATAAGTGGATGTCTCTCTTCACAACGTATAACAAAAAATTTTCTTTTTTTTTTTTACTAATTTAATAGATCCTAAATGTGTGCCATCTTCTGCGAGCTATGTGTAACGCTTGCTATGGAACCTATACACATTCATTTGTTAATTAAACGCCTCAGAAGGCAACTATAGATTCTACTTTTTCATTCTGGCTAGAGAATATATTGGAGTGTATCAGTATTGGTGTATATTCGTTTTCTAAAATTACTATTTTGTGATGAAACGAGTTCTTCTTTCGGCATCCACTATGTTCTAAAAAGTACAAATTATATAAAAAATTAAGTCGTCTAGGGATTTATAAGTGTATGTGTCAAATGCAAATTTGTTTGTTAGTAGTGAACGTTCTCTCTTTCACCTAGTAATCTTAATCCTATTTTTGGAGATTATTTTATTGATGTCATTAGTATAAAACTTGACCAAATTATGTAAGCAATCATAAGGTTTAAAGATGGCTTCTTCCGGAGGTCTTAGGAAGAACCAATGAGAAGAGCGGAAGATAACCGGATAAGCAGGCGGCATGTAACCGGATTATTCGGCCCGCTGCCAAGGCAACCAATCAGCCTTCAGTAATTAAGAGTGCCTAACCTCCCTCCACCTAGTTTCAAGATTAAGAAAAATTAATTTTGCCTATCGAAAAACAAGAAATGGGTTTCCATTTTCTTCCTGGCATTGAACATATTTGGACGAAAAATGTTGGCATTGGTTACCTTACCTTCTCTCAATGTTTCAAAATACCAGATTTGTACTACTTTAAATTTGAAATTGCAACCAATTAATTACAAGATTTATAAGGACTTTAAGATCGTAGTAAAGGGCCAGTAATATCATATTTTTTACGAGCTCTGGTTCTTCTCTTTGGTGATTTTCGGGATTTTTATGAGAGTATACGTGAAATCCTCTTCTGATCTGTCGGCTGGATGGCGAAACACATAAGGTTCTCTTTAGTTCTCATAATTTGTTTTCAGTGTTAGTCCAAGTTTTTGTCATTCGTTTTGTACGTATGTTTTTATTTCCATTTGCAAGTTTTGTACTGTCAACAATTAGAAAACATTTCGTTAATTTTAAGTCTTATTTAAAAATGAAAAATATCCCTTTTAATAGTGTACAGTTGTGAGTTAGAACTTTTTTTCTATTCTTATTCTTTACAACACATTCATGCCAATGCCTTGGACATTTCTGCATTAATCCATCTCTTTTTTCTGCGGAGAACCTTTGCTTAAAAATAATTCAACCAAGATGAAATGAGTTCCCTTCCATCCAACTTGGAATACAGCGAGCTTTTCGAAAGCCTCTTCATTAAGTCCAACAGGGCTTTCTGCAAGCCTGAAGACGAGACTAGACTGTTTAAGAAATGCCTTAGACAAGATTCTTAAGAAGAAGAGTAGAGTAGGAGACTGGAAGAAGAGTCAGGGTTGAATGGCTGAATTTCCCATGCGGGCTGTGTCGACTGTCGACAGTGATTGTCCTCTCTCTCTCCCACTGGGGTATCCCTCCTCATAACTCTCCATCAGATCCTTCTTCACCTCTTTCTTATTAACCTAGTCGACAAACATTTCCTCACCAATCACCGAGCTTGTAGGGGTTTTATCTTATTTATTCTCTTACTCTTGAGGGCGTCTTCTAATAAATCCTTGGCACAATGTCAAATGAACATAGATTTTTTCGAGATTTTGTCTGTACTTTTAAAAACAAAAAAATATGACTTCCTTTCTTTTTTTGTTATTGGTATGACTGAATTGGGATGTAAATAGAAACTGGTTATAAAACAACCACTGATTATAATTTATTGGCATAGCACTTTCAAGGTCTCAATCTTATTCTTAGCAGCCTGTTAACAACGAATAAAATACTCACCCCCCAAGAAATAATCTTAAATCAAATTAAATAATATCCATATTCGTATTTGCTTAATAACACGTCCTCGGTTACAACTAGTTCATCTCTCTCAGATATATCATCAGAAAGCTTCCTGGTAGCTTATCAGTATCCCCTCCTATATAAATATACCCCCACTTCCTTACCACGTCCGTAAGTCCTTCTCCATCTCTGGTCTAGTGTTTACATGTCTAAATTATCAGTAGTAAAGTTTTAATTGGGGGGCGAGGTTAGCTCAGTGGTAGAGCACTCGACTAATGAACTGGAGGACCAAGGTTCAAAACCCAAGCGTGCACTAAAGATTTTTTCTTCTAGTGTCATCGTTCGAGGGTTGGATTTGGGGTCCCAGATCGTCCCTGGGCTCACCCAGCCTTTAATTAATTAATTAATGGGTACATGTAAAGGGAAAACTCAGGCGGCCGGAGCATATTACTGACCATACTATCTCCCTAGTGTGCCGTATGGTCAAGAATCAGATACCTCTACAGTATCTGCTCCTCTGGGCCCTTAGTGGCCTGTTACGGGACTGGTTTTTTTAAAGTTTTAATTACCAATAAAATTCATGTTTTTAAAAAAGTGCTTTAATAATTAGTGAACTTTATCTCTCTCTCAATTCACGTTAATGCTCATATCGTTGAATTTTTTTATTACTCTTTGAAGGACCTGGTCCCTTGTGTCATTCGAAATTGACGGAAGTGTTTAACTTTCCTCTAAAGTAAAAGTCAGCATTGGGACAAAACATAAAGTAAAAAGGAGTCAGCAAGTAATTGTACTAGGGCGATGGAAGAAGCAAAAATTAACTGAAAAGTAAATTTGAATAATGACAAATAGAAGAGGAAAAATATAAGTTCCTTTGTTTTTCGAATAATAATAAAGATATCACCTCAATGTCTGGCACGTAATAAATGAATTACAACAAATAAAATTTATAAATTTCGGCATTTATGACTGTTGTGATTTGTTTTGTCGTAACCGATACGTTTGTAGATTCTGTCATTATCATTAGTTTAGCAGAATTTCCCAAAAGAGTTTACTCGAATGAGAGTTTAAACATTGTTGACTATGAACTCTTCTTCCAATTCGAAAATGTGAGAATAATTTAAATTCAGATGATAATAATAATCAAGAATTTGTTTTCTCGTTGCATGTCTCAACGTTCACTTGTTGAAATACTAAAATTACTTCTAGTTTTCACCATGTAATTTAAGTCAAACATAAATTAGTACTATGTGTTTAGCAGCCACCAAACAATATTTTAATTGACTTCTGTATTTGTTCAGTTTTCTGACATTTACCGCCAACTAATGTCAGTTTAACCAAATTAAATAAGAACGGCAACAGACTGTGGCTTTAATTAAACATTCAATAATAGTAAACTTTAATTGGCTGGTGGTGAATTCAAATACAAAAGCATTAATTTAGCATATTTTACACATAAGGTAAAACGGAATAGTATGTCGAATTTATTCTTCACCTATTAATTCGTTTTATATATTGCACGTTTCAATGATAGAATCAATCGCATTGAAAGTAAATCATTTATCGCGTTTCTTCACTCCCCATATATATATATATATATATATATATATATATATATATATTCTTGGGCGTAAATAAGGAGGGGGAGATCACTTATTTCAGAAAAGATATTTTTTTTTAGTGTAATAGCGTTTTAGGCACATAACAAATTTGACTTTTGATTCAGACAAAATATTTATTTTATATATATATATAATATTTTGTCTGAATCAGAAATCAAGTTTCTTAACCAGCAGAATTAGCTCACCGGAGCGTTGTTTTTTTAGTTCAAGTAAAAATTGGTAGCGGATCGGAGTAGCAATACGATTTCAAATTAATATGCATCCAGATATATTTTTTATAAATTAAGAAATTAAATTTTAGCTTCCTGTTTACGTTCCAGAGCACTCGAAACCACCGCCAATGATAAGCATTGTATGGAAACATGATAAAAAGGTGCAGCTTTTTTCAAAAGATCTTATTCCGACAATGTATCGCAATATTGATTCGCCAGAATTTAAAACGCCTTTAGTCATCGCTAATATTTACAGCAGACTATTACATTAGACATCATTTAATTTTTACTAACGAAAGAAATGTTTTGCGACTTTATGTGAATTGAAATAATACACTGTAAGAATATAATGTTCCAATGCTTTGAGTAATAATGGACACTACATTGAAAAATGACAGCAGTATACCTTTTGAAACAAAACAAAAAAATAAAAGAAAAAAGCCCTGTATTGGCAGAAAGGCCCTTCTTTACTCGTTTCCTCTGAAATACATTCGGAAATTGGTTGTGATGTTAATACGACAAAATTTCATAGAACGGGGGAAGAAAAAAACCATAAAAAACAAGATTCTCGATAGAGGCTAGACTTGCACCTAATACAGCAATATAAATTTAATTTAAAAGAAAATATTGGAATAGACATTGTAGCACGCGGAAAGCCTAACCCATTTCTCTGAGATCTAATATAATTTTAAGAGAAGAGTTTATTGTTTCTATGAACAAAATAAACAATGATTTATTAAATATATGTTACCAGTCAATAATATACAATTTTACCGGCCAATAACATAACATGTTACCGACATTATAACATAACATGTTACCGGAGCGTTGTATTTATGCCTAAATCCAGCCGGCAATAGTTTAAAAGTTTGGGGTCTCCCGTGGTCTAATGGCTAGCGCCTTGGATTTATAAGCGGGAGATGGTGGGTTCGATTCCCAACCTCCGGCAGGAATTTTATCATCCCACGGCTCGCTGGTGAAATTCCTCGCTACACCCTGGATGTCGGCGCTAATGACCTAGATGTAGATGTGCCGTAAAAAAAAAAAAAAAAAAAAAAAAAAAAGAAGAAAAGAAAGAAAGTTTAAAAGTTTGAATATTTGAGGAGTAATATGGAAGGGTGGTTTCACCCCTTAAACTTACGATTGGCCGATGTAAAAAAAATACGTATCGATTATTTTCACGTGTTTAATAAATAAACAAAGTTTCATTAAAGTCGGCTCCGGTCACTTGGGCTGTTCTCTTCTAAGCAAGTCCCTTGTTGTAGATGTCAGAGTAAAAACTGTAAATGTGTAAAAAAAACAAAGAAAGTGCAATTCTCAGCCCTGCTGCAACAAGTTTGTCATACTAATCCCTGTTTGTCATACTTAAAGAGCTGGGTTTTAAACCAATTTTTAGAGTGTTTCACATTACTTAGGCAAAGTGTCTACAGTAAAAGCAAAACCCTTTTAATTGTATACAATGCCAAATAAGAAACAGACATTCTATAAAATACTTTTACCCAATCCCTATGCAATGTTTGTAATATGTTGTAAAAACTAATACTTTCTATACTTTGCCTAAACCGCCTAGGCATTATATGTAATGCCTAGGAATTCTATAGAATGCCTGGCTTCTGTACTTCGCCGGTAACATGTATTTAAAGATAAACGCTTTCACTCATTTCCACTGTGGTATATTTTGAGGATAGATACACTTCATTTAATCTGAGTAATTTTTATATTTAATTTAAATCTAAATATGGAAAATATCTACTTGCGCACAAAGAGCTGAAAACAATCTATACAAAATGTAAAGAGGAGAAATATTGAGAATCTATCATCCAATATCTTGAGAAGATTTATTATTCTTTGATTATACTCAATGTTTAAGGAAGTTATCGATAACACCAACCAGCTGAAACATCCAGTAATGGATTTTTAATGACCATTCAGGAATAGGCCGCAGAATTATATTTAAGACATCCAATGCTATCTCTTCCAAGATTTAATAACCATTGATCACTCATTTAAAAATTTCTTTTTGATGGTTCACTCTTGTAGCTTCTATTATGAATGAAAATGTAGAATAACTTAAGATAAATAAATGAGCGTTCCAGGGATATATCCTATTATTTTATACTCGATTAGAGTTATAAACTCTGTACTCTAGGGGTTTAAGCGCGTTTCTTCTTTCCTTCCATAGAGGGGAAACTCGCTTATGATGTCGACCCGATGAGGCAATCTGGGTAGACAAGTACTGACCAGAAAATTCTACGCTTGAGAACCCATAGATCAGGAAAATAACCGTGGTTCAAATTTTTATATACGTATATTTGTCTGTTCACACTCGAACAGCTTCAAAAATGTACCGATTTTAATAAAAGTTGGTACAAAATAATTGATTGGAAATTTCAAGTTCGTTAATCAGCAAAATCCGTCCACAGCACACAAAAAAATCTCTTTTTTTTAGGTTTTTTAGCGTAGGGAAACGAATGAAGCCATTTTTAAGGCGATATGTTACCGCTTAAGAAAAACTAGTTTTCCTACTTAATTATTGCTTTGGGTAGTTAGAAACGATTGATTCAATTCAAAATTGTTCCAGACGGCCGACATTCCTCCAAACTATGGTTTTTAAATTCTGGTTACGTTTTGAGTTAAGGAAGTAGAAGAAAAGGATATTGTATTAGCATGAATGATCAGTTTTGGGATTTTGGTATATTTTCTTAAATATCTCAAAAACTAACTAAATTCTCTACAAATTCGGTTCTAAAGTAATTTTCATACAGCAGAAATTACGACCGGTATGAGTATATTAGTAATTTGGGTCCGGAGTAAACCCCCCCTCCTAATGAACCGATTTATTCTATATTTACAACCTATTTTCCTCTATATATTACCACTACGTATACCGAGTTTTGTCGAAATATAACAAAAATTACAGCTGGTAGTGGCGAATTGGTAATGTGGGTCCGGAGTAAAACCCTCTCCTAATGAACCGATTTATTCTATATTTACAACCTATTTTTCTCTGTAGATTACCACTACGTATACCGAGTTTTGTCGAAATATAACAAAAATTACAGCTGGTAGAGGCGAATTGGTAATGTGGGTCCGGAGTAAACCCCCCTCCTAATGAACCGATTTATTCTATATTTACAACCTATTTTTCTCAGTAGATTACCACTACGAATACCAAGTTTCGTTGAAAAATAAAAAAACAACGGATAACATAGTCAAATTAGTAGTTTTTGGGTCCCGGGTAAACCCCTCCCCCCCCCCCTTCCGGTGGATCGATTTTGGTTAACGATCTCGTACAATCGTTTTTTATATTAGTTTTTTCACAATATATATATACAGTAGGGTTCCGATTAACCGGGGTGTCAAGCCTGAGGGGGGGGGGGTAGCTATGTGTATATATAAAGTTGAGCCAATGGCCACGACGGGAACTTCATCCCGATTCTCAGAAGAGATACAACTCTCAATTTGAGAGTCTCAAATCGTAAGCACCATTTTGTACCTCGTGTAAAACAATTTCTGGACGAAAAAAAACTACCTCATCGAGCCCTGCTCCTAATTGATAATGCATCCCGACGAGCGTGTCTTATGCGAGGGCGAAATAAAATCTATGTTTTTCACTGCAAATGTCATATCAATTATCCAGCCTGTGGACCAGGGAGTAATTTCGGCCTTCAAACGATACTACAAAAAGAAGCTTTTGTCTGAAATGCTATTAGCAGAAGAGGAAGCGTTAATTAAAAAAAATAAAGAAAATATATATTAAAGCCAACGGCCATAGCCACGTTGAATACACCGGTTCCCATAGATCACCGAAGTTAAGCAAGGTCGGGCGTGGTCAGTACCTGAATGGGTGACCGACCACGTGCTGTTGGCATTATAAAAGGGCGGCAACCTATAGATAGCCCGGCGCTAATGGCCAAGATGTAGATGCGCCGTAAAAAAAAAAAAAAAAAAAAAAAAAAAAAAAAAAAAAAAAAAAAAAAAAAAAAAACAACAAATATATATTAAGAATGTGATTTATATGGCTGCTGATTCTTGGCATTCTGTAACAAAAAGCACAGTAAATAAAGCTTCGAAAAACCTGTGGCCTCGAATTATCTATGATAGCCAGACAATTGACGAACTTCCAAAAAATCAGCAGTTGTGCGATTTGTTAAAAGACCTCAACTCCCCGGATATAATGGATTCCGAAGTTATAGATTGGTTAAACGACGACAAAATAAACAGAGCGACAGTCCTTACGGAAGATGAAATTATTAATGAGGTAATGAAGACCAATCCCGAAGAAGATGTTGAAGAAGAAGTGGAAACCACTCACCCAAAAATAAGCCATGAAGAGGGTTTCAATCTGCTTCACAGATCCCTTCTCTATTTAGAAAGCAGAAGCGATGTACCGCCAAATGAACTCATGATTCTAAGAAAATGGAGTGACACAGCTGCTGCCGACAGAAAAAGTTCATTTAGGCAAGCCACAATTAAAGATTTCTTTTTTAAAAAGTAATGTCACGGTTTCTGTTGTTATTATTATTACTACATATTATTATTATTATTAAATATTAGTTTGTTTAGTATATAAGTAGTTTTTATTCAAAAACAACCTACATTTCCAATTCCTATTGGTATGGTTCCGATTAACCGAGGTAACCTGGGCCCCCATCCACTCGGTTAATCGGAACCCTACTGTATGTATATATATATAAATATATATATATAAATATATATATATATGTATGTATATATATATATATATATATATATATATGTATATGTATAAAGTTTAACGGGGGTCATTTTCGGTGTCTACTACGTAACATCGATAAAGATTTGAAGAAATTTTTCAAAAATTCCGTCATGAGTCCAACCTCAAAAGCTACTTTCCTTCAGAGGAAAGTGCTAAAAAGGGCTGTCAAAATAACGGGTTGTCACAGACCTTGGTAGCCGAATGACGGAAAAATATTCCCTCAGCAGCAAAAAAAAAACAACCAGACACTGTGATCATTGTCTGTTCTGTCTGGAAACTCCAGTAAATCTCTGCTTTTTTTTATTTTTTTTTTTTTTATAGTAAGAATATGATGTGTTATGTTATTTAAACAACGAGAAGAAAAAATCTTTAATTAAAATAAATAAAGTTTACTGCCCAAATGTTTTGGGGTGCTATAAACACTGCGTACTTATCAATCTTTCGAAAATTCATTTCAATTGGTTAAAAAGGTTTTTATATTAATTTGGAAAATAAATTTTGATGATTAGTTTTTAAACAAATATTAAACGAATTTTGATAATATTTTAAAAGCAAAGAATTATGATAAGTTTGAACAAAGGTTAACTGATTAAAAAACTCATTATTTCAAAAAAGGACAAATGATTAAAAATTGTTAAAAACAAGAGTTTATTTTATAGCACTTAATTATTGATTTTAGCCACGTTTTCGACGCAGGCTGGCTCCTTAAAATGGAGCATTACCCCGGCAAAGGTCTCTAAACCTGTCAGACATTGAAAACGCAGCCTCGAGGCCAATGGCTATCCTGATCCTTATATCCTCTGACCTATTAATGGATTATTAAAGTGAGCTTCGTCCGTTCTTCTCTGCACATGCCAAATTAATCATAAAAAAAGTCTGACTCGCAAAAACTAGGGGTGATAGCTTTTCTTTCAAAAAAAGAAAATACATCAGCCATACCCTGGTTACAAAAAGTGTTGTACTCTGTCGAACACCCGTCCCAAAAATTGTTGTCATGAATAAGTGGACGAAAAAATTTAAATAAATAAATAAATATTAGTGCCTGATGATACTTGTATGATGACCACTTTAATTAATTAACTGTATATAGAAAAGTAGGGTAATTCAAAAACCAGCTGAAAGCTTTGTAAGCGTCTACTTGAAATGCGCAGGGAATAATAAACTGGGGCAGATTAAACAACTGGAGAGCAATAATTGCAAACAGAAATTAATTACCAGGGATGAAATCATTCGGACCTCCGGGACCCCCAAATAAATTGCAAGCGAAAGAGATCAAGAATGAGAAAGGACATTTAATTAATTATTTTCGCACATCTCTTTTATTTTATAATTAATGAAATGTTCGTAAAAAGTCCATTATATCTCTTTAAAAAAAAAATTCTCCAGGTGAAATAAATACTTAATTTCCAGTCAGCATAATTGATAAAATCTTAGCGATAAATGATGTACATGAACTATGGCACGGAAGAAAAAATATCCTACTCGCCGTAACTGCGTCTTCATATCACGTATCCATAAACTTCTTATTACTAGTGTCATTTGGAAGGCCTAGAATAGATATAGTAAATATTTTGTGAAAAATCCAAGCAATTAATTCAATTAAATCTTGAATACAAGTGAGATTATAGGAGCCAAAATGAAGTGAGCCTGTGCTTGTGTGTGAATATATATATATATATATATATATATATATATATATATATATATATATATATATATATATACAATACACATTATTGTTAATGTGATAGTTCTTTTAAGTTCATTTAGATCAAAAATGCTCTTTTCGTTGCACTTAAACTATTCCATAAATAATATAGGGGAGTTTTTATGTTTAGGACAATTCATCTTCAATATATATAAAAATCAGGTGTCTGTTTGTTTCTTCACGCCATTTGACCGATTTTGACCAAACTTGGAATAATGGTAGGTCGTGATACGGGGAGTGTCATAGACTGGGTCAAAAACGTCTACCAGCTGTCTGTCAGTATGTTTGTTCCTTATACAAATCCACACTGTTTGACCGATTTTGACCAAACTTGGCACACAGGTAGGTCGTGATACTGGGAGTGTCATAGGCTAGGTGAAAAACGTCTACCAGCTGTCTGACAGTATGTTTGTTCCTAATGCAAATCCACACCGTATGACCGATTTTGACCAAACTTGGAATAATGGTATGTCTTGATACAGGAAGACGCAAAGGCTAAGTCTAAAATTTCTACGAGCTGTCTGTCTGTATGTTTGTTCCTTATACAAATCCACACCCTTCTTCCAATTTTGACCAAACGTGGCACACAGGTAGGTCTTGACACGGGTAGAGTCATAGGCTAGGTTAAAATCGTCTATGACTCACAGTTCGGAGATCACGAGTTCGAAACAATGAACTCTAATTGTTACAGATTTTAATATTAATTATTTGGATTCTAATTTATTTTTGCTTTTATAGATGCAGAAAGTAGGTGTAGCGTAGCACGCCGGGTAACAGCTAGTATTTAATAATTATTATTTTAGAGATTTCGGTGGCAATAAGACTAGTTATCAATGCCTGTTAAAGTAAGAGTAAAATTGTACGTCAGGCGGGGTTATGACCGGCTACACTATGCCAGAAGCTCTGCAGTGGAGCTGCCAAAAATAGGCTATGTCCCTTAGGCTCACTAGCTTTAGAGAGAGACATAGGCCTCTCTTTTCCGGGGATGCTTCCTCCTGCCCGTCAGGGGTATGTATAGAGGCCTTTTAGGATGTCGACTTGGGGTGGGGGGATAGGGTGTAGTCTAAAGGCTATTAGGTATGTTTCCTAATCGTTCACTCCTGCCGCGTACACGCTGACGGTTAACTAAGTAATGCATAAGTAACATAGCATATTTTGTAAATGTATTTGGCAAACCATTATAGCCACTAATTTTGTTTATTTTGAAGGATCTTTTTGAAAAGGAAAAATCATTACAAAAGGGTAATATCTATGGTGTCGATCAGGGAGTGCATTATTCTGCTTGGCAATAATTCATTTTATTTATTTATTTTAAAGGCTTTGCATCTAAGGCGATGAGCTCCATTTTTCTCGCAGTCAGCAAGACTATAACATATCTGTGTCAAAAAAAGATTCTCAATGTTTTTTATACAACCGTCAGTGGCAGGTCCATCAGCAAGTTAAGGTAATAAGTAGCAACTCAAGTAGACTTCTAAATAGGTAAAGGGGCAGAAGTATATGTAGGTCATGTCTTGAAGGTCAATGAAGTGTTGGTTTGGATTAGGTTATTGCGTGATTTTATAAAACATGACTTTCATTTGAACTCATTTACTGGTTAGATTATTTTCGTTTCATTTATAAATAGTTAGAAGAGAAAATGTCAGCAGTTTGTGAAATGAGAAATATTGTTTTGGTCATCTATGTGGTATTTGAGATAATTTCAACCAGAGGTATTCACATGCTATAGATAACACAGTGGTGGCTAGAGGGGGGAGACTTGGAAGGGCTTAGCCCCCAGAATGAAAATTCACGATCTTTTTCGATTAAGTTAGGAAAATAAATTGTTTAGGCAAACTAACTGCAATAAGTACTAATTAATGTATGTTCTTAGTTTATCAAATACTTCCTTAATGATTTCCAGGTGCCTCGTTATAAAAATTTGATTCTACATCCCCAGGCACGGCGGTAAGCCCATACTAAGTTAGACCCCAGAAATGTTTGTCTAGAGCAGCCTTTGAGATAACAAATCTATCAATAGTTCATTTTTTATAAATAATATGTTTTTATATTAAAGTACTAATCTGTGTTAATTATTCAAAAAACAAAAAGAATTGAATGGATTTTATTTTAATAAGCATGAATTGATATATTTTACCTCATGCTCACATTTCTATGTTCGTCTTTACTAAAACAAGCTCTTCCTTAAAAAAAAAAATCGTATCATATGACAATTAAGTGGAGTGAACAGATATATTTTTCAAAGGTCGTTAAGAAAACCATTTAATAGAAAAATTGTTATATCATTTGATTGTATTAAAATAGATTTATTATACAAGTAAATTCAACTCAAGAGCGCAAATGCACTCTTTTAGATCTTATTTTGTTTTATTGCAGTTCAAAAAAAAAAAAAAAGAAAGCAAACCAATTTTTTAATTGGTAAACGAACATAGAAACGTGAGCATGACGAACATAGAACGTTGGTGGACGAACATAGAAATGTGAGCATGAGGTAAAATATATCAATTCATGCTTATTAAAATAAAATCCATTCAATTCTTTTTGTTTTTTGAATAATTGAACACAGATTAGTACTTTAATATAAAAACATATTATTTACAAAAAATGAACTATTGATAGATTTGTTATCTCAAAGGCTGCTCTAGACAAGCATTTCTGGGTCTAACTTAGTATTTAAATAAACTAATTTGAGTGACAAAGTTGGAATTAAAAGGCATTTACTCAACATGGTTAACAGCTAACATTGACGCGGTTCACGCACACAAAGTATTAGTAGACAACAACAAAAAAACAAGCAAAGCCAGTGACAAAAAATATGACATAGGAGGAAAAAGTCTTCTGACAATTGGTGGGTGATTACAGAAGCTGTCTGTCCGAGGTACTAGACAATAACATACAATAAATCCAACTGTGAATCCTTGATTAACCAAGAACAAGACGAGACAAAGTAATATTAACTTTCTTGACACAAACGTATCTAATCGACAGAACAGACCTGTTTGCAAATACAACACAAAACATACAAATCTTCACATTTCTATGACATTAGAAACTTCTGTCACAAGACAGCCAAAATATAAAAAATATATTACAAATAAAAATGTATAACTAAATTTAACATTTTCTTACTTTGTAAAAAGTAAAGAATATACGCAAGACTATTACATTATATATATGCATTTTTGTGTGTACACATACATGGTTCTGAATATATTAAAGTGTATTATTGTGTTTATTTTATTTTTAAATTATTGCTGTGGTGAAAATATTTTGTGGCCTCTGTATTGAAAAACTACATGATTATATATTTATAATGAAACTAAGAATCATAGTTGTAGCACTTTTTGAAGGAATGTAGCACTTATGAAAGACATTTTAAAAAATATCTTCAAATCTTCATTAATCCTTCCTACTGGATACAGAAAATGACCCCTGTTAATATATATACATATATACATATATACATATATATATATATATATATATATATATATATATATATATATATATATATATTTAAACAAAATTTGCATATAACAACCGTAATGGGTCCCCTGTGGTCTAGTGGCTAGTGCGTTAGATCAAGAAGTTTTTTAAACAAAATCCTCATTTATACATTTTCATAGCAGATAAAACTAAAAAGACCGTTATTATCAAAAAATAAGACTATATTGACAAAATGAATACTATTTTATCAGATCTTTTCATATTTTAAGAAATAGATTACGACCCAACAGAGAGTTTGACTAATAAAGTAATAAAATATGTAGACAATCCAGTAAACTAACTTCATCAAAAAGAATGAATGAATTAATGGCAATACTGTGCTCGTCTATAGATCTATAAAATTACATAAAGACAGACAAACTCTTAAGTGGCGGTCAAACTAGGCTGCCTACCAGCCGCTACAAACCAGCCGCTGGCTAGCAGCGGCAGTAGCCATCAGATAAGCCGCGGTCACATTAGGCTGCCTACAAGCCGCTACTAACCTGCCGCTAGCTTTTTAAATTTGCTTAAAATAACCTATATAAATAAAATACAAGCATGAATCGTTCTCCTCTTTTACATTTGTAAAAAGCAACTTAATCAGATTATTTAAATTATATTATTTTATTTATTTATTTATTTTTTTTTTCTTACGGCGCTTCGATGACTAGGCCATTAGCGCCAACATCCAGGGTGCAGCAAGGAATTTTCCCTGTGAGCCGTGGGATGAGAAAATTCCTGCCGCTGGTGAACCCACCTCCCGCTTATGAATCTAAGGCACTAGCCACTAGACCACAGGAAACTCCTATTTAAATTATTAATTTCTTAATTACTTTCCTTGCAGACTTTTGTGTATGCTTGATACTAAACTACTTAATAAATAAATAATAAACTTCACATTTAATTCTTTTTAGCTGACTTCAACAAATACCAAGTTTTGTTGAAATATAACAAAAAACTATGGCTGGCATGGTCAAATTAGCGTTTTGGGTCCAGGGTAAACCCATACTCCCGGTGATCCGACACATACACACATATATACATAAATATTAACAGGGGTCATTTTCGGTGTCTACTAGCAGTCCTGGTAAGGAATGCTTAAAAACAGCTATAGATGGAAATTTTTGGAACACAATTTTGGACTTCGTAACATTGTTTGTGCTGGATAGGAGGTCAACATATCAAAAGTCCTCGCCCGTAGTCTTTGTGCCGGGGAGGGGGGGGGTTTAGAAGGTCCCATGTTTCGGGTTTTCGCTTATATCTCGGAAACCCTGTGTCCTATTTTTGTGTGTGTACATGACTATTCTATAACAAATGAAAGCTGATTAAATTTCCTACAAGTTCTATTCTATAATGTTTTTTTTGAGGCCCCATTTTTCGGGTTTTCACTTATATCTCAGTGCATATCTCTGATTAAATATTCTACAAGTTCATCTCAATAACGTTTTTCGAGATATCTTTAGTTTTCGAAATATCCGCTCTTGAATGTCTGTCATTTTGGGGAAAAACACACTTTTTGTTCTTTTTGACCGGATAACTCTTTAACGATAAACCCAAAAAATAAATGCCGTTTATAGGGTTGTAGAGCATTACATTCCCTTCAAGAATATATATAACTTTACTATTTTATGTATTTTCCTTCAAACGTGAAAACAGTTTTAGTGTTCATCATGATATCTGGCGACAACTGTTGACCAATGAACCTTTCAATTTCTCACCATTTCCAGTCAATGTATTGTCCAAAATATACTCCATTATGTAAATATAGTGAGTACTGGACGTATAAATAGCACAAATTATATAATTTTGGGCCGACTGACCAGTTATTCACACTCATTTAGATAAGATCTTGTCCATTATATTGGCAATGGTTTTGCTAAGACCATGTGAGTGTGTATATAACGTTTGAAAGAAAATACATAAAATAGTAAAGTAATATATATTATTGAAGCGAATGGAATGCTCTATAACCCTATAGCCAACGTTTATTTTTTGGGTTCATCGTTGAAGAAATATCTGGTTGAGAATAGAAAAAAGTGTGTTTTTTCCCAAAATGACAGACTTTCAAGAGCGGATATTTCGAAAACTAAAGATATCTCGAAAAACTTTATTGAATAGAACTTGTAGGAAAGTTAATCAGCTTTCATTTGTTGTAGAATGGTCATGTCACTAGGACGCAGGTTTTCCGAGTTATAAATGAAAACCCGAAAAATGGGACCTTCTAACCCCCCCCCCCCCCCCCCCCCGGCACAAAGACTACGGGCGAGGACTTTTGATATCATCGATACAAATGCAAAGTAACGAATGTGAAAAAATGCATCTGTCATTGTCAATCTTTACTAATTTCTGCCGGACTTATGTACGGCAAATTCTTGAATCTTAGATCACTCTATTAAAGGGAAAGTATTCCACTATCAAAAGGTCAAATCTGCCGAATATTTGACCGTCCAAAAAAAAGTTATGACTAAATGCTTTTCCACTCTGAAAAGAGGTGATTTTCACATTCGATACTTTGCATTTGTAGCGACGATATGTTCACCTCCTATCCAGCCCAAACAAAGTTACAAAGTCAAAAATTTTGTTCCAAAAATTTCCATCTATAACTGTTCGTTGACTGGACTGTAGGTAGGATCGATAAGGATTTGAAGCCATTTTTCAACAATGCTGTCATGAATGCAACCTCATTAGCTACTTCCTTCGGATGAATGTGCTAAAACAAAAACAAAATTTTAATCAAAAACAATTGATCAAAATAAAACAATAATAGAACTATTATAATATTTATTTATTATTTAAATTTTAACCTCCATTATCATTAACTAAGAATTTTTGGGATGGGTTATCTATAGGTTACCACCCTTTTCTAGCCGGGATAGGGCTCATAACTTTTCTTTTATCTGAAGAAAAGCCACCACCCCATATTGGGACTCGAACCCACGACCTTTGGCACGGAGTGTTAAGCGCTCACGCCTTAACACTCATATTATAATATAAATGATAACACTCACTATTATAATATAAATGATAGAATATTTATAATAGAATACATATTTCACATTGGCTGGCTGGGGCTAGCGAGGGGATCACGTGACCGCCAGCACTGGTAAGCAGTGCTAAAAAGTTAAACATGTTTAACTTCTGACTTTGGCTGGTGGTTGTGAATGACAATCCATTTGATGTACGAAATGGAACGCCGGAATTGTTATGAATTGTATGCTTGAAGAAATTATAAAAGAATGCAATATACATATCTGGTTTATAAACACTTAGGAGTATAAACTTTTGCTTCGTGTTCACTGGAATGATGTTAACAAATTATTTGAATATTTTAATAAAAAGATTAATTTTCAATTTTGATCTTCTGCCTACACAAAAAAAAAAAAAAAAAACATATTATATTCCTAGTTATTTATGGAATAGAAATATAGATTCATTAAACTGATGTCATGATATCTTCATATGAGATTGAATAATCTTGTTCTTCATAGATATGTTATGATGCTGTCTACCTACTGGCTCTTTTTGAGGAGTTCAGACATCTTGTTCAAATCATTGTGTACAGTATAGTCTTAAATATTTAGTTTATTGTCCAGTCAACATTACAAATGGCAAATATACGTTTCACCTATCTCATAATGTACAAAACAGATCAGGGCTTCAAAGTGTGTAAGCCTTTAATGGCCAATCTCAATACAAGCTACAAAACCTCTCCCCTTGTATTGTCTCGATAATTGAATGGTTTAAGGGTGTTTTATAGCCCATAGTTTGTTGTCAATAATTAACGCCCAAGAAAGTGCCAGTAGTCCAAAATAATTTTTATTTGTACTTCTGGTTAAGCCTTAATTTGAGATTGCTCCTTTCTCTATTTGTGAATTCTCTACATCAATTTTTAAAAGGCAAATTAAAACTTCTATATGAATTTATCCATGGCCAAGTAGTGAACTGAGTGAAGCTGCGTAAATCAGGAAGGGCATCCATCTGCATACCACAAAATGGCCCTGACTACCACCCTGCCCACGGTACCATTTAAGAGCAACAAGTGCCTCATAGAGTCACCCTAAGGCAAGGCTAGCCTGATTGAAAATGCCCAGACCGCACGTAGAGTACAGCATGAAGGCTACACCCAAAAAGTGGTGATAGGCCTAGGATACCGGGAGTTTCTTCCCCAGAGGAAGAAAAAGACAAGGCTCTCCATGACCCAATAGTTTGGGTAGGTATATCACATGGTGTAGCACCTCCCAGTCAAAGCAATGAAGCGAAGGTGGGATTTGGGAGGGCAACAGCTCCAACTACCGACCTACTTACTTCACTTCATCAGCTCTGGCTGAGTCAAGGCTTATTTCTTGAATGAAAAAAGAAAATTTAAAGATTTACATTTAAATAGTTATTTATTTAGGTCCCACAATTTTGGTGATTCACCTAATAATAATAATAATAAAATTGTCTTACAATTTTAATTAAAGTATAACTAATGGGTCTCCCCGTGTTCGAGTGGCTAACACCAAGGATTCGCATGCAGAAGATGCGGTTTCGAGTCTCCCCTATAGCAGGTTACGTTCTTTCATCTAGGCGGATGGGGTCCTTGAAAAGAATTCCCTGCTCTACCATGGATGTCTATAGATAGCCGAGCGCTTATGGCCTAGATGCAGGTGTGTCACAAAAAAAAAAGTATGATTAATATCAATTGTGGTCCAAATGGAAAGTACGTTATGCAATAATTTTGGGGAAACATGATACTGATAAAAATATAAACAGTAAAAATAAAGGGAAAAGTCAAAATATACAAAAACCCTCCTATTTGTTTTATAATTATACTTATCATATTATTATCATCAATTTGTGCAATTTTTGTTTTTCTTTAAGTAAAATTTAGGTAATTGTCTTTTTGTTTAAATTAAAAACTGCGTAAAAATTTGAAGTTCAATTTAACTTTATTTTCAAAAAACTTTTTAATTCGAATTTTGGATAATTTGAACTTTTTCGTCAGTCCCTAGAGATTCAAATTATCTAAGTTCTACTGTATTAGGCCTTTCGGTACAAATATTATGCTCCATCATCAGAGCTCAGTGGCAGATTACTAAGATTTGCTACTGAGCTCAGATGACCAGCTGTAAATAAAGAAACACAACTGAATAAACAACTCGGTTTTAAATAACTCTGATTTTATCCCTTCAGACTAAATTTAAAGTGTCTCACTATAAATTTTTGCCAACAGCCATAGCCACATTGAAAATACCAGTTCCCATAAATCACCGAAGTTAAGCGATGTCCTGGCGATGGCCAGTACTTGAATGGGTGACTGCCAGTGAAAATCGTGTGCCATTGGTGTTATGAAAGGGTGGCAACCTACAGATAGCACGGCGCTAATACCCAGTAGTTCATAGACCGTAAATAAAAATAAAGAACTATCAGATTATGATGGAGCCATTTTGAGCTCAAGACGTCACTAGGAGCTTTTTTTTTAATTAATTTTTTTTTTTTAATTTATAATTTTCAATGATGGAAGGTTAAAAAAAAATGGGACAGGAAGAAATAGAAGAGTCAAGCATTCATTTTTCTATGACAAGTAAGATTTTATAGTTTTACTATTTAACCCCAAATATTAATGAATCCACAGGTAATTTTCTTCTTACTAAAAAACAAAACAAAAAACTATTTGCAAATAGCGAATCATACAATCGAGAAAAAACTGTATATTTGTATGAGTATTTGTTTTTATCCGTGGGCACACACATGCACACACACACACACATATATATTTATATATATATATATATATATATATATATATATATATATATATATATAGGGTGTCCCGTAAATGTCAAGTCATATTGTGGGGGGTGATAAAGGAACCTTAGGGGAACAAAAAATGTTCTATGACGATTTTCCGAATTCTCGCCCATAAGGGAGAAAACGTCGTTTTATTGTTTTTTCGAGACAAGCGTGGTTTTTAGAAGAATAATCGTTGTAGCTCCGTCCCAGGTGATTCTACTAGAAAGGAAGTGAAACCAATCGAAAGCTGAGTAATTTTACTATAAGACTAAATGAGAGTAAACACAACCCTGTATCATGCATCACAACCCTGTGTTACTGAAGTGTGTGGACGATTTAGGAACAAAAGTTTTAATAAAAACATGCATCTGTGAAAAGAAAATCCATTTTTTTTTTCTCTCAGTTTATTCAAAAAGCTTAAAAGAAGTATTTATTTTTATAAATATTTACTTTAATATTAAGTAAATATTTACTTAAATAAATAAAAAAAATTACCAGGAAAATAAAAAAAAAATTCCTAAAACGGTAAATAAATAAAATACACATTTATTTTGAATTTATTAATTACAGTAACTAATCCTGGGTCCAGGAGGTGGCCATTAATGAACCCCAACCACACATTAACCTCAAAAATTATTATTTTTACCTAGATAATGCATTTGAATACATTTTTTCAGAACTATCTGTATTAGTTACTGTAATTAATAAATTCAAAATACATGTGTATTTTATTTATTTACTGTTTTACGATTTTTTTTTGTTTTACTTTTGTGGTCATTTTTTTTATTTATTTAAGGAAATATTTACTTAAAATTCACGTAAATATTTATAAAAATATATATTTCTATTAAGCTTTTTGAATAAACTGACAAAAAAAAAAACTGAACTTTCTTTTCACAGATCCATGTTTTTATTAAAACTTTTGTTCCTAAATCATCCACACTCTATCTATCACCTCCCACAATATGACTAGACATTTACGGGACACCCTGAATATATATATATATATATATATATATATATATATATATATATATATATATATATATATATATATACGGCTATATATTTCTTCCCTTGGTAAAAAGCCTTTTTCAGCCTATTAATTTTCCTCAGTACACCTACATAAGAGTTGTTTTTCACTGTTAACAGTTTCCTCATATCAAGGGCACTATCAGAATTGAAAGTACGAGAAGTAGCACCTATTAGCTTTTGTCCTCCCTCCCCCTCCCATATAGGAAAGAAAATTGACAATAAATCTCTAAGTTTCATTACCCACTGGTAAAAAAAAACAAAAAAAAAAACGTTTTAAACCTGTTAGTTTCATTCCATTGAATCAACTTTTTAATGCCTTTAGTAAGATTAGTCAGTCAAGACAACTAATCGTGAAAAAAAAAAAGTATGAACAAACGGAAGTCGAGAAACAGAGGGACAAATTGGGATAAATACATGCCAATTAACACAGTCACTTTCCGCCAATGTACACATTAGAACCACACTTTTCCTTCTATCGCGTATCTATTTTATTACTTTTAATTTGACAAACCTTTAAATGTTAAAATGAATTTATAAATATAATATCAAATTTCCAACAAAATAGCAAAGTATTAAGTTTCTATTCTAACCATTTCAAATCATATCAAAAATAATAATTGTTTAGAATCAAGCTAAAATGACACAGTTCTTGTGTGCGGACATTTTTGTTATGAATTTTGGGAATATTTAACTTACTCTGATTTAATATTTGTAATATAATTCTTATTATTGTTTAGACTTAAGTAAACTTTTTTATCTAAGACTTTTTTTTTCTTTTTCAGAGCAGATAGGCCTTGATTAGTGATAAAAGACAGGCCAAAGGAAAATGAAATCTGTCAGAGTATTCGGTTCTGTGAAATGCTAATTCAGTAAAGAGAATCGCAGTTTGGCAGCCTTAGAAGTTTGGAAGAGGATGAATTCAGGAGGAAATTCATCAGGAGCTTGGGAGAAACCTAACCAGGCACATAGGACTCGCACAATAGGACAACGGCCAATGTACACCCTGTGAGGCAGGGGTATAGGAGTCACATGTAATCAATCAATCAAAAGTATTCAAATCTGACTTTTTTTTAAAAGACACAGTAGCAGAAAAAAGCCTCATCGAGGTTTAGTTACAGTGGACCTCGTGGTTGCCCTCTCTGCTACAATACTAATTCTCCTAAAAAGAAGCGCCCCTGAGGAGGCGTGAAAAGGCACAAAACATGCCAAGAATTTATTTATTTATTTATTTATATATAAATATATAAATATATATATATATATATATATATATATATATATATATATATATATATATATATAATATTTAACCCTTAATTAGTGGCGTGCTTTTTCTTCCATAACTAATGGTGTCGGGCCCCAGTGAAACAAACTTTAAATTGATTTTTTTTGGGTAAAGTAATTTACATAAATAATAATAAACAATAATATTTATTGAAATACAAAGATTTCAAAGGGCAAAGGTCGAATAAACGAATACATTCGGGTCAATATGACCCGACGCCACTAATTAAGGGGTATATATATATATATATATATATATATATATATATATATATATATATTATTTACTGAATGTGTTAGAAATGTATTTATGAATGTTTTTTTCAATTTTTTATGGAATTAAAGCATCATTTTTTTTATAATTTATTGTCTCCTTATCATGAAATACAATCAAATAAGTATATATGAGTGATTCTCTACAAAAGCTCAATAATTGCTCTCATAGGAAAATCCAGGTGCACCAGATCTTAGCTTCGTTATGTTTCCAAGGCAGATCTGAACCCAAAATACATTTTTTTTATCATAAATATTTAATTTAAGGTTCATTACATGGAAGAAAATATATAATCCATGGTTGTTGGTCTTTGCTACTGAAAAATATGGTTGGAAATAAAAGTGCATTGACTTTTATTAATTACAAGATTCTATATGTTTAAAGCAAAAACCTGTATTTCTTTAGATGAGCAATTAGATTTTACTATAAAAAATAATTAAACAAACAATAATACCCCTCTGTATTTGCTCAAATAATAGTACATAACGTATATCAATCATTTAACAATAACAATCAAAGCAGTCCCCTTGAACATTTTCATGTTGAGACATGTTCACCATTACCTGAAATAATCGATTGTAACAAAGTCCAAATCTAATGAAGAAAGAAAATTCATGAAGATACATCCCTATAGTAAAACACAAGAAAGAATTGTACCACGCCTAATATAGCAATCATTTATCATAAATACATTTTTCACGAGCACCAAACAATAATTTTTCGGTGGTAATTAAAGAGATTGATGCAGGGAGAATTTGAACTTTGGGAGCTTCTTAACTAACTTAAGGAAGACAGATTTTGGAAAACCAAAATACCCTTTCAAATGCCTTTAAAATGAGTTACAATCGTGAAATTAATGAAAACGTTTATTCATATTTTAAACAAATTATTACAGTGTTGTATGAGTCATAGATATTACCTGAGAAGTTCTCTTCCACTTTTAAAGACACGGAGAGTTGGACCGGCCATCGAAAACAGATTTTCCTCCATTTTGCAGTGCTGCCAGTACACAGATAATATAAAACAAAAATATTTTGAGAACCTATCTTTCGAATAAGCTGTTCAATATCACCAATTGCTGTAAAATTAATTGTGAATTCATAATTAAAAAAATAAAATCGGGTCCATTCATTTTTACGAGGCTTTCAGATGAAAACATTCTTATTCCGAGCTCTCAGAAGAGAGGTTTTACCCGAAATGGATTTCGTTACGGGGGGGGAGGTAATGAATATCGAGGGTTTAAAATATAAAATAAATGTTTTAATTGATGTAAGTAGGTGTCAAAATAACACAATAAAAACAAAAAATCATCAGCAGGTCTCATCCATATTGTGAAATACTCCAGTTTCACTATAATTGTCAATTTTAGAACTTTCCGAAAGATTTTAGCGCGACTTCTCCCTTCATAGGGAGGAAAGCGACTTATGAAGTTGACCTCATGATGCAACTAGAAATACCGACTAGAAAATTTCATGTTTCAAAACCCATCGATTACGAAAATAAAGGTAGTTCAAATTTATATATATATATATATATATATATATATATATATATATATATATATATATATATATATATTGTCTGTTCGCTCTCTCACAGGCTGAAAATGGTTCGATTTTAATGAAATTTGGTACAAAAATCTTTCATCTAAATTGAAAGGTCGAGGTTTTGCTTGCAGGTACTCTTTTTATAGGTTCTCTAACATAAGAAAACGAATGGAACCAAGGTGATATCTGTAACCGTTTTGGGGGAAAGTAGATAACAGTTTTTCAAAACTATTTGCAGTTTTGGTGTATTTCTACATGTTTAGAATTCATGTAAACTAAAATTTTTAAATTTTGGCTACATTTATAGTTAAGGAAGTATTAAAAAAATAATAATAATAGATATGGCAAGTTTTGGGATCTTCGTATATTTTCTTAAATATCTCGAAAACGGGTTGGAAATCGTGGTTAGGGATTCATGGTAAAGGAAATTCTCTAGATAAAAGGTTCCGAAGTAATTTTCGATGGGACGATGTCAATCGCAGAAATAAGTGCTAAAAACTTCGGAATTGTTAGTTTCGTTGCTTTGAACGGGGTTTGTTGCTGTTTAACTCACTTTTAATTGGCTGTTTTTGTTGTTGTTTTAAATTGCAGTTAACAGTAAAATGATAATTTTAGCAAAACAAGGTAAGAAAATATTCAACATATTGGAGAAGCAGGATGAAGTAATTACCGCTTAAGATACAAGTTTCCCGTTGTTGGGCTAAAATTACTTCTCTTTGAGATTTTTTTTTTTTTTGGTAATACTGAAGGAGAGTGTCCTCAGCACCGATTTTCTTCAAAATTTGCACTATAACGTATTTTGATGCACCAAACACGAATCCGTTGAAAAAAAAAGTTGCTCGCAACTAGGAAAGAAGTTATTAAGCACTAAAGTTCACTGTTATGGAGGTTATAAAAGACGGGGTAAACAGCTTATATGTAAACACGCGCCTGCGCAATAGTCCTTAATGACGAAGTGTAATTGAAATTTAGACTCACCTATGGTAGCTGACTTGGTCGTAAACTGTCGCTTTTGGGCATACGTGCTATGCGTTTCCGTTCGCTCCGCTCGCTCAAGAAAACATCAAAACCCCTAGTCAATCCAACTCGCAGAAATGAAAAGAATTCTATGCCCAATAGTCGTCCAAGGCAGTCTTCCCTAACCTTCATAACAGTGAACTTTTTTTTTAAATAACTTCTTTCCTAGTTGCGAGCAACTTTTTTTTTCAACGGATTCTTGTTTAGTGCATCAAAATACGTTATAGTGCAAACTTTGAAGAAAATCGGTGCTGAGGACACTCTCCTTCAGTTTTACCTTTTTTTTTTTTTTTTTTTTTTTTTTTTTTTTTTTTTTCACGAAAGATAAATACCAATAACTTCTTCCATTCCTTCACCAATGGCACTAGGGATATGAACGGAACCGCGCTATGATGACGCAGCTCCTGCGAGTCGGACTTTATTTGTACATTATATCGTGATTTCCGTTGCATGGAATCCAACAATTACTCCTAGGGCCACACTGGTGAGTTTCCTATTCCTAATAGACCGATTTTGGTTAGCAAACTCATAATCTAGTTTTATAATATATATAATTTTTTTTGTTACGTGTGCAATCTCAATGGCTAAATTCATTCACAATGTGCTAAGAAACTGCATTAAAGACATCAATGTAAATCGATCTCCCTGTGGTGTACTGGCTAACGCCTTTGATTCTCATGCGGGGATGGTGCGTTCGAGTCCCATCGGCAGCAGGAATTTTCTTATCTCACGGCTCGTTGGGAAAATTTTGCACCATGAATGTCTGCGCTAATGGCCCAGATGTCGGTGCGCCGTAGAAAAAATAGTGGAAATCTACTCTACGCTTGTTTCGCCGCTTCATTTATGTATAATTGAGTATTATATCCTGAACTGATGAATCCAAATAGGATTGGAAATTGCATTTATTAAACAACCCTATTTTGAGACTCCTCTTCAGAAGTCTTCTCCTTCCTTGCTTATCGTTATCGGATCTAGCCGGCAATTCTACCGCTCTTCTCCAGCTCAACGGTAGCCACTTACCCTCAAGGCTCTTTCAGCCAAAACTGTTTCAACCCTTCGCTGGTGGGGTGGAAAGGGTAAAAAAAAAAAAAAAGAAAAAAAAAAGGAGAGCTTCAGAGAAATTCTATTTCCGCCACTTTCTTCGGGACAAAGACACTTTTCCACCTTTGTACAGAGATAGCGCCTTGGATGGAATGTAATAGAATCATCTTGCATTAAGTTTCTCGCTTTGCAAGGCACTCGAAAATGTACTTGAAATTGTTCGAAAGATGCCGTCACGATTTAAGGTCTGAGCACTGGTAATATTTGATTACACTGAATACACAATAATCATATATGAAGGTGGAAATTTAATCAATGAAAAGTGATTCTATTAACTCCACTTAATTTATAGCAGGGGAAACGTAAAAAAATATTTGCCAGATAATAATATTAATTTGGTATTATGTAGAATCGCATTTTTGAATAGCATACCTATTTATTTTTCTTCTTATAACACATTCTGTAAGTCAGCCACATAGATTTTTTTCTATATTTATCTACGCGTTTCCTCCATTCCTCCAAGGGGAGGACACCCGATTATGAGTGCACACACAAGTGCACATGTGTTGTGCGCTAAGAATTCACTGTTGCATGTATTAAGGAAAAGGTAAACAGAGACTGGAAACAGGATTTAATAGGCCAACCTGAAGTTGTCAATTGGAGTTATTGAGTTGGTGACTTCTAAGAGTTCGAGACATTGAGGTGGAAATCCTAGAAATCCACTGCCGAGACAGTTCTCCGGATTTTCAGTCCGACTTATTTGCATACCTTTTCCGTTTCTGGCTTGAAGTCCACTAAGTCAGATACAATTTACGTGCAATAACTTGAAACTGAAAATTCTGATTTTATATATATATATATATATATATATATATATATATATATATATATATATATATATATATATATATATATATATATAAGAAAAGATGGAATAGTTGGGATTCGGCTCTATTCCATCTTTGCTTATCACCTCGACGGCTAACTATCTAATCTTCATGATGAATTCATTGGGACCCTGCCAACGTGCTCCAAAGGTTAAAAATAATTATTAACCGTATCTCCAAGTTCTCCAAGAACCTGGTCAAGAAGAAAGAAGGCTTGATTTTTCTACTTAAATCTGACGAAGGCTACCAAAGAGTAGCCGAAACGTTTAGTTCATAGCCGAATCCCAACTGTTCCATCTTTGCTTATCACCTCGACGGCTAACTATCTAATCTTCATTATATATATATATATTTAGTTGGAACAGCTTCTTTCTCCAGCGATGGTACTCCTCTTCTACTCCTTCCTGCGATATTACCTCAGTGGTTACCAAGGAAACCACTGGGAACCACAACTCATTCCGTTGGTAGCCACAGAGGATGAAAAATATAAGCCTGACGAAGATGCAGAGAAATCCATCGAAATAACGCGGGAAGGAGTAGATCACCGCTGGAGAAAGAAGCCGTTCCAACTAAATATATTATCCCAGCGACGAAAAAATAACATCATAACATGTACATACACTATCATGTGAGATCGAATCAAGTTCTTCATGCCGTATGTGTGCTTGCTACCTACTAATAATTTACTATAAAACTAATTTTATTCCTATTTTGAGCCCATTCCTGTAATCTATTGGGCATTTCTTATGTTGAAATTCAGTTTGAAAAAACTTTCTTCCACCATTCACCAGTAGTATCGAGACCGTTTCCTGTCATTCTGTACTGGGATAATTTCGCTGAGACAGCGGAGGGTCTGGAATACTGCAAGTCAGGAGTACTTCCAGCTTGAGCCTCGTTGGAGATAAACAACAAAAGGGGGAATGAGCGAAATAAAACCACCCCTCTTGAGGGTTATTCCCCGTGGAACCCCCTATTCCATATGATAGCATTACCTGTATTTGTGATTCAGGCCCGGTGATTCTTGACTCAGAATGGAAACATGCACCCACTGGAGCTTTTTTATTTATCCCTGCTTCTACATTTTGAGGACTTTGGCTCATTCTGTAATTATTTCTAATTATTAATCAAATCTTATGATGATAAAAAATATCAGTTGCTCCTGGCTCTGAGGGAAAAAAACGCAGTTTATTTATGTGGTTCTTCTCATATATATAAAACCTTTCAGCCTCAACATGAGAACGTCCAGTCTGCTCATCGACTGAAAAATATATGGTGGACAGTAGTCAGCTGATCTTTATTCGATATCTCTTATGTTATATTGGACTCTTTCAGTCTATGACCAGTCTGGACGTTCTTCTCTTCAACTTAAGGCTGAAAGTTTTTATATTTATGACATTTTCCCCTAAAGAGGCGTAACGAAAATTCGAAGATTTAAGTAAAATGTCAGCTTGGTATATATATATATATATATATATATATATACACACGTTTTAATTAAATGCCTTCCTAGTTTTATAGTTAAACATTCTACATTGTGCTTATGTTTATACATATGTTAATTAAAAAAATGATTGCCCTTTTTAAATGAAATGTTTTTGTGAGTTATTTTAGAGAGAGAACATTTATCTTTAACTGCTTTAAAAACTATATTATCATTCATTTCATAACCGTCTCTTTTATGATTAAAATTATTTTCCAAGTCTAGTCTCGGTTTTATCATCAATGTTTTTCCAGTTTTTAATTTTATTTGAAGACAAGAATAAATATTTGTCATTCGGTTGGAAAAAGTTTTCAATGGGAGGCACATGAAGGTAAGTCTTTTAACTACTTAGTGCTTATGTAAACAAAATAATATAATTGCACACACATTGTTCGATAAGAAGATTCGGAGATGATAAAAATATCCCTTTGATCGAAATGAGGAAAATAAAAGTAAATAAATTCTGAAAGTGTTCTAAAAGTCCCCCCACCCTGTTCGAGTCCGATGATAGGCCTGTTTTTACTGCCAGCCCTTAGTTCGGAGAGCCAGGCTCGTCCATTCCGTTAATTTCAAACTTTCGTCCTTAGAAAGTTCTCCGGACTCCGAGGTCTTCTGTATCCAAACCCAGCCGAATACTGAGCCCATAAAGCGTGACTTGATACAACACGAAATAATTCTCGAAGACTACCACAGTACATATGTACTTAATGTTTTAAGGTCTTCTAGGTATGACCGTGACAATCTCCTGATAACCGACATTTCGCCAAACCTTCTGCTGGAGAGAACCAGCAGAACGTCTGTCGAAACGACGGTTATCACCATATCGACACAATCATACCTTGAAGACCTTAAAACATTTTTAAAAAATAAGGAATATGTTCTCCAATCAGGTGGAAAGCCATCGCAGGGTTATTAAACGAAATGTCAATCTTCTACAATGTGGCTTCTTCTATATTATTAATAAGGCATTTTTAATAATAGGTCTCCACCTTCCAGCACCTACTTCAATAAAATATTGTGGAAATTTACTATGTAATGCAAGGTTTCTGGCACCATACTTGGTTTGAACGAGGTTCAAACAATCGCTCTCAAATATATATATTTTTTTTCTTAAGCTCTTTCGCTGAGATCTACAATTCTCATGTTGAAGGGTTTGGCCTCATTACAAAGTGATGTTGTTATTCGGTGCTTGCTATTTCGCCGGTCACCCTCTAGCCATCCTACCCAGACAATGTTTTCTGCCATATGATCAACAGAGAAGTCCTTGCATTTAGCCATTCAGTGATGCCGAACCCCCCGAAACCCGTAGGCATATACATATATACATTAAATGATGACCGTTTTATCAGATATAGAGTTCATACAACTGTGATCGTTTTAAGTCATCAGAGAGTTTTTAATAACCTCGAATCTATAGCCTAAGAGCCTGAATCTTTAAATGAAACATTTCATAATAAATCAAATCGTCATAGAGGCAATCATTTAACGAAAACTGCCCAAGTTGGAAATGCACAAAGATGGTCTTATTAGGTTCTTGGCAAGGTATTCAGAGCCTAAAACTTGGCCCAATACTATGATATCTAGGCGCACGGTAGTGCGCCAGGCCAAGTTCCGGCCTAAGCATACTGTGTGTATATTACAGGCGGTCTTAGAGCCGATATTTACCCTCTCATAACTTTCAACCAGGTAAAGAGAAAGTTAAGAAATTTTACACAGGTATTATACTACTAGATGTGAGCAAAACTGGAAATTTTCATAATTCTACATTGAATAGTTTCTGAGATATAAAAATCGATCGAAAATCGGGATTTATAGGACTCACTCACTCACTGACTCATCAAAATTATTAGGCACTTCCCATGATGCTAGAGACTTGAAATTTTGCATGAAGATAGATATGAAGACGTTATTAAAGGAAAAAATCGAAAAATCGCGAAAAGTTGTGTTTGACTCCGCTTCCGGGGCGGGGGCGTGCCAGTTTTGTACTTCCTTCGGAAACCCATCATTCCGTCCGAAACCCATGATGTGGGGTATCAAATGAATTGTCTCGGTATGAAGAACCTACATTTGATGTTTTAAGAAACAATTAGACGCATATAGGCTCGGTAAAAATCTTATACCAGCTGTCTGTCTGTATGCTTGTTCCTATTACAAATCCGTACCATTTGACCGATTTTGACCAAACGTGGGACACAGATGGGTCTTGATACGGGGAGAATCATAGGCTAGGTTAAATTTTCTATCAGCTGTCTGTCTGTCTGTTTGTTCCATATACAAATACACACTTTTTGACCGATTTTGACAGAATTTGACACACATATCGGTCTTTATCCGGGTAGTGTCATAGGCAAGTCAAAATCGTCTGTCAGCTGTCTGTCTGCATGTTTTTTCCTTATACAAATTCACACCATTTGGCATATTTTTACCAAACTTGGCACGCAGGTAGGTCTTGATACGGGAGTGTCATATTACCTATGACGTTTTCTACTTTTTGTTCCATCGAAATTAAACTTGGCAATGTTTAGTATAATTTCGGCACAAAAAAAAACATTGCCTAGTTTAAGAATATACCTGGTTGAGGAAAGTGATATTTTAGTAACTGGATATAAGTATTTTTATTGTTGTTTTTAAAGATCAGTTGAAGTGTCTTTACTGTTCTTAGTAAGTAACTATGAGGTCTTCCAAGTAATGAACTTGGACATTTCTATCTTGTATCATCTCTTGTATTGGCAAATATTTTTGGTTGAATTAATACACCAACTCATACTACTTTTTTAGAGTGTAGAATGGTAAGGCGTTTTTGGGGGTTCTTAGGAGGGAATATTTTTGAGGAAGGGAGTGTTTCTTTGTGGGGCAGGAACTTGGCCTCTATTTCACATTTGTGTTTTTTTTGGGGATCATAACTTTCATAGGCAAACTGTTTTTGGGAGGGGCCTGGAACTTGGCCTCTTTTTTTCAACGTTCCTTTTTTGGGAGGATATAAACTACTTCTGAGTTAATTTTTCATGAATATATATATATATATATATATATATATATATATATATATATATATATTATAAATTATTAGAAAAATACACTTTCTTCATCATAGTAAACGGGAAAAGCCCATTTATTGAATACCAGTCCTATTGTAATGCAATTTATAGGATTGTGTAAAAACATGGTATAACGTGTATCAGTTCAATCAGAGGAAATGGTGCTTGTGATTTTGGTAGAGTCGATAGACTTCTAGCTCACAGCTGAGATTATTATATGAAAACAAGCAAAGTTTACTCAGTTACGGCGAGAGGGACCTCTGTTTTAATATTTAGATCTCACAGAGTAAAGAAACTCCCTCACTTGGATAAATAATAATGAGGAGATGATCATCACTATACTTTTAACAGTAATTACTTAAAAGCGAAACAAAATGGTATAGTTGTTTATTTAAAGGATAACCATATTTCTTGGTGTGATTATTTTTCAAGTAAAAAATTATTTTATTTTATTTACAACCAGCTTATAATATGAATTCAATAATGAATTACATATTAAGAAAAGAGTTCACAAAAAGGAGATCCGTGAATGTAGAACGATTCTTATGTATGAGCGTCGAATTCTTGCAGAAAGATTCAAATAGATCCTCAAATTCGTCAGCCCATGCAACCATTTTATAATTCAATTCTTCTTTCAGGTTATCGAATACATTCCTGCTTGTGTTAGGAAATTCGTATGCTTTGTATTCCAAATATTCAAACTCAAAAGCCTTGATTTTCACATAGCATTTCTTGGTGTTGATTTCGTAAGTATGATGGATAGAATTGTAATTCGATATGATCACAGCTGAGGTTACTTCGTCGTTCAATGTTACTTTGTTGAAAGTGGCCAATGCGAATTTCGCACCAAACCGATAATCTATAAATACTGTACCATCTTCCGAAATACCTTCGAAGCAGTCACCAGTTCTCGTGTAAGTGTTCATTCCAAAAAATGTTCCGTTGGAAATGTCAGCTCCATTCAAAATAGAGGCATCTATAGGAAACTGTACCTCTCCTCTATTGGTGAATATCCTGTTGTGTTCTTGGAACTACCAAAAAAAAAAAAAAAATAAATAAATAATGTTCAAATTATATAACTATTTCACTTTATTTATTTTTCATGAAGATGTCTAATTTCGCACTTATTTCGCAATTGAGGCTTTAACGAAAAAATTGACATTTTTCTAATTGATGCATCGATCAATTTCGACTGTCCCATGATTTGTTTAGAATTGATTAACACTTTTTTGTTTTTAACTTATAAATAAATTCAATATCTCCGCAATTTTCAACCAAATTGAAATCATTGGAAAGTACGTTTAACCCCTGGTATAAAGTGTCTGCATTACTGCACACACTTTACATTAAGAACATTACTGCACTTATATCGAGCATTGATAAATCAAAATTGTACTACGGCTCGATAGTGTATGCCTCTGCAAGTCCTACAGCTCTGAAGATGCTCGATGTGATCCATAATTCCTGCTTAAGGATTTGCATAGGTGCCTTTCCTACGTCTCCTGTAGCAAGCATATTAGCTGAAAGTGGGGAACCGCCTATAGCAATGAGACGAGCTTATCTTGCATTGTCTTATCACGTATCACTTAAGGAGAAGAGACTGCATGATTCTCTGGACGCTGAATATCAGGAGAACAACCTCCACGGACGACAAAGGAATGAAAACAATTTTAAACATCGAATTAAGTTATTAATGGACAAACTCGACTTAAATATACCCGAGATATTCGCGTTTCCACCCGAAGACACGCCATTCTGGAAAACCAATAAACTAGTCCTCGACTTCACTTTAACTGAACACTCGAAATCAAACACAAACAAAATCATTTATCAAACTATTTTTTTTGGAACATATTCAAAAATATACAGAATACACCAAAACTTATACTGATGCATCTAAAATTGACTCGCGAATAGGATGTGCCTTTCTAAGAGACAACTTCTCCAAGAAGTATAACATGCATGAGGCTAATAGTATATTCACGGGAGAATCTTTTGCGATTTGGCAGGCCATGGAAGATATCAGGTTCCAAGCAAACAACAAGCACCTGATCGTAACGGACTCACTCAGCGTGATGAGGGCACTACCGACACTAAAGAAGAGCCATCCTATTATTGCAGAAATTTGGAAGAATCTAACAACACAACATAAAGAAATTGCTCTTTTATGGGTTCCTTCACATATGGGGATTGAACTCAATGAGAGCCGATGAAAAAGCAAACGTTGATAGAACATCACAAATTACTAACGTAAAAAAAAAAAAAAAAAAAAAAAAAAAAAAAAAAAAAAAAAAAAAAATGCCAACGGCCATAGCCACGTTGAATACACCGGTTCCCGTATATCACCGAAGTTAAGCAATGTCGGGCGTGGTCAGAACCTGAATGGGTGACCGACTACGTGCTGTTGGCATTATAAAAGGGTGGCAACCTGTAGATAGCCCGGCGCTAATAGCAAAATAGTTGATGCGCCGTTAAAAACGAAAAAAAAAAAAAAAAAAAAAAAAAAAAAAAAAAAAAACTAACGTAAAAATAGAAAAAGCATGCGGACTGGATTTGAAAACATGTATAAAAAAAAAAAAAAAAAAATAATGAAATTATGGGAAAAGGAATGGTTGAAAATAGGAACCAAACTAAAAAACATAAAAGAAAACGTAAATGTTTGGAAAACCTCTGAAAGATTCAACAGAAGGGAGGAAGTGGTATTGGCAAGAATACGAATTGGCCATACCAAAATAACACTCTCTTACCATCTAAAAGATTAAGCATTAGAAGGTGGGCGGAAGCTGAGCATAGGAGGAAGTGGTACAGCAGCTCCACCCAGAGACAGGCGAAGCTGTTCCTTTCCTTTGTGGACAAGAAGAGGACGGAGACTCTCCTTAATCTGTGCAGGTCCAAGGTAAGATTAGTAACAGCTCTTCTTACAGGTCACTGTAGAATGCACCGGCACCTCTATTCTATGGGGCTGACCAGGACATCATGGTGCAGACTATGCTTTGAAGACGACGAGACGCCGTACCACATCATATGCAGATGTCCCGCTCTTGTAGCAAAGAGATACCTGTATTTTGGTGCAGACTTCATAGATGACCCTAGAAGGCTACCTGAACTGAACCTTCGGACTCTATTAAGGTTCATCTCGGATACGGCGCTGTTGGTGTAACAGGCTGGCTTGTCGGGTGGCACAATAGGCCTTGTTGGCCTCGGTGCAGCTCCCTCTATGTGGGCACCCGTTTTAATAATAATAATAATACCATCTAAAAGGACTTTACCCTCCCACCTGTAAATTCTGCCATGATGAATTAACTGTTGAACATTTCCTTACACAATGCACGAAACACAACCATACAAGAAAAGAAAATAACATTTCAGGCAGTATGGCAGAAATCCTAATGGATGAAGAAAAGGCTGTGCAAAAAGTACTAAAATTCATTTTAGGCCGAAAGACATTGGCCTATATCATGAATTCTAATACTAAAGAACTGCCAATGACTCACATGGGTAGAGGCAGTATATTCAAAAAAAAAAAGTGTCTGACATACACGAGGGAAATTTCAGTGAAGTATGTTGGCAGAGAATCTAGAATCTAGAAGCTCACTAAAACCAGCTTACTTCTCTGAAATTTCCCTCGTGTCTGTCAGACACTTTATACACACCAGGGGTTAATATGTCTCTTTAGGTAATTAATTATGTTCAGTAGATCCTGAGGTACGCAATGCCTTACCCAATGTGTGCAATCGTGGAGATATTAAAATGTTAATAACTTTTTAAAAAAATCTGTAGCCGTTCTAATTAAATTGGAAAATTTTTAATCTGTAACATGTTTTTGAAAGCTTGAATACGTTTTCAAAAAAATATTTTTAATAAGTAAAGGACGTTGTTTGAATTTTAAAAAATATTGATTTTTTCGTTAAAACCTTTTAATTCTATTAAGAGGAAATATAGTAGGTTGTTTTAGTATATAATAATCATTTGTTCCTAAAACATAAAGGATGCAAATGCATTTTAAGTTGCAGAAAAAATTATATAAAAAAAATATATTGTTTGCCCTATTTTTCATATGCATTGCATTTTGCTTAGCCGCGAAAAACGTTTACATTCCTGAATAATGTAACATTAGAGAACATTTTAGTAAGAATATTTTGACGCCTAGGGAAGGTTTTTTTTTTTTTTTATATTTAAAAAAAAAATGTTGCTGGGAATTTTTCATTTACGCAGCCCCCCTCTGAACATTTAACTAAAAACAAATGCGCCCTGGTCTAACATTCAACTGTGTTTGTTAAAATGTACAAGACCATTGCAATTTTAAAAACTGAATTGTTAGGAACACATAACTACGTTTACCTTCATTGTGTGTCAATTTCTTTCATGTTTACTTTTTATTTTAACTCCGAAATTGAAATTTAGTACAAGAATACGCTGTCCGATTTTAAGCGTGAAGTTCGTTAACCAGCGAAATCCGGATCACTGTTTTTCGGCCAAATTCACGCAAAAAATCGTTTCGTGTTCATATGCTTCCAGGTTCACCTTTTATAGGTATTTTAACGTCGGAAATTAAATTAAATCACTTTGAAGGCTATAAGTGTATGTTGTAGAGTATATTCGATTAGTAGTATTTTTGGACTCGAATACTTAAAATCGACGGACGAACTAGGAAATGTTTCAACAGGTATCACATTCATCTAAACTAAGGTGTTTCGATTTAGTTAGGGAGAGAATTATTTACACTAATAATGTCATTCTTAGTAGTCCCGATTTTCTATCTAGTAGATAATAAAATTAGTTTAGTAAAACACTTGTCAATCAAATTGATTTTCAGGTAAAAATAATTCAAAAGCAAAAACTTGTGTTTAAATGTATGATATGTAAATACTAAGAGGCTTTAAATAGTTTAATAAATTATAAAAGAAATATTACGCTGAGATAATTATACATACATTCTTGTCAATCTGTTCGTTGACATTAATCATACTCGGGTCGGATGCGCAGGCAAAACCCACGCACAAGAGGAAAAGGCTGACCAGTTTTTCCATGTTAATAAGATAACTGAATAAAACACTAAAGTACGATTTATATTGAATACCTTATCAGCAGATATAACAAGATTGGATTATATATTTAAATTACAGGGAATGTTCTATTTTCCTCAATTTTATTATTGTTCAATAAAAAGCTTCACTTTTCATATTTTTTTTTACCCTATATATCAAATTGTTTATTGAATTAATACATTTTTATATTACCAAAAAAATAAATTACGTAATGCCTATTTTTGTTTATTTTTTTTATTGTTATTGAAATCCTTTGCACCATTGGCATTTAACATGTCATGTGACATGATACCTTCCTTAAGTTTTGTATATTTTTTTTTTATATTCATGTTTGAATAATAATGTTCAAAGAAATATTTAAATAACCCTAATGTTACAGGACCACAAATGTTTTTCTTAAGCAACCATTAGAATTTCTATTTAAAGCTTCAATTCAAAATTATTCCTGCATTTTGGCAGCCTTGGAGAGGGTGAAATCAGGAGGTCGGCTGAAGTCTGGCATTATCTGAAATTCATCAGGACCTTGGGAGAAGCCTAACCAGGCACATAGGACACGTACAATAGGACAATGGCTGAGGTGCACCCCGCGAGGCGGGGGTAGCAGAGTCATACTTAATCTAATCTAATCTACAGCCTCAACAACACGAATAATTTAAATTCCCTTGGTTTATAAATTTATTTTTAGCGTTATTTCTTCCTAAATCCAAACGAAGTATAATTAATTTAAGTATTAATTAATATTTTTACTTTTTGGCTACTTTTTGCACATTCCAATGGAATTTGCATGCACTGGAGCTTTTTTATTTGTCCCTGCTTCTACATTTTGAGGAGTTTGGCTCATTCTGTTATTACTTCTAATTACACTGTTCTGCAAAAAAAACTTTTCTCCCCTCCCTTGAACAATTTTGCCTGTTTCTCATGTTTTCAGGTGTGCTGAGTCCGATTCTGAACTCAGAAAAATTCTATCACCCTCTGATTTTGAGAGAAAAGAGGAGAAACTTGGAAAAAATGAAAAATTGTATTTGAAAATTATTGTCTTTATTATAACAGATTTTATTTTCTTTTTCAACGGTAAAATATAATTAATTGAATCCTGCATGCTATCAGGTATAATACTAGATATGACACAACTCAAAAAATATACACACATCGTCAATGAGTATTTTTTTTTCTTTTGTACTCTTCCTCCTCTGTCTCCCGCTACAGTGTCCAGCAGTAATCCGCCAGCATCTTCTCATTCCATTTGCCAGTATATCTTTTTTCCATTCTGGATATGTCTTGGTGGAATCGTTCTCCATGTTCGTCCGAAACTGCACCCAAATTTGGGGCGAAAAAGTCTAGGTGACTATGCAGGAAATGTATTTTTAAGGACATATTGCATCCCAATGTTTTATATGAAGTAAGCAGTTCTTGGACTATTTTTCGGTAGTCTCTAGATTTTTCGTTTCCCAAAAACTTAGCACATACCTCTCGATAAACAATCCAAGCCTTTTTCTCAGTAGTATTTAACTTTGCTTCAAAAGTGAGGTCCTTGAGTAGATGTCGAATTTGGGGTCCTACACTGTTAGCCATATTTCTTCAACCACTTGTAATATTCCCATCAAATTTTTTTTCGTTCAAATATACTTCATTGCGCTCAAAATCATCGGGCTTTTGAATTTTTTTCACTATGTTTTGATGCCAAAAAAAATCGTCAAATTTACAAAAAACTCACATTTTTGGATAAAAAAACTAGAATTTCTCAAGAAACTGTGCGTGATAGACAGAATCTGACTTCAAATTCGTGTTCAGCACATTTGAAAACAGTAAGAAAGCATGTTTTGGTTTGAAGGAGGATTTTCGTGCAGAACAGTGTTATTAATCAAATCCTAAGATGTTAAAAATATCAGTTGCTACTGGCTTTGAGGAAAAAAACACAGTTTATTTATGTGGTTCTTCTCATATATATATATGAGAAGAACTATAAGCACAATGTAGAATGTTTAACTCTAAAACTAAAAGGCATTCAATTAAAACTTATATATAAACGTTTTAATTGAATGCCTTTGTAGTTTTAGAGTTAAACATTCTACATTGTGCTTCTGTTTATACATATGTTAACATTGTGCTTGTGTTTCAAAAAATTGTAGTGTTTACTTAAATTAATGTATACTCATTGAAATGAAACACTAGACTGATTGTCCTTTATTTTTAGCTACAATTAACCCTTGGTTGCTAAGCAACAAAACATATGGTTATTACCATTACAGGATACTACATCTTTCCCCCCTTACGAAATTATTTGTATAAATCATAGTCTTTGAACTTGACCGGTGTTTTCACTATTCTTCCGCTTCTAGTACTTCTCTCTTGCGAAAGCTCTGTTCCACTCAATTCTTCATTAGACTTTATAGACTGCTCTTCCTGGTTGTTCTCTGTTAAAGATTCTTCTGGCTGAATCTTTTGAAAGAATGACGAATTGCGAGTTACCTCGGATCCATCTCGGCTTGCAGTAATCTTCGTACCGCTGACATCCTTCACCTGATAGGGGGAAGGGTCATAAGGTGTTGAATACTTGTTCCGTTTTTCCTGTCTGACCAAGACCGTATCCCCCTCTTCAAGTCTATGCTCTCTGACATGTCTTCTCTGGTCTGCATACTCTTTCATTTTCTGGCGATTAGTCTCTTCATTTTTGATTAATTTTTCATCGATTTCATCGTCTAAAATGTTATCTGGAATGCCTGGAAGATAAGACCTGAAGTTATTCCTCAGAAGAGCTTTGGCGGGAGCGATCCGAGTCGAGCTATGCGGTGTATCCCGATACTGCAGCAAATATTCGGGTAAGGCCTCTTCCCAATTACGACTTTCGATTTCGGCTGATCGAATGGTTTTATTTAAATTGAACATGAAGTGTTCGGCCCTGCCATTAGCTTCAGGCCAATGGCTTTTAACTCGGTGGTGTTTTATTCCAAGATTGATGTAAAATCTTTCGAATTCTATGCTGTTGAAGGGTGGCCCGTTGTCAGTCTTGATAGTGTTTAGTAATCCGAATAGTGAAAACGTTTTGAATATGAGTTTAGTCACTACATCAGTTTTCAGTGAACTCAGAGTTTCAACGATCGGAAACTTGCTGAAATCGTCCACGATTACACAAACGTAACGCCCGTTTGGCCAAGGTCCGGAAAAATCCACCGAAAGAGACTCCCAAGGGCCCAATGGTATCGGCTGGAGCCGAATTGGATCTCTTTTCTTAGTGTGATTGTTGGCACAACACGGGATGCATTTTGAGACAAGTTCTTCGACGAGTGAATTCATCTTGGGGAACCAAACTTTGCTTCTCAACAACTCCTTTGATTTGGTGATCCCTTGATGACCACGTTGGGCAAGTCAAACGACCCGTTGTTGCAAATTTTGAGGAATTACTAAACGAGATCCTCGCACCACAATGTTATCGCTTGTTACTGCGATCTCATCCTTGATTGGGCGGTATTGAGTCAAAATTACATCTGGCCAGTTTCCGGTGCGAACAGCATCAATAACATCTCTCAAAATGGGGTCACTGAGAGTTTCACTTGCAATTTCCTTCCGGGATATTCTAGATGGCAAGTGTGCAGTCGTCACAAGATTGATGTAGTCTTCTTCACTTGATGTGACTCACTTCTTGAAAGGGTGACGGGACATATAGTCAGAAGGGTTATCTTTTCCAGAAATGTGGGAAACTGTGAATTCATAGCCCATTAACTTGAAAATAAGCCTTTCAAGACGGGGCGAGGCCTTGTGCCCCGATTTGGTCAGTAGCGACACTAGTGGCTTATGATCAGTGTGAATGACGAACCGAGACCCTGCTAAGTACTCATGGAAATATTGAGTTGCCCAAGAAACTCCCAACATTTCCCTCTCAATTTGACTGTATCGTTTTTGTACGTCCGATAAACTGACACTCGCACAAGCTATTATTGCAGGCTTCTTATTACCAGGTTGTGCTAAGATGGCTCCAAGACCCTCGGGTCCAGCATCCGTTTATAAATGTAGGATTTTCCTTTTATCAAAATACTTGATAGAAATGGCATTACTAACTTCTTTTTTTATAAGCTCAAAACAGGATTGTTCCTTTTCTCCCCATTTCCACTTAACGTCCTTCTATTCCAAATTTCGAAGAGGTTTTGTCAGATTAGCTAAACTTAGTATAAATCTAGTAAGGAAATTTATCATACCCAAGAAACTTTTAATGCCGTGAACATCAGTTGGCGGTTTCAATTTAAGAATGTTTTTTTTCTTCTTAGGGTCCACAAAAAGTCCTTCACGTGAAAGCACGAAGCCCAAGTAAGGCATTGTGTCCTGCTTGAAAAGGCATTTCTCCTCATTTAATGTAAGGCCTGCGTCCTGCAACCTTTTCAAAACAGCATTCAGAGTACGATCGTGATTATCTTCTGACTCGCCAAAAATTAATATATCATCACTAACATTTACACAGCCCGGGATGTCAGCTATAGTTTTTTGTATAACAGCGTTGAAAATTTCAGGCGCTGAGTTAATGCCAAAACTTAGTCTTTTGTATCTGAACAAACCCAAGTGGGTAGCAAATGTAGTGATGGAGCGTGAATCAGGATGCAATTCAAGTTGATGGAAACCCTTGTTTAAGTCCAATTTTGAAAAGACAGTAGACCCATTAATTAGTGCCGCAATTTCTGAAAACGTAGGATTGGGGTAGCGTTCTCTTTGAATCGCTTTGTTTGGTTTCCTCATGTCAACACAAACTCTCACGCTCCCATCCTTTTTAGGTACAACTACAACTGGTGAAACCCAAGATGTTGGTCCATCAGCTTTCTCAATGATGTCAAGTTTTATCAATTTACCAATCTCTTCCTCTAATTTCTCCCTGAGGTGGAAAGGAGTACGACGATACATGATAGCGGACGGTTCAACATCAGGATTTACGAGCAATGTAACGCAAACATTTTTTAATTTGCCTATCCCATCAAAAATATTTGGAAATCGTTTCTTGATCAAATCCTTCCTGTCGGCTATTCTAAGTGCCAGTGATACAATCCCCAGATCTCTGGCAGTATCACAGCCTAATAGCGAGTCCCCTTCCTCTACGACAACCACTTTAGCTCTCACAGTGCAACGTTTGACGACAAAATGACATCTAAATTCACCGAGCACCTTCACGGCCCGGCCCTGATAAGCTATGAGAGAACAGCGAGTACGTTTCAATGGAGGTATATTCTTAAACTAGGCAATGTTTAGTATAATTTCGGCATAAAAAAAAACATTGCCTAGTTTAAGAATATACCTGGTTGAGGAAAGTGATATTTTAGTAACTGGATATAAGTATTTTTATTGTTGTTTTTAAAGATCAGTTGAAGTGTCTTTACTGTTCTTAGTAAGTAACTATGAGGTCTTCCAAGTAATGAACTTGGACATTTCTTTCTTGTATCATCTCTTGTATTGGCAAATATTTTTGGTTGAATTAATACACCAACTCATACTACTTTTTTAGAGTGTAGAATGGTAAGGCGTTTTTGGGGGATCTTAGGAGGGAATATTTTTGAGGAAGGGAGTGTTTCTTTGTGGGGCAGGAACTTGGCCTCTATTTCACATTTATGTTTTTTTTGGGGATCATAACTTTCATAGGCAAACTATTTTTGGGAGGGGCCTGGAACTTGGCCTCTTTTTTTCAACGTTCCTTTTTTGGGAGGATATAAACTACTTCTGAGTTATTGAGAGGAGATCGTTGACCGTAGATGATGCAAGGTAGGGATTGTCGGGGTTCGGTCACTGCTACTTAATAAAACTACATTTTATCATAAAAATGGTTTTATTGTGCCGACGTTTCGGCTTGAACTTCAAGCCTTCATCAGGGCTGTAAAAAACAAGTAGGACGGATGTAATACTGAAATATACATATATATATATATATATATATATATATATATATATATATATATATGCCTATATACACAAATACACATATATATATATATATGGAAAAAGACAAAACATAAAGTGTTAGAACATAATATATAGAAGAACAATGTGCTCTAGGATACCATTGTGTTTCGATTATTAGGAAAACAGATATAAGAATAACAGATTACATATTAGATTAGATATAAGAATAACAATATGGGCTTACCGATGGGAAGATAGAGAACTATTCCTCACAAATGCGGGATCATTTCTGACAGTTAATACAGGGAAACATAGGAAGAAAGGAGTTGGTGAGGGGGGGGGGGTTCTGGACCACCCAATGGACAGAGAATATAGAAGATGAAAGAAAGAGCGGCAAAAGCGGTGAAGTACAGTAAGGGGTCATAAAGTCATAAAATGTTGTGTTAATGGAAAGGGAGGCAGGTATAAAGGGCTATATTGCAGGCGGTATAGGGGATTAGGATGGAGTTTTTAATAAATGGAAGATGTTGGAGTAGGTAGAGGAGATGACTTCTTTGTCAATTTTGTCATTAACTGGGTTATTTTCTAGGTGGATAAAAATTGATTCGGAAAGGAGGCGTTTGTCTTCGTTGGATTCAGTGGAAAGGATGGAGTATAGGTCAAAACCAAAGTCATGTCCGTCTGTGATGGCATGTCTAGTTAAAGCTGTCTTTATGTCTTTATTCCGGACATCGTTTTTGTGGTTGTTGATACGTTTTCTTAGAAAACGTATCTATCTATTCTATATATTATGTTCTAACACTTTATGTTTTGTCTTTTTCCATATATATATATATATATATGTGTATTTGTGTATATAGGCATATATATATATATATATATATATGTATATTTCAGTATTACATCCGTCCTACTTGTTTTTTACAGCCCTGATGAAGGCTTGAAGTTCAAGCCGAAACGTCGGCACAATAAAACCATTTTTATGATAAAATGTAGTTTTATTAAGTAGCAGTGACCGAACCCCGACAATCCCTACCTTACTTCTGAGTTAATTTTTCATGAATATATATATATATATATATATATATATATATATATATATATATATATATATATATATATATATATGGGGGCGAGGTTAGCTCAGTGGTAGAGCACTCGACTAATGAACTGGAGGACCAGGTTCAAAACCCGAGCGCGCACTAAAGATTTTTTCTTCTAGTGCTGCCGTTCGAGGGTTGGATTTGGGGTCCCAGACCGTCCCTAGGCTCACCCAGCCTTTAATTAATTTAATTAATAATGGGTACCTTGGGTGCTAATGACTCTAGCAGTCGAAGCAGCCAAGGGGAAAATCAGGCGGCCGGAGCATAGTGTTGACCACACTATCTCCCTAGTGTGCCGTACGGTCAAGAATCAGATACCTCTACAGTATCTGCCCCTCTGGGCCCTAGTGGCCTGTTACGGGACTGATTTTTTTTATATATATATATATATATATTATATATTATTAGAAAAATATACTTTCTTCATCATAGTAAACGGGAAAAGCCCATTTATTGAATACCAGTCCTATTGTAATGCAATTTATAGGCTTGTGTAAAAACATGTATATGTAAATATGGTGCTTGTGATTTTGGTAGAGTGGATAGACTTCTAGCTCACAGCTGAGATTATTATATGAAAACAAGCAAAGTTTACTCAGTTACGGCGAGAGGGACCTCTGTTTTAATATTTAGATCTCACAGAGTAAAGAAACTCCCTCACTTGGATAAATAATAATGAGGAGTTGATCATAACTATACTTTTAACAAAGACAAGGTATGGTTGGGATTCGGCTAGGAGAAAAAAACGTCAGACCTTCAGGAAGAAATCTGTATTGGACGTTTCGGCTACACATAGGCAGCCTTCTTCAGCTAAAAAATATATACAACTTATAACTAAAAAAATATATATACAACTTATAACTAAAAAAATATATATACAACTTATAGGTAAAAAACAGGCAGAACTGAGCGTAATATATACAACATGACAATAAATTAGAACCAATCTTGTTTTTAAACAATGAAAATTCGGTAGTTGGAAAGTAAACCGCATGTAGAAAGTAGTAAGTAAACAGTATAAAAACTAATAAGTACAAAAAACTAACATTTTTTATATTGTGAGAACAAACAATCTATTCTATAAGTGAATACAATTTATAATAATCAATATACAGGTACGTACCACTAGACAATGCCTAGGGGGGAGGGAGGAAGACCTCGAAGACACTTAGGTAACCATGGTTGGATGTATGAGGGACAGCAACTACACAGGGGGTTTTTATAGTTATGGCTGGGGGAGGGGGGAGGAGGCGGTAAGTCGGTGAAGATGAAAGAAGCACAATTGCTAGTTCGTAAAAGCGGGTTGTAAAAGGTGTTAAAAGTTTTGGGACACACAAGTAGAAAAATTGTCTGGAGCCTGGGAACAAAGATAAAAAGTCCGACTCGCAGGAACTGCATCATCTTAGCGCGGTTCCGTTCATATCCCTAGTGTCATTTGAAAAGCTTAGAAAAGAAATAAACTAATTTTTTTATATATATATCGTGAAAATTGTCGAAATCCTCTCGAATATCTCGAATAAAAGTGATATTAAGGCGTCAGGGACACCGGCAGTAGTTAACTTATACACAGAATTGGAAATTACACAATCCGGCTCTCTTTCTAAAGCAAAGCTCTGTAAATCAATACAAAATATACCTAATAAAGCCTTTCTAGTGGATACAGAAGGATCAAGAAGAAGTAGGTACTCAAGATTGAGTAGAATACCCTGCCTAATATAGCCTATATAGAATAATATGCCGAATAAAGCCTATCTGGTAGATACAGAAGGACAAATAACAAGTCTTGACGAATAACAAGTCAAGATATAGAATAATATACCTAATTAAGTCTATGGAGTAGATACAAATGGACCAAAAACAAGTCTAGATGAATCTTGTTTTTTTCTAATTAAATACTTTTTATCAATATTTAGTATATAACCTGTGTTGAAAACTATTGATTGCTAATTGATGAATCGGGTTACAACTAAGTAGTCTTTATGAATATTTAGAATATAACCTATTTTTGGAACTGTGTTATTTCAGAATCTAGTATAGTTTAAGAAATTTTGGTGAATGAAATCATAGGGTTGCTCTCCGTCCCTGGCTGGGCTTTGTAGTTGTGTCGGCAGAGACCTGGGGTATATTTACAACTCTTGAGGATTAACTCTTAGCAGGTAAATTTCCTGCGGACCTTCTGTTTGTACGGGCACTGAACCGACTGTCTATTCGCTCATAGTATCTAACCGTTGTAAAGTTTATTTTTTGGATTTAGGACTTAATATACATATGTAGACTAAATCATAGCAAGAAGTCTACCTCCGTCGTCAGTTCTTAACTATGTAGACTCGCTAATGTTACCCTATCTTAGATACATCGTAATTAAAATCCACAGCAAAAACGCGACATTTCATCAGAATCCCCTGCTTAATAAAACATATATAGAATAATATGCCTAATAAAGCCTATCTAGTGGATAAAAATAGAGTAAAAACGCCGTTAGAGGTGGTAGAAAATCTTACAAGGCATTTCGCTCAGAAACCTCCGAAATATTCTTACTAATTTTACGTATCCTGTTTTAAAACCAAATAGATTTATATTCTATAATCAATAAGAAAAAACTACTGGCAATAAAAAAATATGGGTAACAGATGAAAATAGGGAATACCAAGAACAATTCTAAAGAACGAAATCAACACCAGTACTGTAATCTAGATATTCATACGGAATCTTCGAATTCTAACAAACAAAATATTGCTTCTAATTTTACGTATCCTGTTTATTGACAAATACATTTGACTGCTATAAGCAATTACAAAAATAACGAGAAGTGAAAAAAAAAACTGCGGGAAACACACAAATAGATCCGTTTAAATAAACGAAACTAACTAACTAAGTTTTAAGCACTTATTTCTCCTAATGTGACAACCCCATCAAACATTTTTTGTAGAGAATTTAGTAAGCTTTCGAACTGTTACATTTCACTTGCCAAGATTTCCTAACCCTTTTCGAGATCTTAAGGAAAATATACGAAGGGGCCTAATAGATATTCATACTGGATCTGAGAATCCCAACATTTCGCAAAAATAAAATATTCTAATTATACGTATCCTGTTTTATTGGCAAATACATTTGACTACTAAGCAATTGCAAACTCTAGGGAATATGCCAAAGAACTCGGAGTAGGAGCCTCGACAGTTTCAAGACATTTGAAGGAAATCGGCAAATCCAAAACTGACATTTCATACGGTACAGCCTGATATATTTCTAACAATGAATTGTTTTTCTTATTTTAATTAATCTGTTTTATTGTCAAATACATTATCCAACTATAAGCAATGAAAAAATAGGAATAAAAACAGACAAAAAGAACCGTTCGAATAAACGAAATCAATTACTTCAAAATTTAAGCACTTATTTCTCCGATTGACATCGCTTATTCAAAACTTTCTTCTGAACCTTTTTTGTAGACCATTTAGTAAGCTTTCGAATGGTAACCTTTCGCTTCGCAAGATTTTCAACCGTTTTCGAGATATTAATGAAAGTATACGAAGTTCCCAAAAGATTCATTATTTCTAGCAACAGAAAATTGGTCTCATTTTTCCTATCCTGTTTTACACACAAATACATTTTCCTAACATAAGAAATTATAAAAATAAAAAGCAATTAAAAACTAAGGGAAAGAGACAAAAATTACAAAAAGAACGGACATAAACCCGTTCATAAGAACAAAACAGACGTATTTGAAGTTTTAAGCACTTATTTCTCCGATTGACATAACCTAATCAAAAATAGGTTCAGAATCTTTTTTGTAGAGAATTTAGTAAGCTTTCAAATAGTTTCTATCCTCTTACCACGATTTCCCATCCGTGTTTGAGATATTAATGAAAGTATACGAAGTTCCCAAAACTTTTCATGTGTGTTCATAAAATATTTTATTCTAAACCTTCCTTAACTCCAAACGTAACCAAAAGTTTAATATATTAGTTTTGATGAAATTCGTCCTTTCAAATTGGACGAAGGATTTTTGTACCAAATTTCATCAAAATCGGACCATTAGGGAAGCCAGAAATGGGCGAACAGGCAGGCGGAGTAAGCAGGGTTTTGTTCGTCGGTTTTGTATTTAATGTTATTGGGGTTTAAGTTAATGTGGACGCATTCGGAAATCTATCGTTTTAGCGCGGTTCCTCCCTCCCCCATAGGGAGGAACCCCGCTTATAAGGTTGATACAATGAAACAATCCGGAAGTGCCGACTAGAAAATTTCGCGTTTCAGAACCCCTAGAGACCGAAAATAACGGTGGTTCAAATTTGTATATATATATATATATATATATATATGTATATATTTATATTTATATATATATATATATATATATATATATATATATATATTTGTCTGTTCGCTCTGTAGCTCCAAGACGAATGGTTTGATTTTGATGAAATTTGGTACAAATATCTTTCGTCTAATTTGAAAGGTCAAGTTCGTTAACCAGCAAAATACGCCTACTGGAAGATGGCGTTTGGGGCAAAATTCGCGCAAAAAAAATCGTAACGCTTACGTTTTTGAGTTCATAAGCTTGTAAGTACTCGTTTTATATGCTTCTTGGGCTAGGAAAACGAATGAAACCATTTTCAAGGCGATAGCTTTAACCGTTTTCGAGAAAATTGGAAAATAGTTTTTGAATACCGTTTTTGGTTTGGGTACTTAGAATCATGCGATTCAGTTGAAACATTTTCTCCATGTTCTACTTTCATTAAAACTAATATGTTGAAATTTTGGTTACGTTTGGAGTTAAGGAAGGGTTAGAATAAAATATTTTATTAACAGACATAAAAAGTTTTGGTAACTTTGTTTACTTTCCTTAATATCTCGAAAAAAGTTGAGAATCTTGGTAAACGGAAGAATACCATTAGAAAGCTTATTAAATATTCTAAAAAAAAGGTTCTAATGAAAGTTTTGAATCGGCGATGTCAATCGGAGAAATAAGAGCTTAAAACTTTAAAGTAATCGATTTCGCTTATTCGAACTGTTCTTTTTGTCTCTTTTTTATTCCTTGTTATTTTTTAATTGCTTATAGTTGGATAATGTATTTGACAATAAAACTGGTTAAGTAAAATAACAAAAACAATTTATTGTTAGAAATATAGATTTCCAAGATTCCAAGACCTTTTAACTAGCGGGACCTAGTGTTAGCCGACCCTTCCAGGTAAGATCGTATATCATGACCTTTCAAGACTTTATTTTGGTGTTTCGTTCTCTTGAAAGTATTTTAGTGTCGTCAAAGTTGAATGTTTTTTTGTTATGGCGGGTATTGCGAGGGCGGATTTGTGGATTTCTTTGTTTTTTATTGTCCGTTTTTGTTGTGTTATGCGGGAGTGAATATAATTTTTGGTTTCACCTATGTACATATACTGCATTACAGGAGGGGGTTCGGCAGGGTACTAATACCCTGTATACAGAGGTGAAACCAAAAATTATATTCACTCCAGGCAGTTCTGCCTGTTTTTTACCTATAAGTTGTATATATATTGTTTTACTTATAAGTTGTATATATTTTTTAGCTGAAGAAGGCTGCCAATGTGCAGCCGAAACGTCCAATACAGATTTCTCCCTGAAGGTCTGACTTTTTTTCTCCTAGCCGAATCCCAACCATACCTTGTCTTTGTTAAAAGTATAGTTATGATCAACTCCTCATTATTATTTATCCAAGTGAGGGAGTTTCTTTACTCTGTGAGATCTAAATATTAAAACAGAGGTCCCTCTCGCCGTAACTGAGTAAACTTTGCTTGTTTTCATATAATAATCTCAGCTGTGAGCTAGAAGTCTATCCACTCTACCAAAATCACAAGCACCATATTTACATATACATGTTTTTACACAAGCCTATAAATTGCATTACAATAGGACTGGTATTCAATAAATGGGCTTTTCCCGTTTACTATGATGAAGAAATCACTAACTATCTCCATCTGTAAAGATCATCTAGATTCTAGATGCTCACTGCTGCCAACATACTTCACTGAAATTTCCCTCGTGTCTGTCAGACACTTTATACAAGAGGGTAAACGTACTTTCCAATAACTGATTTCAAGTTGGTTCAAAATTGCGGAAATATTGAATTTATTTATAAGCTAAAAAAAGTGTTAATAAATTGTAAACAAATCCTAGGGCAGTCGAAATTGAACGATGAATCAATTTGAAAAATGTTAATTTTTTCGTTATGAAAAATGCGCCCTGGTCTAACATTCAACTGTGTGTGTAAAAATGTACAAGACCATTGCAATTTTAAAAACTGAATTGTTAGGAACACATAACTACGTTTACCTACTTTGTGTGTCAATTTCTTTCATGTTTACTTTTTATTTTAACTCCGCAAAAAAACAGTATGTGATGAAATTTAGTACAAGAATACGCTGTCCGATTTTAAGCGTGAAGTTCGTTAACCAGCGAAATCCGGATCACTGTTTTTCGGCCAAATTCGCGCAAAAAATCATTTCGCGTTCATATGCTTCCAGGTTCACCTTTTATAGGTATTTTAACGTCGGAAATTAAATTAAATCACTTTGAAGGCTATAAGTGTATGTTGTAGAGTATATTCGATTAGTAGTATTTTTGGACTCGAATACTTAAAATCGACGGACGAACTAGGAAATGTTTCAACAGGTATCACATTCATCTAAACTAAGGTGTTTCGATTTAGTTAGGGAGAGAATTATTTACACTAATAATGTCATTCTTAGTAGTCCCGATTTTCTATCTAGTAGATAATAAAATTAGTTTAGTAAAACACTTGTCAATCAAATTGATTTTCAGGTAAAAATAATTCAAAAGCAAAAACTTGTGTTTAAATGTATGATATGTAAATACTAAGAGGCTTTAAATAGTTTAATAAATTATAAAAGAAATATTACGCTGAGATAATTATACATACATTCTTGTCAATCTGTTCGTTGACATTAATCATACTCGGGTCGGATGCGCAGGCAAAACCCACGCACAAGAGGAAAAGGCTGACCAGTTTTTCCATGTTAATAAGATAACTGAATAAAACACTAAAGTACGATTTATATTGAATACCTTATCAGCAGATATAACAAGATTGGATTATATATTTAAATTACAGGGAATGTTCTATTTTCCTCAATTTTATTATTGTTCAATAAAAAGCTTCACTTTTCATATTTTTTTTTTACCCTATATATCAAATTGTTTATTGAATTAATACATTTTTATATTACCAAAAAAATAAATTACGTAATGCCTATTTTTGTTTATTTTTTTTATTGTTATTGAAATCCTTCGCACCATTGGCATTTAACATGTCATGTGACATGATACCTTCCTTAAGTTTTGTATATATTTTTTTTTATATTCATGTTTGAATAATAATGTTCAAAGAAATATTTAAATAACCCTAATGTTACAGGACCACAAATGTTTTTCTTAAGCAAGCATGCAATAAAAATATGTTATATTTCAATGAAACTCGGTATTCGTTGTTCATCTAAAGAGACAAATGCATTGTAAAGATAAACTAAATTGGTTCACTATGAGGGGGCTTACTCCGGGCCTAGTTTTTTTTTTTTTTTTTTTTTTTTTTTTCTCTCTAATGAGTATATATAAATCGTTAGCCAACAGCATATGAATATTACGAAGAAATTTTGCTGGATATTACCACCCATTATTATCAGTAAAAAAAAAACAACAATTCTATTATTTGGGCATAAGCGAATCATCTGTGTTATGAGAGGCTTGATAATAAATAAATAAAAATATTTGGGGATACAATAAATTATTCCGAATCATAAATTCAACTGACAAAACATTTTGATGAGGCATTTTTTTAAAATAAATTGTATGTTACGAAAATAAATTATAATTGTTTTCAAACGTTTAAAGCTGTTTCAATTTTATATTATTAATTTTTTTTAGGGAAGCTAATTGTAAAAGGGCATGCGGCTGGTAGTTAGGGATGTACGTGATTCGAATCACCAACGACCTGATTAATTCGATTCGATTGTTAGTTCGCCCCTCTGTAAAGGCCCTTTTCAGTTTGACTAAGTCTACAATAAAGAATAAAAAAAAAAGTGTAACAAAATTGTTATCTGATTGATGTTTTGAAGCCAATTTGAAAAATGTAAATCACATAGTAGGAGTGAAATAGGACTGTCATTACTTTAGAAATCTTTGATTCTGAGTACGTGCCTAACTTGAAATAGCTATTACCTTATTTTAAAAGTCAGTTACGCAGGAGCTCCATAACTACCCGTATTCCACACAAAGTTGCTTAGTTCACTCAACATTGATGAGTAAACTAAAACTAATTAATAAATAATTATAATATATAATATATAATTATGAATGGACTGAAAATCTTTATATAAAGACAACTATATATTTATATATATATATATATATATATATATATATATATATATATATATATATATATATATATATATATGCCAAGATTTTGAAACAAATTGCTGTCCCATTGGCAGTGCTGAGAAGCATTACCTTGCGGGTATTAAAGGGCTTCTGCGTCATCTTATGTCGATAGAATACACTCCTCGCCGATCCGGTGCGTTGAGAATCGTCTGCGTGCATTTATGTATTAATTTACATATTTATTTCGTTGTTTTATATATGTTGTATTGAGTGTTTTAGCGCTAAAGATTTTTATATATTCCCTATGAAAGACTGCCTTTTCTTGATTGATTTTTAGTTTTTTGCGTTTTTCTTGGAAACAAAGCAAAAACGAGACATCCTGCATCTATACACTCTTTATAGGCATAATATTTGGAGGAATCCAATCAAAACGTCATACCCAAATGAATCATGTTTCAATTAAGGGCAATTTATGACTTTTCTTCGAGGATTTTTTTACTTTTCTTAGGTCCAGGAAGGCGCTAGCGAAATCGGGATAAGTGGAGAATTCGTAAACTTAATTCATTTCCTACAAGAAAGGTTCAGGCATAGAATTTGGTATTTGATATTTTCGTTCATTCTAGGCTATCCACAATAAATAAATATATATATATATATATATATAAACTAAATATTAAGACTACATTTTCTGTATCTTGTAAGAAGAAGCGATGAAGTTTGAATATCTTTTTTTTTTAATTCTTTCTTAAGAGAAACCTCAATGACTGCATTCATTTGGTGAGTGCAAATAATGAATATTTCAGCTGCTCATAACATAAAATATATCTAATGATTATTTAATTTTTAACGTCCATTCATGAATAACGGAATTTTAGGGTGGGTTTTCTGCACTTGAACAATATTTTCTAGCCTCTATAAAGCCTAGTACACACTGGGATATATTGTTGCGCGTCATTGTTGCAGAGCTGAATCTCGGTTGAATCTAGATTGTTGCGATTCTGCCGCGCAACATGTTCCCGTGTATCAGGAGTGTATTGCGGGTCTTCCTGATACAAGAATCTGAGTCCCGCTGGGTCGGGACTCACGGATACATTGTTGCGCAACATTACGAGTGTGGACGTGTTCCGGAGCAGCCCCTAGTCTAGAAAGTCTCAATATGTTTACACACTTTATTGTTAGTTCTGAACAACTTTCACCAGCCCCAGCTTCTTGGTTTTTTCATATTTCGATATTTAATTAACAGCTATATCGATAGAGAAACACCTGCGAGGCCAGCGCCTGAGAAATGTTCGAGGGAACTGGCTATCTAGCGTGGACGCGATACATTGTTGCGGGACAGCCCCGAAACTGACGCGCAACATTGAGTCTCAGTGTGTACTAGGCTTAAGGGTGATGCCTCTGCTTTGAAAAGTCCACCACCTTCAGTGGGATTCAAACCCACTTCATACTACTGCAGGATGGTTTTTTCTTCTTCTGACAGATATACAAGAATAAAACTATTTATTTTTGTTTTGTATTAATATATTTTTTTTAAGCAAATTATCCTGAAATCCAGCGTAATGTAACCGCATTGCTTATGAATGTGGTTTGTAGTTATGATGTTCCTCCGTGGCGACCTTATTAAAAATCTCCACGAATCCATTCAGTTTTTGGCATTAAGATTTATGAATCCGACTATAAATTTTGCCTAAACTACACTACAATCGTGCGAATCCTGACAATATGGTAAAAAGCCTTGAGGGTTTATATACTTTATGGTCGAAGAAAGTCGGAGTTATGCTGAGTCTGAGGTAAGTTGTAACGCCCTGAGCTGCTATAAAGTTACAGCTAAGCCTAGGAGCTTTATAGAACATTATATACGCCCTAGATCACGGCAGGTAGCCATAATTCGCTCTTGAGAACAGGAAAAAATCTATTATATCCCTTTTCAGAGTTCGTAGTAAATTTATGAAGATATTTAATTAATATTTTTCAGTGCGGTATTAACACGTCTTACTCTTAAATTAGGAAAGAACTGTCATTTTTAGGGCATTTCCCCCCTCCCTCCATAAGGAAAATACCTGCTTATGAGGTTGACCTCATGACACCGTCCGGAATTGCCGACTAGAAAATCTCACGTTTTAAAACCCATAGACCACAACAATAAAGATTTTTTTTTTTTTTTCCTTCTCTGCCCCCGCTGTGCCTTAAGGCTGCCCTTATACCAGCGGTTCTGTCCAATTTAAAGTATTTCCCGGTACCGGAAATACTTTAAATTGGACAGAACCGCTGGTATAAGGGCAGCCTTAAGGCACAGCGGGGGCAGAGAAGGAAATATATATATATATATATATATATATATATATATATATATATATATATATATATATACCAGAAGGTAAAAACAAAATTCTTCCCACAAAATTTCTTTATTTTGCACTAGGCCTTTTAACACAAATGTGTCATCATCAGGTGCTAACAACAAATAGAAACATGCATTAATATTCTTGGACTCAAAAATTAGTACATTTTTGAACTAAATAAAAAAATATAATTATAATAATAATATTTAGTTCAAAGATTTACTAATTTTTGAGTCCAATAATATTAATGCATGTTTTTATTTGTTGTTAGCACCTGATGATGGCACATTTGTGTTGAAAGGCCTAGTTCAAAATAAAGAAATTTTGTGGGAAGACCGAATTTTGTTTTTACCTTCTGCAGCCTCACTACCGGAAATCATTTTAAAAAAATGTATATATACATTTACTGGGTCAAAAAAGGACCCTTTCAAGGTCGTTAACCAGCAGAATCCACCCACTAACTGCATTTAGTACTTTCTTTAATTTAGGGAAACGAATTAAACCATTTTATAAACAATATCTGTAACTGTCTTCAAGAAAAGTGAATAATACTAGTTTCCTTAACTAATTTTCAGTTCGGGTACATAAAAACGATGGATTCATTTGAAACTTTTTCTAGATATTTGATATTCATGCAAACTAAGATTTTCACATTATGGTTTTGTTTGGATTTAAGGATGTTTTGGGGGAAAACAATTATTAACAGAAACGAGCATTTTTGGGATTTTCGTATACTTTCTTAAACATCTTGAAAACGGTTAGGAAATTGTGGTAAGTGGAAAGTAACCATTCAAAAGCTAACGGAATAATCTAAAAAAACGGTTCTAAACATTTTCGATGGAACGATCTCAGGAAGAGAATTAAGACCTTAAAACCTCTTTTTTTACCAGAGTGAAGATGAAACCGAGTAACCTTACATAACTCATGGCTATTTATTCAATCAACGCAATAATAAACCGTCAGTATATCATCTAAATAATTTTTTTTATAAACCTGACTATTTAATGAATATTTGACCAAAAATATTATACTTAAGCTTATCAAACTCAGGTTAAGATATCACTATCCTATTGCACTGTGTTTCACAGGCCATTAAAATCCACAATTGCTGTGTTATCTAAGCAGACAATCGTAGAATCCATTATGTCATAAAAACACCGATTAAAAACATAAATCAATCTTTAAAACGTAGATTTTAGTTTTCTCCTTCAATGAAAAGGGATTTCTGCCAGGAATTAGCATGAGTGATCACCAAGATTACCTGTAAATCAACATATCAGTTGATTTTATTTCTTACTAAGTGAAAGATCTCCTTTTTATTGATAGAAACCCAACCCACAGTAACTGCGCCATCATAGCGCGTTTCCGTGTTATTTTTATGCCTAGTGTTATTTGGAAAGCTAGTATTTTGTGAAAAATATAAACACCTGATGAAGTGAGATTTTAGGTGACATTGCGCTCAAAAAATAAACAGAGTTAAAACTATTCACTTTCGACTTTCGCTCTATTACAAACAACAGAAAGTAGTTTCTCATTTTACGTATCTTGTTTTACTGACAAATTCATTTTACTCGTAAAAGCAACTACAAAAGCAACAATCAATTGAAAACCCGAGACTATATAACCCTAAGAACCGGTAAACATAACAAACACTTTCGAAGTTTTAAGAAGCCATTTCTCCCTTAAATTCATTAGAATTTATGTTTTCATTTGTACAATAATGAACGTAACTCAATATATCAGTACTTTCAATTTCTTCCGGCCCAAGAGAAATCGCATCATCGGTTGAATTTGAATTTCATTTTATTATTATTTCATTAAATTATAATATATTTTTTAATATTATTTCATTATATATTATTCTTAAATACTCAGTTATTAGATCATTATCCTAATTAAGTTAGAATTACTTTTATGTTTAAATTTTTATTCTTCATCATTTTTCTTTTGTATAATTATTAGATGAACACTCCGATATTAATGTAAGATATGTATTTAAATGACATAATCATTACATGGGATATGCCGGATAAGACAATGGAACATAATATGTTCAAAATAAATGCACTTTTCATAAAAATAAAGCATTTCTCGGACTGAATTAGTTCTATCGAACATATTTATATGCAAATTTGTCCGTTCGCTCTCTCACGGGATCAAAAATGGTCCAATTTTGATGAAATTTAATTGAAAAATACTTTGTCTAATATAAACACTAAAGGTCAAATTCGTTAACCAGATGAAACCATCTACCAGAACATTGTTGTATTTTCTGTTTGGCTACATGGAATCGTTGGGTTCATTTGAAATATTTCTACGTGTTTTAAATTCGGCCAAACTAAGATATTTAAATTTTGGTTATATTTGGAGTTAAGGAAGTATTCGAAAAAAATGGTTTTATTAACAGACATGAGCAGTTTTAGGATTTCGTATGTTTTTTTTTTTTTTAAATATATTGAAAACAGTTAGCAAGTAAGTGGACTGTAGCCATTCAAAAGCTTAATAAATATTCTACAAAAATAGTTCGACGATTGAACGATCACAAGCAAAAAATTTAGTGCTGTAAACCTCAAAAGTCATGATTAGGAATCCCATTAAAATTCGAACAAAAACTATTCCTATGAAGTAATTTTCTATTGGGTGATCTCATATGGTGAAATCGGTTCTGGAAATTTGGTTACATCTATAGCATTCATTTACTAATAGCAGTAGTGGCAAGAACGGAAAAACGGTAAGATGACGTAGTTCCTGCGATTCGGATTTCTTTCATTGGTATCGCCCTATTCCTGAGCAAAGTCTTTTAAATTAACCTACTTCTACCTACTTAGTAAACAGAGCTCCTACAGGATTTTATTTATTTTTTAAAAAACGACCGATAACTCCGTTTTTTGGCGACATAGGGAGGGCAGATATCGGCGTCAGTTAGTTTTCACAATGTTACAAAAAGTGATAAATAACTAGAATGTAATAAAGTTAATGTATTTAAGATGATCATGACTGTAGTAGAAATGTTGTAAGATACTTGGGGAAAATAAAAACCTGGTCAAATAAATATTGGTTTTAATAAAAATAATTGTTGCTCCGAAGGATTTTGTCCGAAGTTAATAAGAAAGATTATCTGTACTAAAGCTTTTCATTAAAGAATTATCGAATGAAATTGGTAGAAGCGAGAGAATTATCCCCTTCTATTCCATCTTTAATCCCGTCGGCTTATATCAGCTGATAAGTGCTATTATTAATATCATGAGTTAGTTATTGATCCAGTTCAGAACCATGATAAAGCTAGGCAGCTTCTTACTTCTGTGCCTTGGCTTTGCCTGGGCCTCCAGTCCTGTAATCTATAACATCAATGATTTTCTAGACAGGAGGGTAAGCTATTGAAGGTTTTTTACTTTAGATAGTATACCTTAACAAAATATTAGATTTTTGTTAGCTTATACATACATATATATACATATATATATATATATATATATATATATATATATATATATATATATATATATATTATTCATTCATATTTTATCCTTCTAGCTCAAGAATGCTGGTTAACCCTTTAACGGCCACATTTCGCTAGCTATGTTGGAATTTTTTTAATTTATATTTGGGAGGCTGGGGGGCATCCATTTACTAAATATGGTTAAAAAAAAAATTGTACCCATAAATACGGGGTTGGCCGCTAGAGCGGCCCTTGCCCATTCCAGGCATCGGGAATCCCCGATATGCAATGCCCGCGATACGTCGTAAAGCCGATTCCAAGTCGCAAAGATCCCGAAAATGAAAATGGTTCATTCGATGGCATTACCCTAAGATTGGCAGGCTTTAAAAAAAAAAAAAAATAATAAAAAAAAATAATGCTAGCCCAAAATATCATTTAAGACAGAATTGAGAAAAACATTTCATTAGGAATGCCAAAAGAAGTATTTTTTCCTTCCAGTCTCACGAGAGTAAGGTACTTATGAGACGAATCAATGAATAACATGTAAGCGATACACTCATTTCAATTAAACTCAATTAATTCCTAATCTAGAATGTATAAAAGAATTTTTACATACTTTGAAACGATTTCCGGATAAGATGAGTGATCCAGAGAGCCAATAATGCGCGGCCAACACTGACACAAGACGAGTGCGGGAATGAGCAAGGACCGCTTTAGCGGCCAACTTCGTCATATCTCGGCTCCTCGGGCCCAAGACCTCCGAATACTATTTTTTGTCATACCCCGGCATCTAGGAGGAAGCATTGGAACCAATACCGCCTCACTGGCGTCATTTTTTAATTTCAGCGAGCAGTGGCCGCTCAAGCGGCCCTTGCCCGTTAAGGGGTTAACCCTTTTTTTAACCTGACGAATTTCTGATCTCTCTTAAGCTTCACGAAGTATTTTGTAATATCTTGATGTATGTTAAAGAGCAAGTTGCCAAAAGTTGCGAAACTCTTAATAAATAAATATCAAATAAATATCTTAAGCTTCAAATTTTCACTATTGTTATATATTTTTTATGAAATGTATTACCAGCCAAAGCCGGTCGTCTCCTACATTTTTTTCAATTTTAATTTATTTATTAAAGATAAAAATATTCAATCTATATATAATATAATATATATTTAATAAAATAATAATAATGTTTGTTTCTATTCTAAGCTTTCTAAATGTCACTAGGAATAAGAACGGAAACGCGTCAAAATGACGCAGTTCCTCTGGTCGGACTTTTCGTTTTCTGAACATAATACTGCTACTAATGGACAGATTTAGTCCTAGGGCGCTTTTAACACTTTTAGAAAGAATGTTGTTGTAAAGGTTGCACACATGAAAGAATTTTCGAAACATTTCTTCATATCTCATCGATGCCAAAAGATAGAAATATAAAGCGAACTTCGTTAAATGTTATATATATATGTCTGTTAACACCCCCACCAGAGTTTTTGTTTCTTCGGCACGTAACTTGAAAGTCCCATAACAATTCAATAGAAGGGGGGTTTACGGCCGGTATTTGCACTTCCTTGCAACGAAACTCGGCCGTACAGATCTTCACCGATGAGAACAAGTGTTTTGACGGAAAAAAATAAAGACTACCCCTACCAAAAAATATTTTTGATTGAGTACTAAGACACTAAACAATTCCCATTATCAGGTGTCTACACAGCCTTACAATGAAGAAACAGCATGATATTTAAACGCCTGATGTGCCAACTGTAAATACTCTCTTCATTTCAGGTTGACATTTAATTAAGTGAATTATTAATAATAAAACAAATTTATTTTCAGCTTGAGGAAATCAACAAGAATTCCACGCTCGCAGGAGTGGTGGAAACTACTCTAGAGGATAGTAAGTTCAATGGAGCATATCTTTCCAATGTAACAATGTTTGGATTGAACACTTTGAAGAGAACTGGCGAATGCTACGAAGTTCGTTTACAAAATGGCACGATATTTAAGGAAGTCCATATCGGTTTGCAATTCGCACTCGTCTCGATTAACAAAGTCGTTTTTGAAGAGGAAGTAAGTTCTGCCATCATTATTTCTCACAATAACTCGATCTACTACGCTTTTGAAATGAACCCAGCAAGTTGCTATTTCAAAATAACAAACTTCGAGTTCGATTTCTTGGAATGGACTACATACGCATTTCCTACTCCCCGTAGGAATACATTCGGATGCCTTGAAGAAGAATTGAAGAGTAAAATGGCGAAATGGAAGACAACATTTGAGGAGTCCTTTGAAGACATTTGTAAGAATGAAAGGAATTCAACTTTTACACTCCAAAATCCTTCTCCGTTGGCTGTTTTACACTCGCTAGTTTCACACTATTAAAACTGTTTATGTGTACAAATAAAGTTAATTTACGATATCAACGGTCAGTTTTCTTAGGGCGGTGATGACCAAGCGGTTTTCTGCCCTTGAACCCAAAACCAACCCAACAACAATTTTAATTCTAATTGTTCACTATTTATGAAAACTAGAATATTTTGCTCATCCGTGAACCTACCAAAGTTTGGATTTGAGTTTTTCAAGATAAGGGCTGAATACTGTCAAATTAGATAAATAAGTCATTCTACCACATTTCTGTTCAGGAATTGTAGGTGAGGTAGATTCCTACCTGCACTAGGTTAATTTTTTATTAGCCTTACTTGTATAATTGTCTATATATGAGAAAATTTCAATTTCTTTATGTATGGCGCAGTAAATGATTGTATTAAACCTATGCCTAGAATTCCGAATTTTATTCTTTCAATTGTAAAAGCGAAGTCTGTATGATATGCTTGATTGACTGGGGCTACCTTTGCTTTCTGGTCAGCGCTTTACAGAATATAAAATATATTTATTTATTCCCGGACCATAACGGAGCTGATTAGAAGGCGAGAATAAAAATAAACTTGAGAATATGATTTTTCATTTTTACTTTGGAAGTTATTGAAAATGTAATTTCGTAGTTTCGGAATGTGGATTTGTTGTATCCTTCATTACGTGGAAACCGGAAAAAAAAAAATATTTTGTTCACTCGTTCAACAAAACAAACAATTTATTTATTTACTGCTCGATCGCAACGGAGGCGACTAGCAAATTATTCTATATGGAATCGTCAGCTTTGAACAAAAAGATAATATTATTAAATAAATTAAAATAGATAATCATAACATAAAGGAAATAAATATAATTTCAGAAAAAGTATCAAATACATTGAAAAGCCAAAAAAAAAACAAGAAACAATAAGAAATCCATCTATTCTGCAACTTATTTACAGCAAATAATTTTATTTCGTATTTTTTCGTAACCTCAATCGTTCTGATTTCAAGTTCTTCAAGGTAAAAAGAAACAAATAGCCATGACATGAACGAGGGAAGATCTGCATCTTCCCTCGTTTGGTTTTCATCGACTAGCTGGCTAATTTATATATTTATTTTTGACAGTTTATGTTTCTTCATGTTTACTTATTTTTAGCAGGGCATCACCGTCAGTTGCTAGCTCTTCACTTATAACGAAAAATCGCAATAAAACAGATTGGGAGCGAGCAGAGGGCAATGGAGCAGCACAGCTGAGTTCAGCCTTGTATTAGGAGCTCATGAAACTATTGGAGCTTCAGTAGAACTAGTAGTGCAAGTTTAGTATTCTCATGACTAAGGGGTTCTTATAAAGTCTACAGTTGTACACAAGTGTAAAACTGTTGAGCCTTTTATTTATTAGTATCGAAAACTAATATGCAGTAATTTTAAGATGGTGAGTTTAGCTCAGTGGTAGAACAATCGACTCATGTTCTGCAGGATCCGAGTTCGAAACTCGAACGTAAGCTACACAATTAATATTCTCTACCTTGCTAATAAGATAGAAGGAACAATTCAATTCCCCATGCCAATATGTAGCACAAACATTACATTACCGGAACAAGACAAACGTACAGACCTAATTACAAAACTAATCTATAAAGGGGGGAAAATGCATTAATATCCACAGAAAGGTTCTTATCTGTGCCTTTGGAGATTTAAAAAAAAAACGTTTTCTGGACTTGTATAGCCTAGTTGATCCAAATAATAAACAATAATAACATTTTAACAAGTGGTTCGTGAAAAATATTTTGTTTCCACTGTTATTAAACATTTTCTGTTATTAAAAGAAGGATTTGAATCTACGTCAGAGCCGTAAAATAGAAAGAATGAAGTGTTACTCAGTAAAATGCGCATTGGCCATACCAAATTGTCGCATACATCCTTGCTGAGGAACACATTATACTCCACTGTTCTGTATTTAAAAAGGAAAGAGAAGATTGCATACATAATGTAATAGACTTTGTCAAAGACAAAGAAATTACTAGTGTCAGAAACTCATCCACCGGCCAATGACCCTTCTTGATTATAGGGAAAAAATAAACATTTTCTGATCTAGATTTACTAATTTTTTGTTAGAATCAAAACTAGAATTTTTATTTCTGTTTATCTTCATCGTTATCTCTTTCATTTCGTTCATAATACCAGAATATTTTGATTTTCTTCTAAACACAATAACAAAGCGTAGGAATGTGTATTTTTTATTGAAATTACAATACCATTGGTACTTGTATTAAAATGTTTATTAGGCTAATCGCCAAAGTTGCGAGCCGTATGAATAAATAAATAAAAATATAAGTTAAACAATGTTAGTTTCTTTCACATAACAATCTAGAGAATATAATATTCTACATTTTCATATGTCTCCTTTGGTGAAAATCAAAACCAAATGAAGTTAGATGGGAAAGTTTTCCTCTCACAAATGACAAACTGACTTGGGCAAGGAGGCTGAGTTTGTTTTCTTCTTACTCGTTTTATTTATCTTGCAACTTCATTTTTTTTTCTTTATGCCGAAATAATGGAATCCTGTTCCCCGCACCCCCCTCGTCGAGATTCTTTTTATTGCAGAATGGTAATTTCAAACTTTGAAACTGAGTATTTTCATTCAGTTCAGCCGACTTGGTTCCGAACCAGAAAACCATTTATATTCCCTTTAGCCCGTGAAATAGCATTTTACATTATTCTGTCGCTCTTTTCTTCGTCTCTTTTCTTTGGAATACATGTACACAAATAGCTGGTTCTCTATGTACATTCTTATCACATTTCCACAGCTGTCACTTCGAAATATCATTTTCACAGTTCACATGTTTATTGCAAATAAAAGATCCGGGGAGAATTTTTTAATCATTCCTTTACGAGATAAATGATATTTTTAATTAATTTATTTATGAGCATCCGCAACTAAGGCGAATCGCTCAGTACAATTTTACACATGTCATCCAGTTACAATTAAAAAAATTCATAATAAACAAAAAAATATATAATTTCCTGAAAATCAGTAGACGTTACAAAAAATTAATTGTAAGTATGACATATAAAATACATTAAAACAAGTAAATTAATGTAATAATAATAATGATAATAATAATAACCGAGGAGAGCACTCCCCCCCCCTCTGAAATAATAATAAAATAATAAGGTGCTAATGGTATGCAGATGTGCCGAAAATAAACAACAAAAATAAATTATAAGGCATAAGTTTATAGAAACCCTTGTCTTCAGCCATTAAACATACAACAAAGAGATAAAGATAGTAGTCAGATCTTCTGAAAAATCTATATTTGGGCATCTCGGCTACTCTTTGGCAGCCTTCTTCAGCACTAAACATAAAAACATATTTAAGTGTAGCACAAGACTTACCCATGGCCACCTAAATGTTATCGTGGTCTTCCTCCCTCACCTAGGGCTTAGGCATTTTTAGTGCTGAAGAAGGCTGGCAAAGAGCAGTCGAAGTGTACGCAATATAGATTTTCCTTGAAGATCTGACGATTTTGTCTTAGCCGAATCCCAAGCATCCCTAGACATCCTGTAATTTACTTATTCTGGTTCGAATTAAATCTCTCGAATTATGAATATTAAGAAATTTTATTCTAAGTTTCCCAAACCACAAGGGGGATGAGCTTCATATGAAAGCCCAAAAAACTAGCGGAGTTACTGTAAGTCATACCATTTGAACCATTAGCCAGTTTCAAAAGTGAAAGTAAGTTCAAAGTAAGAGAAATTAAAATTTTACCAAGTAAAAATGTAGTTGTATGACTCCAATGTTGAGAAATGGTTTTGAGAGTCTGAGAACTTTCTGGAGAAGAAGGAGCTCATGTGTGAACCTCGCCTTTAAAAGCGGACAATAGGGAAATGCCCCTGTGCAAAAGTGTAGAAGTAATGTCATGTACTGAATCCCCTTCCGCATCACTGCTCGCATTCCTACTGTTATAGGGATCAAATAGAATCCACTCACTTCTCCCGATGGAGCGGTTTGTCTGTTTTTTATCTGCTCTTAACCTTTAAAGTAAAAAATGAAATAGATTTTTCTTTTTACAATGAGTCATCTTGATTATGGCATCAAAGGGGAATTATTCTTTAAAAATTCCGTAGGAACGGCGTCATCATAGCGCGTTTTCTTTCTTATTCCTAGTGCAGAATGGATGCAGCTAATGTTTTGTCTTATCCTTTCTTGAAAAATGTAAACACATTTAAAAATTGCAAAAATGAAATCCCAAAGAGAAGCAAGAACTTGGGCACCACAACAGGAACGTGACAGTATTCCAAGCGGATATTGCTCCATTTAAACACCGATTACAAACACCGTGTTCTTACAAAATACTAATACTTATTCCAGGCTTTCCAATTGACACCAGGAATAAGAATTTATGGCAACGCGCTAAGATGGCGCTATATCTCCGTTCCGAACCGACCATATTGCTGCAATATAAGATAATGAAAAGAGAAATAAAAGTGAATTTGTAACGGAGTTGCCCCTTCCCTCAGCATTTGTCCTTTAATACCTTTTTTGGTAAATGTATAAAGGAGGTGTGGGCTTTACTGGAAGGGGCAAGCCCTCCAAACGAGCAAAGCTTTGATCCTCATGTTCCAAGCCCTTGGAAAAAACTTTTTCTACTACTGCTCCGTTTACTTTTCATTCCCCTTTCTTTATTTCCGACATTTTCCACAGAACCCTCTCAAGGCTTAGGGTTTTTATTTTTACCCCCTTCCTATATAAACAGCCCTCAGAAGAGACGTATAAGGAAGCCAAGTTAGGTCGGGGAAAACATCGAGAGAAATATTATGAAATTCAGTCAGTCAATTTACTTCTAGGAATCTGTGATCCGGAAATCGGCAGTCCGGAATATGACCTAGTTAAATAATATAGTAATGATATTATTGTTCATAAGTATTCCACAACTAGCCTTATGCTAGGCTGTTTTTTTTTTTTTTTTTTTTTTTTTTTATACACGTATTTCTGACGTGTATAAAGTATATTCACTTTTCCTGGATAGTACAGTATAAAGTTGGATTGTATAGGTTTTTATAAAATAGCTTGAAAATATAATAACAGAATTAAACACATTTTAGCAAAATTAAGGGCAAAATAAATAAAACACAAAATACAATGTTTATAATGGCTAATGTAAAGATTGTAAATCTTACTACATAGAGTAATTAGCAAAAACATTAAAACAACATGCAAAAAATATTGACAAAAAATAAAATAAAACAGCTCTTACAGACCATGCATAGATTTGACAGAAGAAGAGGCATAGATTTGACTCTGACAATAAAGTAATAGTACACAAGGACAGAAATAACATTAAGCGGAAAATACACATATTATAAAAACTCAGTAAATTAGAAAACAGAAATTAAATTTTTAAATTAGATATTTTTTAACAAGGCCAGAAAATAGGAAATAATCTATTCAAAATAATAGTATAAATTTGATAAAACATATGATAATCAGCTGATTTTTAACAGAACAGATGATAAGCTGATAAGCTGATAAGCTAGAACAGATGATAAGCTAGCCTCAGTCGTGAAATCGGTGGTGAGTGGACCACACATCCAGGGTATGTACACAAAACGTTTTATTGTATACTGACAAACATTAGAATTTTTAGATTTGAATTTTAAAGTAAAATATTTATAATATGTTAACTAGGAATGTTTTATTATTAATTATTAAACTGATGTAGTTTTAAATTGTTTAGGTTTTAAAAACCCCTAAGGAGGCGGCATCGAAGCCAAGAAACATGTAGAGTAATTATAAAATAAAGCAGTACAAAAAAAGATAAAAAAAGTGCTCTTTTTTTAAAGACCTACGCCACATATATCCAGGAAAATATTTTTTCTAGCGATAAGTGACAAGAATTAGTAAACGCAACAGTTAGTGAAAAGGAATAGATTCTACTTACTATGCGACGAATGACTCCATCATGAGCACAACCTCAAAAGCTACTTTCCTTCGGAGTAAAGTGCTAAAAGGAATGTAAACTGTAACTCTCTCTCTCCCTCTCCCTCTCCCTCTCTCTCTCTCCCTCTCTCCCTCTCTCCCTCTCTCCCTCTCTCCCTCTCTCCCTCTCTCCCTCTCTCCCTCTCTCCCTCTCTCCCTCTCTCCCTCTCTCCCTCTCCCCCTCTCTCCCTCTCTCCCCCTCCCCTCTCCCCCTCTCCCCCTCTCTCCCTCTCTCCCTCTCTCCCTCTCCCCCTCTCCCCCTCTCCCCCTCTCCCCTCTCTCCTCTCCCCCTCTCCCTCTCTCCCTCTCTCATTTATATTTCTTATAAAAAGCAAATTCAATTATTACTTTGTTATTTTCTACTTACACATACATACATATATATATATATATATGGCGGAGGTCAAAATAATAGTACTCCATTTTCTATGTACTACTTTATTGTTGGCACGACCTACATGTTTCGTGGCCTTTATGCCACCTCCTCAGGGGCCATTAAATCCCTATGTGTGGTTAGCTCGCCACCCATATTAAGACAGTCGTAATATGGGTGGCGAGCTAACCACACATAGGGATTTAATGGTCCCTGAGGAGGTGGCATAAAGGCCACGAAACATGTAGGTCGTGCCAACAATAAAGTAGTACATAGAAAATGGAGTACTATTATTTTGACCTCCGCCATATATATAAAAAAAATACATAAATATACGTAAATAAAGGTCAGAAATACGTGGAATTGAAACTGTAATTGTATTTACATACATACTCTTAACTGTTTACAGTCTTGAAGATGGGTTGTAATTCAAGCCAAAAAGTTGGTAGAAATAAAATCAAATATGTTTTGCTCTGTTGTAAATTTTAATGGTTTACATTTTTTTTTCATATGCATTTTTAGATTTGTTATTATATCATTATGCAGCTTTTGCAGTTCATTACGCGCCAAAAGGCTTCGTCAAGAAGTGCTCTTCGGAAACTTTTTATTGCAAGGAGCGGATTCAGCAATATTAAATTTTGGTTTCCTGTAGTTTACAGATTTCATTAGTTCAAGAAAAATCATATTTCGACGACTAGTTTACTCAGAATATCTGACAATTGCACATTTCTGTTATTACACACGCGGTGTGCAATCGGTCTCGACTTGGTTAACTTCGGTGATCAACGGGGCCCGGTGCATTCAACGTGGTTGTGGCCGTTGGCTCAATCAATGTATGAAATAAATAGTGAATGAAATAAAAAGTACAAAAATAAATATATCAAAATAAAATGTAAGTAAATCTCTGAGAACATATACAAGTTTTTGAGTTATTCATTGTAAAAGGTGGAGTGAAATGAAGCGAGATATGAAAAATTGAAGTGTACTCTTCTCCTGTGCGTCATAAATAAAGGATCGGAAGCCCTTTTCCTTATACGGTCATAAATATAGTTCAGCCTTCAGAAGACGTTAATCTCAATTTATCTCCTCTTTTTCTTTCCACTCCTAACCCCAATAATTTTTCTTTATCAGAAATCAGAATCTGTTTAGAAGAACTAGAAGCTACTCCCAAGAGGGGAAAAGGAAACCCCATGTTTTCCCATTGATAGAGAATCCCGATAACACCCAAGAGAAAATCTATTCCTCGGCCTTTTATCCGATTTAGAGGAAGCTTTATTGGGTGAAGGCAAAAGGAGGGGGAATTCACTAAGAGACTAATGTACATGAACTTCGGAGAGTCCCTTTATTGAGTATAACAACAATTTTATTATATTTTTAATACTAGATTCCTACTGAATAAATTAAAACATATAAAATGAAAAATGTTTTAGGCCCGATATTAATTATTAAGCCAGTAAGACTTATCAATGCTCTTCGCTGGAGTCAAACAATTATTTAATAATAATCATATTTTTCTCATAAGTTCATATAGTCCTAAATCTTATAGAGAGTTTTTATTAAAAATAAAAGCTTTTAATACTAAGAAGTAGATCAGAAAAAAAAACCCCAATAATTGGAATATTCAATCTGCCAGCATTTCTTTTACATGGGTTCAATATATATATATATATATATATATATATATATATATATATATATATATATATATATGTATATTAACATTAGGACTAAGAGTATTAGGCCTAGAGCTAGAGGAAATGTTGAACAATCATAAAATAAAAAATAGCCGTTAATAAAAGAACAGATCTGAAAAACCTTTCCTAAATTTTTCACAGTACTACATTCGACTAAAAGTAAATTATAAATTCATTCTGATGGATATGGATTAATAAAATAAGACCATTTATCGACAATGACAGCCAGCCCGATTTATCGAGAAAGGACTTTGATGTATTTATTTTACTCTACTATTGACTTAAATCCAGGAAAGAAATAAAGAGTTACAGATATTAGGAAAACAAAAATTTGTTGGGATGTACAAATATATTTGGTTTTAGAAGTGTCTCTGTAGAGTGCGAAAAACAGTAAAAAACATCAAACTTGTAATAAAGAAAATAATATTTCTTTCTCGTTTATTTATTTAATTTTGCCTCTATCCTGTATGAACATTGGCGAATTTTCTCGTTTATTTATTTATTGGAAGATGACACTATATATATATTTATATATATATATATATATATATATATATATATATATATATATATACAGACTGGGTCATATGGGCGTATATAGAAAATAATTTCGGGAGGGGCTGGGAAAATTTCGGGGGGGGGGGGGGCTG
>OX328126.1:58338551-58363551 GCA_946811695.1 Gonocerus acuteangulatus
AACATGATTATGAATAAAACAGGTATAGTAATTGCGCACCACAACCTCAGAAAACGATATCTCGCACTTGATGAATTTCTACAAATGTCACACAGGAATAACATCCAGAGGTAAATTGATTGGACTCGAGAATTACAGAACTGTTGCATGTAAGGGGACCTCAAAAGAGAACGCCCCGGAAAGCGCATTAGTAATCCTCAATGAAAAGTGCGTAGTGACTGTGCGTCAAGACTTGATTTCTCGGTATAATGCTGTCGCAAATGTAGAACTACCTGGAATGAAAGTAGACGTAGTAGGCGTTTACGCAAAATTCTCAGTACCTACGAACGAAATACTGGCTGAAATTGAAAATGCCAAGAATAAATTGGGCAACAACGTTATAATAATGGGAGATTTAAATTCACATTCAATCCTCTGGGGAGGAAATACCACAGATAAAAAAGGTGAAGCTGTTGAAGATTTCATCTGCAGGCAAGGTTTGCACATCATCAACGACCCTCAGTCCAAGCCAACATTTTCAGGAGCCAGTGGCGATTCTCACATAGACCTCACTCTGACAACGCCAGCAGTAGTTACGAAAATTGCAGAGTGGTCAGTCAAGGAATGGACATGCAGCTACCATCGAGTCATTGTTTGTCGTCTGTACCTCAATAAGCCACCAATTGACACTGCCAGGATTAAAATAAATACGAAAAACGCCAACTGGGAAGTCGTATCCAAAAACATTAACTGGCACTTGGATACATTCCAAGTGGAAGGTAAAGTCGACAAAACGGCTTCATCCCTGACAAACGTAATTTATACAGCGACCACTGAGATTCTACCAGTGCTTAAGTCAGGGCAAAAACGGAGCAACTGGTAGAATAACGGATTGACAACGCAGAAGAAAGCTGTCTATAAGGCACGGAGAAAATATCAGCGAGAGAACAACCCTACAGTAAAAGCCAACCTCAAGAACATATACTACGAACTCAATAAAGAATACTCAAGAGCTATCAACAAGGCAAAAATCGAGTATTGGAGACAGTTCATTGAAACTGACATCAAGGTAGGTCCTTGGGGTAGGCAGTACAAGATGGTCATGGAAAAACTCCCAGTGAGTAAGTTCTATCATGCCATCAAAGTCGGCGATCAGTACACAAAGTCAGCTGAGGAGACTACAAAACATCCTGGATGTCTCCTTCCCAAGAGATGATGCCTCGACAGATAGTCTTCATCAACAAGTAGTGCGAAAGGAGACTTCCATTCCACCTGACACCGATGATTCCCCTAGTTGGGATGAAATCGATGTAGACATTGCTATCGACAAGATAAAGCCGAATAAAGCTGCAGGACCTGACTACATCGAGGGAGGAATACTGAAGAACTGCAAAGACACTCTTTTGAAACCATTGACAGATCTTTATAACAAGTGCCTTTCGACTGGTAGATTTCCCAAGAATTGGAAGGTAGCAGAACTAGTTGCGGTCCTAAAACCAGGCAAGACGGAAATAACTGCCAAGTCATATCGCCCTATATGTCTGCTGAGCGTTCTAGGGAAAGTTCTCGAGAGGCTTATTCTGACCAGGCTGGACGAATGCATCATCAAAACCAAATCTCCCTACCAATTCGGCAGTACTAAAGGAAAGTCAACGACTGACGCTATGCGGGAGCTAAGTGACATTGCCAGAATTTCAGAGGCGAAGTATGTCTACGCAGTATTCTACGACGTCACTGGAGCCTTTGGCAATGTCTGGTGGCCTTCCGTACTGTCGAATATTAGGAAGATACAATACCCTAAAAACATATACAAGCTTCTGGCAGACTACTTGAAGGATAGGAGAGTAATTGTCCCCCTTCCTAACGGTAGTCTGGAAAAGGAAGTTACAAAGGGATGTCCTCAAGGGTGAGTGCTAGGGCCGTCGCTTTGGAAAATTATATTAAATCCATTGCTAGAAAACCTACATAATGAAGGACTGCACCCGTTGGCTTACGTTGTTGACGTGGCCGTTATCATCGAAGCCAGGTCTAGAAAGGAAATAGAGGATCGAGCTGCTCTTGCTACGAGAATCATCACTACATGGAGTGCATGCAATAATCTGCAAATAAATGCGTCGAAAACCAATGCTCTCTTCCTGAAAGGAAAACTAAATTTGAATTCCCCTCCCAGAATCACCATCTGTGAAACGTTGATTAAACCCTCACTAAGTGTTGAATATCTTGGCATTACTATAGGTGAGCGTCTAACATTCATCGAGCACATCAAACGAGTCCAGAGTAAAGTCTGCTACAGATTTTCAAGTCTTAGACGACTAGCCGGTAATACTTGGGGCTTCAGCTTTAGTAGTAGGCAGCATCTATATAAAGCAGTTTTTCTTCCATTCGTCACGTAAGCAGCACCTACATGGTGCACTAACTTGACGAAGAAAGAGAAAAATATCTTGCTTCAGGCCCAAAGAAGAGCTCTTCTACTTGTGACGAGGGCGTACCGCACGGTGTCCACCGACGCGCTACAAGTAATAGCAGGTTATCTTCCTATCGATCTGGAAATACAGCTGAGAATAGCGAAGTATACTACGAGCTACAGCCCCGAGCTGCTGGAGGTAGTCAAGAATGCAGCAATAGACGAATGGCAAAAACGGTGGACTGCCAGTACAAAAGGAAGGATTACGTACGAATTTTTTCCAGACGTACGAGCACGCTTGGAAGCAGAGTGGATGACACCGGATTTCTGGACAACACAGTTGATGACAGGCCACGGGAACATCAACTCTAAGCTGCATTTCTTCAAGAGAAGAGAAGATCATCGCTGTAAGTGTGGCCAAGAGGAAGATGCAAGACACATCATTCTACACTGCCCTCTATACACAAGGCAAAGACTCAAGCTAGCAGGAGAATATTCCTTGTTAGAGTGGCCTCCAGAGAAGTTAAGTGATATAGTGAAGGACGAAAACATTTTTAAGACGTTTAGCAATTTTGCAAAAGAAATGCTATCAACGAAAGACTCTTAGGAGCAAATGTATTTTTTAGATTAGTATAGTAATAAAAACTCATTAAGATTAGTTTTATATTAACTAGTAATTAATAAGTGTGTAAATATATTTGTGCAGTTGTATATATGTGTGTATGTGTGTTTGTGGGTGCAAGTATGTATAGCTAATTATATGCCATCAAAAATATTGGAATCTTATTATTAATATGTATAGATTATGATGTCTAGCAGTAATATGTACATAGTTTGTTCATAGTATAATGTATTGTAAATATTGTAAAGAATCATCTAGAATTATATTAGGATAGGTTAGGATATATATTATTGGAGACCCTCTGAGCAGAGGCAGAGGCTTTCCAATTGCGGGCGCCCTAAATTCTGGAACCGATCTAATAAAACCCAATATTGTTGCATAAAGGCTTAGCCTTTCTTCTTAACAAAGAACGAAGGTGGAGCTGTACTGGCCTATTAAAATTTCGCGCACTCAAAACTTATAAATTGGACAGAACCGCTGGTATAAGGGCAGTCTTAAGGCACAGCGGGGGCAGAGAAGGAAAAAAGAGAGAGAGAGAGAGAGAGAGGAGAGAGAGAGAGAGAGAGAGAGAGAGAGAGAGAGAGAGAGAGAAACTGAGATGGACCTCAGTTACTGCATCAAAGCTATAGATCTTCAGTAGAATTGCTTTCACTGTCTCCATTCTATACCCACAATAGGACAGTGGTAGAATTGGAGGGGTTATATTGGGTTTTTTACAGCTCCTCCTTACATCCATTCTTTAATTATTATATTGTGCACAAGCTCTGGGAAAGCAACTTGAAAAGTAACATTGTTTTATTTATTTATTTATTTATTTATTGTGTTTCGTATTTTGTACGATAAACACACTGAGTTAAGTCTCCTAAGAGATCAGGAATTGATTATAAATTTATATATTATTATGAATCCAGGATGTATGGATTTAAATGAAATATATTAAAGGCTTAAAAATGATTAGAGCTTTAACTTTAAGTCATAAAAGTAATGCACTTTTTCATGGGATAAAAATGTGATTGCATCAACGAATCTTCTAGGTCTTCATATGAAATCGTTTAATCCTGTATTTCGTAGATATGTTAAGATACTGTCTATGTACTGGCTACCTTCAGCGAGAAGTTCACACATGTTGTAAGGGATGGTTAAGTCATGTCGTCTAATGCAGTCTGTTAGAATATGTTTTATTGTTAAGTCTGAATTACAAATTTCACACGATGGACTCTCTTGTCTTGTCATTAAGTATTTGTGAGTAAGTCTTGAATGGCCAATTCTAAGTCGAGCCAATACAACCTCCTCCCTTCTATTGGCTCGATAACTGGATGGCCAGTCTTTGACAGTAGGTTTTATAGTCCGTAATTTGTTGTCCGTAAGTATCGTCCAAGAGTGTTCCCAGTTTTCCAAAATAAATGTCTTCATAGATCTGTTCATGTCTTCATGTGAAATTGGTCCGTTATCTATGTCTGTCCGTTCTGCAGCTATTTTGTAACATTGTTTGTTACAATTTTTCAAATATTCTATAGTGAATCTAATATGAAAATTACAGGAGAGCCTTTCTTAATTTCGTAAAACTATGTTGTAAATAGTTGATGAAATTCATATAATATTTTAACCAATTATGAATTGTAACATTATTTGTTACAATTCATAATTGGTTAAAATATTATATGAATTTCATCAACTATTTACAACATAGTTTTACGAAATTAAGAAAGGCTCTCCTGTAATTTTCATATTAGATTCACTATAGAATATTTGAAAAATAGAAAGTCACACTCGCAGAAACTGCGTCATCTTAGCGCGGTTACGTGCATCTCGAAGAAATGGACTAGATTAGCATCACAAATCACAGGAAACTGACAGTAGCAAACTTACACAGAAGAAGATAATTCTTAATCTGTATAAGTCAATACAATTATGAACTGAAAACGTACTTACTCTTCCACTACTGCTGAGAAGGCTCTATTCTAAACAACCAAAAATTCTTTGTTATTTTAAGTATCTTGTTTTACTTGCAAATTCGTATTACTGTTATAATAAACTGTAAATATGTGCTTCTTTCTATAAAATAAGAAATAACGATAACTTCAGTAGGAGGCTATTAGGAAGGTTAAATAGACAGAATTCAAAACAAACTACCTCATCATGATTAGCCACAGCCATCTTGATTACCACAACCACTCCAAATACGAATACCTTTCACCGTTTCTTAGCTTATTTTACTACATTATTAATTTTACGGATAAATTCAATTAAAAACAAAAAACAACCAATTAAAAAGTGAGATAAACAAAGGGAAACCCCTTTCAAAACAAACACTTTTTAACACATTTATCGAACATTGTTTGAACAAAATCTCCCTCCCGCCACGCTACTCTCAAAAATTAGATGAGGCCAAATATAATTTTAAAAAATCCATTTTGAATTTAAAAATAAAAGAAATTAATAGTAACATTCACTTTTCGGACTTAAAATTAGAAAACCTCCACCACTCACTCCGGGAAAATATCGATGAAGGAGATTATAGCTCGTTTGTTTCCATCATGGAAACAACCAAAGATTGTACAAAAAAACAAAAAAAGCTCACCCTTAAATCCAAATTTGATACAATTCTACTCAAGAAAAATAACCATAATTCATTCCCCTCTGGGAAACCAGAATGGGTCCATAACATCTCCTCCATCGATATACCCCCCGAAGTGAACAATATTCTATCACTTGGGCCCAATTTTGCCACCCCTGTCACGAACCTCGGCAAATTGGTCCCGAAACTTATCACCGATTTAGAATACATTCATAGAGATAAGACACTTATTGTAAATGATGAAGAGAGAGAACTATCCCGAATACGCATTTCCAACGTTATTACAAACCACCTACACCATCCTCCCCTTAAATCCCCCAAAATTTCTCCCCTACTCTACAAAGACATAAGAACCACCCGCTCCTTCCTTAAATCCCATAACGAATTAATCGTTACCCGGGCTGACAAAGGGAACAAAACCGTTATCATGGACAGGACTGAATACACGGAAAAAATGATCACACTTCTTTCTGACAGCACCACTTACTTACCGACCCCCCATAACAGAAATCCCACCCCCTCCCTTACACAATCCTTTAACAAACACATACGAAAACTACATGACAACAAAGAGATTGACCAACGGACCCGCTCACACCTCATCTCACATAACTCCCAAGCCCCCAGATGCTATGGCCTCCCGAAAATCCATAAAGAAAATAATCCCTTACGTCCCATCATTTCTAATATAAACTCCCCCTCCTCAAAACTAAGCAAATTTCTCCTTACTTCCCTCCAGACCTTAAGTCACAATAACCCCTATGACGTACAGAATTCACACGACCTCAAAAAACAACTACACTCCCTTCTCATCCCCCCTAATTTCATTTTAGCCTCTCTAGATGCCCAGTCCCTCTTCACAAACATTCCCATAGATAAAACCCTAGAAATTATTGACAAGAATTGGACCACCCTCGAACCACACACCAAGCTATCTCGATCTTCCTATCTTGAATCCCTATCCCTCTGCTGCAAATCCGGATACCTCCTATTCCAAGATAAATTCTTCAACCAGATCTCTGGCCTCGCCATGGGTAACTGCCTCGCTCCTGACCTTTCCAATATTACCCTTAATGACCTCCTTGACCAAATCCTCCCCATGTTCCCCGACGATATTATTTTCCTTAAAAAATATGTTGACGACCTCTTCCTCATAATTAATCCTGATAAGATTCCAGAAATTCTAATAGCCTTTAACTCCTACCATCCCCGGTTAATATTCACCATCGAGACCGAAACTAACAACTCCCTTCCTTTCCTTGACATACTCCTTATAAGAAATACAGACGGCTCTATATCCACTGATTGGTATACCAAACCCACTTACTCGGGACGACTTCTCCATTACCTTTCCTCACACCCCAAACACCAAATCCGCAATACTGCCAGCAACCTAATAAATCGAGCCCTCTCCCTATCCGACACCAAATTTCACCCTATCAACAAATCCCGACTCCTCGATATTCTTACTACCAATGGATTTCCTATCAACATTATCACCCGTCTCATAAATTCTTTTAATAACCCTAAACCCATCCCCACTACCCAAGACAATATTGTCCCTCAATTCAGAGGCCTCCCATATATCCCAAACCTCACAGAAAAAATCCAAAAATCCCTACGCGATACATTCCCCACTCTAAAACTAGGACTATCGACACAGAACAAACTGAAAAACTTACATACGACTCTTAAAGACCCTATCCCACAAAAAGACAGGACCAATGTAGTCTACAGAATCCCTTGCATCACACCCAACTGCAATAGTGCGTACATTGGACAGACTAAAAACCCAGTAAGAAAACGTATCAACAACCACAAAAACGATGTCCGGAATAAAGACATAAAGACAGCTTTAACTAGACATGCCATCACAGACGGACATGACTTTGGTTTTGACCTATACTCCATCCTTTCCACTGAATCCAACGAAGACAAACGCCTCCTTTCCGAATCAATTTTTATCCACCTAGAAAATAACCCAGTTAATGACAAAATTGACAAAGAAGTCATCTCCTCTACCTACTCCAACATCTTCCATTTATTAAAAACTCCATCCTAATCCCCTATACCGCCTGCAATATAGCCCTTTATACCTGCCTCCCTTTCCATTAACACAACATTTTATGACTTTATGACCCCTTACTGTACTTCACCGCTTTTGCCGCTCTTTCTTTCATCTTCTATATTCTCTGTCCATTGGGTGGTCCAGAACCCCCCCCCCTCACCAACTCCTTTCTTCCTATGTTTCCCTGTATTAACTGTCAGAAATGATCCCGCATTTGTGAGGAATAGTTCTCTATCTTCCCATCGGTAAGGCCATATTGTTATTCTTATATCTAATCTAATATGTAATCTGTTATTCTTATATCTGTTTTCCTAATAATCGAAACACATTGGTATCCTAGAGCACATTGTTCTTCTATATATTATGTTCTAGCATTTTATGTTTTGTCTTTTTCCATATATATATGTATGTGTATTTGTGTATGTAGGCATATATATATATATATATGTATATTTCAGTATTACATCCGTCCTATTTGTTTTTTACAGCCCTGATGAAGGCTTGAAGTTCAAGCCGAAACGTCGGCACAATAAAACCATTTTTATGATAAAATGTAGTTTTATTAAATAGCAGTGACCGAACCCCGACAATCCCTACCTTGCATTATCTACGGTCAACGATCTCCTCTCAATGAAACACTTTTTAAGTTTTAAGCACTCATATCTCTGATTGACGTTGCCCTATCGAATATTGCTTCAGTACCTTTTTTGTACAGAATTTAGTAAGCATTCGAATGTTTACCTTCACTTACCACGATTTCCCAACCGATATCGAGATATTTACGAAAAATGTATGAAGATCCGAAAACTTTTCATGCCTATTGATAAAATATTTTTATTCAGATACTTCCTAAACTCCAAATATAACCACCATTTAAACATAGTAGTTAGGATTAAGTTCCGAGATGTAGAAAATATTTCAATTGAATCCCGCGATTCTAAGTACTCACGAAAAAATAATGACTTACAAAAACATTGATTCCACTTATCTCAGAAAGGGTTAAAGATATCGCCTTCAAAATGGTTCCATTCGTTTTTTTATGTTAAGAAACCTATAAAACAAGTACCTGCAAGCATATAAACTCAAAAACGTAAGCGTTACGATTTTTTTTTCGTCGAATTTCGCCCCAAACACTATCTTCCAGTGGGCGGATTCTGCTGGTTAACGAACTTGACCTTTCAAATCAGATTATTGTACCAAATTTCATCAAAATCAGACCATTTTAGAGCTTGCTAGAGCGCGAACAGACAAGCATATATATAAATATATACACACACACACACACACATATATATATATATATATATATATATATATATATATATATATATATATATACATATACAAATTTGAACCACCTATATTTTCGTGATCTATGGGGTCTGAAACAAAAAAGTTTCTAGTCGGCACGGATTGCGTCAAGAGGCCAACCTCAAAAGCGGGTTCTCCCTATGGAGATAGGGAGTAACCGCGCTAAAAGAACGTATAAAAAATGGCCAAAACTGTTCAAGTCTGCTAATAAAATTGTTTTTGTCATACTTCCTCTATTCTTAACATGCTAATCAAAATGTATTAGGTTAGATTACACTAGATTAATTAGATTTAAACGTGTGAAACATGTTTTAAATCAATCCATCATTTTGGACTCGCACAAACTAAAATTCAATTTTTAGTGCGTTTCATGCCTCCTATCATAAGGAGTAAATCCGCTTATGACGTCAACCCGATGACGTAATTCGACTAGAAAATATGATCTGATCCCCTAGATCAAGAAAATAACAAATTTGTTATGTTCACACATATAAGTGTGTGTGTGTCTGTTCACATTCAAACTGTCTCGAAAATGCACAGATGAAATTTTGTACAGAAATACTTCATCTGATTTAGAACTTAACCAGCAGAATACACATAGCGGAAAACGGTTTTCCGGTGAAATTCGCGTGAAAACAATTGCGTTTGTTTGCTACCAGGCACACATAAATTTTCTAACGTAGGAAAACGAATATCTATAACCGTTTTCGAGAAAAGTGGATAAAACTAGTTTTACAAACTGATTTTCGGTTTGTGTAAAAATGGATTCAGTTAAAAATTTTCCCAAATGTTTGATATTCATCTAAACTAAGATATTAAAATTATTATTATTTTTTTTTAAATATTTTTTTACGGTGTATCGACATCTAGCCCGTTTGCGCCGGCTCGTATCAGTAAAATAGGATACATAAAATGAGAAACAATTTGTTGAAGATTGTAAAAGAGCTTTGTCATGTCATTTTACCTCATCATTGTCATAAACGAAATGATACTAAATTTTTGAATTAACAAATATTTCAATTTTTAAATTACAAAATCGTTGGCATTAAAAAGTATATATTACCTTTATTAAATAGCCTAAATGGATCTTTTTAGGGAATATATTTTTGAGAAAGTTATTAATATTTTGTATAAACTGGGTCAGTATAGCGATTCATTTCTAATGTGGTCTCAAAATGATTTTTTTTTTGGGGGGGGGGGACAAAATATGTCCCAAATATAAATGATAAAAACAGTAATCTTAATGCAAAGCCTTACAATGTAAACTTCTGTGCACCGGCAATTTTTCAGAAATATGAATATTATGGAAATTAATTAATAAAGATTCAAAAAAATATTCAATATTTAAAGAATAATACATAATAAAACTGCTGGACTTTTCCATCAGATACTTTTAGTTACAAATGTCTCAGCTTTAATCAAAATTCTTTATTCATGATGTAAAATATGCAGGAGCATTTAATTTAGATAAAACAAGTTTTCCTCCCCAAATGTCAACAGAGAAATGTTTACTTTGCTTTTAATTAATTATAAAAGAATCAATAAAATTATTTTGCTCGACGTAGAAGACCATTCACAAGCATATATCATGCAACAATTATTACAGAAAAATTAAATTGTTAAATGGAAATATTATTCGTTAAATTAAAATTCTAAATTTCCCGGTTAGATTTAATAATTTATTATTATTGTATTTATTCGTTCTCAGGTTCCTGCGCTATTTAATGTTGTACTTCAGTTGAATCTATGCATTTCAATTACAAAGAAGGTAAGAGTTCAAAAGATTTAAGATTCAATTTCGAAATACCACATATATAATGAGAAGAGATAGATAAGGCTATATCACTACCAGTAGATCACGCGACTCAAAGGAATCAAATTATTTTTATTCCTATTACTATTTATTCGTGAATTCGAATTAATGTAAAAACAAATTCGTAAAAAAAGAAAGTTATCTTTTAAAAATACATTTTTATTTGTATCATTTTTTACCTTCATCTGTTCGGTAACAACCGAGGCCCAAGAAAAAGCGATATAGTTTTCATTAATTTAAATAATAATCAGTCCTGAATTATCTCAGCGTAACACAATTTTAATTGACTAAAAAGGACCGACAATTTGGTAGATTTCACAAAGAGGCTTGGAGCGCCAAACACATTCTTACAAACTCAATGACATAAATATTCCTTTAGATCAACACGAATAAAAGACAGAAATTATCCCTGTCCTCCCTAGTTAAATTAAACTACCCCTATTTGAATTTCCTATTTCGGAATTATTTTTTATGTTGTTCTATTTCCCTTTCTTGAGGAGAATTCAAGCAAGCTTAAGGTCATTTAATTCAGAAGGCATCCTATGCACGAGTAAAAGTTGAGAAATGTATATATATATATATATATATATATATATATATATATATATATATATATATATATATATATATACAGCCAAAAGGACTTCCTCCAAGAACAACGACAGTTTATAATCGAGGAATGCGTGGAAAGACTCTGCGTTAAGTCGAGAGGTCAAAAAATGGAAACCTATTACTTCATTATTCCACAAAAAATCAGAGGCATAGTCACTCCTATTTTTTGGGGGTGGGGGGGGGGGATGAAAGGAGGTCGGGGTGGGGCTGAAAGTGTGAGTCGAGGGGGTAGAAGATAAAAAATATACTTTTAATGATTTGTATATATGCATTTACAGATTTTTGTGCCAAATTTCATCAAAATCGGGCCATTTTTGAGCTTGCTAGAGCGCGAACAGACAAGCATATATATAAATATACACATATATATACATATATATATATATATATATATATATATATATATATATATATATACAAATTTGAACCACCTACATTTTCGTAATCTATGGGGTTTGAAACGAGAAAGTTTCTAGTCGGCACTTCCGGATTGCGTCATGAGGTCAACCTCATAAGCGGGTTCTCCCTATGAAGATAGGGAGTAACCGCGCTAAAATGTAGCGTTCAAAGAGAGAGATCCCAAGGCTTTCCAAATGCCTCTGAGCGGAGGCCTTTCTGGCCGACTTATTTGGTTTTGGTACTTGAAATCATGGAATTCAGTTGAAACATTTTTTGCATGTTCGAATTTCATCAAAACTAATATGTTAAACTTTTGGTTACGTTTGGAGTTAAGGAAGGATTAGAATAAAATATTTTATTAACAGACATGAAAAGTTTTGGGACCTTCGTATACTTTCCCTTATTATTTTTTATTTTTTTTTTTTTTTACGGCGCATCGACATAAATCTTGGCCATTAGCGCTGACGTCCAGGGGGCAGCCAGGAATTCGCTCAGCGAGCCCTGAGATGAGAAAATCCGGAGGGGATCGAACCCACCATCTCCCGCTTATGAATCCAGCGCGCTAACCACTAGACCACGGGAGACCCCACTTTCCCTAATATCTCGAAAACGGTTGGGAACATTGGTAAACGGAGGGTTACCATGCGAAAGCTTACTAAATGCTCTACTTGCTGTTAGCAATTTTCATGAAATAAAACAAAAAATGTTTAGTTCTTTTTTAAGTTATGGATAACACTATGGATGAGAACGGATACGTCTTAAGATGACGGAGTTCCTGCTGAAAGAGAATGTGAAAGAGAACACTCTTTGTAGGGTCAGACACTTGCCCGGGTCGAGCTACCAGGCAGGTAGGCTTTTATTGCACTTCATAAATCAAGAGTTGACAGATATTTTACCTGTAGTAAGTCATGCAGACAAATGCTATAGTAGAAATATAATTATTATTATTACTGTGGTTGTATGTGGCGTAGCACATTAAAATATAACACTACATTCTACTGGGTGCTAATGGCCCCAGTAGCAGATGCATTTCAAACAAAAGAAACAGTATAATGAGTAGGTAAGTGTTTTTACTTGCATTTAACACTAAAATGGACATGTTAGTAAAGCAAGTTAAGTCAATTAGAAACAAATTCGTAGTAGAGTCTTCGTAGAGCGAAACTTGGAACGGCGGAATGAGTAATTTCCGCTTAGGATAGTTTCTACTATCCTGAACTGTTTCATAACTGTTCAGGATAGTGGAGACTATTTTCTTTTTCTACTGTTTGTATTCTAAGTATACAAAATGACACTAGGGAATTGAATGGAACCGCGCTAAGATGATGCAGTTTCTGCGAGTCGGGCTTAAGCCGACTGGAAGATGGCGTTTGGGGCGAAATTCGCGCAAAAAAAATCGTAACGCTTACGTTTTTGAGTTCATATGCTTGTAAGTACTCGTTTTATAGGCTTCTTTGGCTAGTAAAACGAATGATACCATTTTTAAGGCAATAGCTTTAACCGTTTCTGAGAAAATAGGAAAAAAAGTTGTTAAATCAAGTTTTTGGTTTGGTTACTTAGAATCATGGGATTCAGTTGAAACATTTTTTGCATGTTTGAATTTCATCAAAACTAACATGTTAAACTTTTGGTTACGTTTGGAGTTAAGGAAGGGTTAGAATAAAATATTTTAATGAACAGGCATGAAAAGTTTTGGTAACTTCGTATAATTTCGTTAATATCTCGAACAGGGTTGGGAAATCGTGATATGTGGATAGAAATTATTTGAAAGCTTTATAAATTCTCTATAAAAAAGATCCTGAAACAATTTTTGATTAGGTGATGTCAATCGGAGAAATAAGTGCTTAAACTTTGAAGTAATTGATTTCGTTTATTCGAACGGTTCTTTTTGTCTGTTTTTATTCCTTGTTATTTTTTAATTGCTTATAGTTGGATAATGTATTTGACAATAAAACAGATTAGGCAAAATAAGAAAGGTATAAATATATATACATACATATATATATATATATATATATATATATATATATATATATATATACATATATACAAATTTGAGTTGTGAAAATAATTATTAAAAGTATTAATATTATCATTTTTTATAAAATCAAAATATTTTTTAGTATATTATTATCATCATAATCGAATAAACTAATAATCGATATATGTTCAACAAATAAATTTAACAGTAATAAGAGCAGATATTGTATTTGTAAGGTTTTCATAGTTTTAGAACGTGTGAGAAAAGCCAAGGTGTGGTTGATTTAGCAGGGAGCTAGAGAGAGAGTGGACTGATGACGTCATTGTTCCTATAATGCACTAAAGCCCTTTATGCAGTTGTCAGTGTCCTACACCGGGAGGAAACCTAACCAGCTGTCAGGCCAACTCTCCAACCTACGCCGGCCTATAGTCAGCCAATACAGCCCGCACGGTTCTTTCTGTTAAATTAAAATCAATATATTTTTATACCGTTTACTCCCTGTATATGGGGAGAAAACCTGATTACGACGTCCGGCAATCTGGAATTTTGAAGTTCCAGTTTTAAGGGCATTCGACATAGAAATACTTAGTTTGAAACGAACCCTCAAGTTTGTTAAACAGCCGCTGAATCTGACCCATAAACCTTTTTATAAGTAAAAAACGACAATGTTGGTTTGAACTCCCGCAAAACGACAAATTGAGATAATGATTAAATTGTTTTAATATGCCGAACATTCTTCGGAACTAAGGTATATATACCTTAGTTCTTAAGTGTGAAAGGGCTTTACTAAAATATGCTGAACATATATATGGAAATGGGATACTGGAAAAATCATTATCGGTGAAAAAAAAATCCTTCGTGTTTTTTTTGTTTTGTTTTTTTATCCTTCGATATTGTTTTGTTGTTTGTATTCTAATTCCTTTTTTCTCTTTCTTTTATTTTTTCTCCTTTATGTTCTACATTTAGAATGTAATCATAAAGAATGTAAATATTAATATGTAATCAATTACATGCTATGTACATTAGTCATGTACGGCACATGTAGAAAATAAAAATAAACTCCCTTCCTTAAGGGTTACTTAGGGAAGGAAATAAATAAAAAAAGGTATATATACCTTAGTTCCGAAGAATGTTCGGCATATTAAAACAATTTTTAAAATGTATACATACATTTTAGTTACTTTTGGATGTGAAGGAATCTTACAAATGAAATATTTCGTGAACTGACAAAAGCCGATTTGTAGTTTCTGTATATTTTCTTAAAAATGAGATGTAGATAGTTAGCTGTAATAAGCGGTCAGGAAATAGTTGGGATTTGGCTAGGAAAACATCAATACGATTTTTGTATAAATCTGTATTAAGGATACTTCGGCTACTCTTTGGGCGCCTTCGTCAGTTTAACGACAAAACACAAATGTAGAATTAATACACGGAATTGTTAAACCATTGAAGAAATATGGTAGATCAATATGCAAATCACTTATAAGAACATTTTTTTGTTAACACCGATAAGTAACAGACCAGTATAAACAGGTAAGTAAACAATAGTTTTTTTCTTAGTATGGACAGATAGTCAAAAACATAAAATTTTAAAATGAAATAAGTACAAATGAACAGAAAATAATAATATTTTTAATCTTTAATAATAACGAAGAAACGACATACCAATGAGTACCGCGGGCACTACCATTATAAGAGATTTGTATGTGTAGATCTACCATTGTGTGTATTAATTTTGCATTTGTATTTTGTATTTTAGCTAGCGAAAGCCATTAAAGAGTAGACCAGACTACCTTAATACAGATGTCTAGAAAAAGAGTATTGATGTTCCTACACATATCTCAACTATTTCCTGACTCCTTATTTTCTTAAAAAGCAAGAAAGCGATGGACCCTGATGTAACTGCCTAACTTGGAGAAAAAACGTGCTTGAATTTCGAAAGATTAGGTTGTTGTTGTTTTTTTCATTCAAAGCATTCTAAATGAAATCATTATGGACACTCGCAGATATGGCGCTGGTTGTCGTAGTTTTTTAAATTCCTACAAATTATCCCGTGTAATGTGAATTTAGTATTATGTTAAGATCAAACTATATTGAATCTAATAAATCTGTATACGGGAAATGCATGGTTTGTTGTCGACGTCTAGCCTATATAATCCGTCCTTATCAATCGGTTTGCAATTTCCGGCTTGATCTTTATCCTTCATCTCATCCTATACATGTCAGGTATTTCGCTATTTCGAAATCTAAAACTATGTATAGCTCGACGATATGTGCGAGTTATGGTTGTTTTCTGCTCGAATGACATCGTTTCTAGAAGGAGAAATTGCTTTCCGGTCGAAGATAAAATCCATCTTCGGCTTCCATTTGGAGACAAGTAGAAGTTATTTCCGATCTCAGATATTTTCCTTCCTCAGCAAACATGGCTCAGCCAAGGAAACATTTAAAATGAGTTCAGTCCATGTTCATGTTCAACAGCAAATTCTAAGAAATGGAACGACTGTATTATTGAGGGAAAATAATCTGTAATCTAAATACTAGCTTAAACCTGCTGTTAGTTTATTTCCCATGGCCTTGCATAAGGTTCTGTACACTTTTATATGATACATATATTTTTATAACTAAATAAATACTATTATTTATTCATTTATTCGTTTAAGTTAATATAGTGAACGTAAAACCGTAAACAACAAGTCAAAATATATGCGTACACATACAACATAAGACAACCTATTCCTAGGCTAGGAGTTTCCCAGGCTCCAGTTTTCCTACATCACCAAATGGGGTGTATAAAAATATTTATTTATTGTGAGTATCGCAACGGAGGCGACGAGCTTATTAAAACGGCAGAATCAAAGGCAGTTAGTTGTATAAAAATAGATGTCCATCAATGATTTATTGTGCAGTAAGTGCCTTAAAGAGAGGCTGCTATAACAGCTTTAGTAAAAAAGGGTCCGATTACTTTAATTTCATTCATAGAGAATGTCTTATATATACAATTTAATACTTGAAATATATTCGAATATAAGAAACTATGGGACACTAAACAGTGAATTTTTCAGGTAATCTCATCCACGCGGTTGTCAAACAACAAATATTCTCCGTCACAGCCAGCCCCTCCTATCTCATCAAGTGAAGGCCAGTATCCACCTCACGGGTAATTTAGATCACTCATCAATATTAAAATAATATAGGCTTTTGCTTCCCGTATCAATTGGCGACCGAGGTAACACACTTTTGTCACTGTCTTCACTTGCTAGACGAGCATCTGGCCATCCCAGTCATGTTTATGCTTTGCAACTACCTAAGTTTTGGTGCCGCAATCCTTTTGGTCTGCACAATATTGCGCAATCCTGGTTTACATCTTTTTTTCCGTTTGCCCAAGGGACTCCATACCGCAGTCACAAGGAAGTAGATAAACCTCTTTATCAGAATTCAGCCATTCGATGATCCCGAGGCATCGCAAACCTTGTTACAGTGTTGGGCAAAAATTATTCAGAATGATGAATAAAGAATAATGAATAAATGTATTATTTTATTCATGAATGAAGAATAATTACTTTTATTCATTATTCGTTATTCTGTGAATGAAGTTTATCTTTTATTCACAAATTATTCGAATGATCAATCAGAATAAACATATTTTAGTGAATAATGATAGATTTATTATAATGTTGGCAGCCGGAAATATGTATATATATGTGTGTTTGAGTAGGATTAATCAGTAGACTAACTAGAAATAAATAATAACGAATGATGGATAATGAATGATGAATAACGAATAATAAATAACGAATAATTCATGATGTACCGTGTGAATAAGATAATTCATTGAATTACTCATTATTCACTAAATATTTATTTGAATAATCATTCGAATAATACTTTATTCGAATAATGCCCAACACTGCCTTATTAATAGGCCTGTAAGTACATGTGATACCACATTTGAAAAATAGTCTACCAACTCTTTCACACACACTGCGTACGTACGGGAGATAAATCAAGTCAGTCGTACGCCGACGAGCCAGGTCCACAGGTACCTGCAACAGTTTCCTAACCATATCTATTAGTGCAACCTTCATTTCCTTCCAAATGCATTCCTCAGGAAATCCTTCCGCAAATGCTCCAACGTTTTCTAGAACAATCCACACGCTGCTCCACATCCTCCTGGCCCCCAGGAATAGTGGCCGCTTAGTGGACTTTCAAATATGTATTTATCTTTGTTTAAGTCACCTCTTAGTTAGTATGGCGTATTAGACCCCTTGCAGTAAGTTTTACCCTTGAAATATTCCTTCAAACATAAACTATGTACTTCAAAAATACTCATCTCAGCGTTCTAGCACAAATAGCGTGACCTTTATACCTCTACTACCTATATATAAGAGAGATTATTTTTATTAAGACTAGGGATAACGATGCCTTGAAAACGTGTTTGACTGACACATGAAGATACAACCAGCCATACCTTAACCAAATAAAACAAATTAATAAATTCCAAGTGAGTAAGAAATAATTATAAAAGCGAATCAATAAGTAGGAACAACCTTCAGGTCGAGAAGAATAATTTTTAAAAAGTCAAAAATAACTTTGGAGTATTCATAAAAACTGTGCAAAGAGAAATATTATTTCATCCCTAACAAGCTTCCGGAAAGGCAGGAAGTAAATTCTAAGGTTTTGCACATCGGCGGAGGGCTGACCCTCTTATCGGACCCCCATTTTTCAGCGGGGATTAGTAGACCCTTCCAATAAAATATTCGACTCCAATTTATCGCCCTTGTGGTCCCTCGTTCACCCACAGACACTCATTATTTGAACGAATATGAATTTTCTTCCCACCGGAAAAATGTTTCTACTACAATCAATAAATTAAAATGAATATAATTCATCGTGTATAAGGACAGGAGCAAAAGGCATTAATTTTATCTCTTGTTGCGGAAAAAAATACCAACGGCCAAAATACTCTTAATAAAAATCCGAGACACTGAGAAAAGTGAAGAAAGGGAAGTCACTGAAAGAAGTGACCTGTTATATCAGGCCATGACAGGAAAAATAAGTATCCCTGATATATTTCTTTGTTTTGGCAACCATCTCCCAGTACAAGAAATGAGAGTTGAGGAGAACTGCATCTTGATATAAACTGATCTGAGTAGCATTGGCAAGCAGAACTGTGTTCCAGATTGTACACCGCAATGCAGAAAAGAGGAATGGAAAAAGACAGAGCTGTTTTGAATAACCCAGTGATACAGCAGAGGTACAATAGAACTTTTAGTTCTTGGTACGAAGTAATTAACACCCTTCCGAAAATGCCAAAGGCCACTCAGCCGATTCGAAGGTAGTCTGGTTGCTGCTATAGAGCAATTTCAGAAGAAAAGTATTTATTTCTACATCTTCCAACGATATTTTTGGAACATGTATATTTCTTGTTTCTTAAGGGCGGCTTCAAAATCGACTATAACATATAGAAATAGTTGACCTATAGCTAGAAATTCTCGCTGTCCATAAACATGAAGGTGTCTTCGGCGTTATTATTTCCCAGCAGCCTGACAGTTTTGTCTCTCAGGCGTGTGTAGTAAAGTAGCTCTGTTACTCATATTCATTTGTGCCTTCCAAGAGGAGATTCTATCTGGTGATGAATATCGGCTGTGTAAATGAGAACCATAATGATTCCTCTCTTATGGAGCTGATGATTGTGGTAACCAGCATTAAAGCAGTGTACTGGAAACTATATGGAAGAGTAAAAGACAAGGTGAGTAGGTTTCTTAATAATGAGGACTTCTAAAAAGTAAAGCTTCTCCTCTTTAAGGTAAATGGCCAGGTAAAAATGACCAGGCTGACTAGGATACTTGGATCACCTCTGCTGGTCCTCAGCCAAATCACAGGTATGTACTACACCCAATGAAGTTTACAACTTCGTTTTAAATGGCAATACCTTCTAGACCTGTTGTTCATTCTCCTCGGTGAAATTGATGTCCATGATTGAGTACCACTGAAGAAAGAGACCATGTACCATAAGTAGCATAAGCTTATGAGTAAACAAAATAATAATACTACTGTGGTCCTCATATGATTAACCGCTTAGTCATCTAATCTATAAGACATCAGGCCAAAAATCTCAGATTTTTTTTTTTTTTAATCTCACTACATGTAGCTTTGTAAAGTGTAAAAAACAACTTTTTTCCAAGAAGAACAGCTAATTATGGTTCATGACATTACCCTAGTCAACTCGGGCTTTAATAAAGGAGAACACAAAAAAAAAACACCCATCTAACCAAAAGTAATGCAAAACTGTAGTCCATTGGTGATTGCAGGTAAGGGTCATGGAGGAGACAAAAATCAAAGCCGATTGGACCCCTTTCTCTAGTAAGAATTCGTGTGCACGGAAGAGTTTCGATTGCCACGCGATATTTGGGGCAATGACATTTAATATCCGTAACTAGTTCAGCGCCCGAGTTAACAAGTTCTTAGGAAAATCGAAACGGCCTCTATTCTTTAGGTATCTCGGGTGCGGTCGTTAAGTGGCTAAATTTCGCGGTCATATTGTATTTAAGTTTTGTGTATTTTATCTTTGTAAAGCAGGCTATACATGATTCAGGCAGGCCTGTCAGTGAGGCCAGAACAGTCCGCCTGAAAGCCGGTCGCCTGAACGTGTATGTATTCCGGCCGCCTGAACAGTCTTAACTGACAGACCGCCCGGAATATATACACGTTCAGGCGACCGGCATTCAGGTGGACTGTTCAGGCCAAACTGAAAGGCCTGCCTGACCGTGTGTAGCCCGCTTAACGGTACTTATCTTCTGCCAAGGTCGTTATCTCCGGTTATGTACTGACTTTAACCTTTTCCGAATATCAATGTATATCTATCACTAGCCCGCATTCGTACAGGCCCTTTTAATGATTGAAATGCTAGAGTCCATAACCTTGTCCACTGTACAGCCTTGAGTTATTCCGTCCCCTTATATTTTTCTAAGAGCATTATTACAACTGCGTAATAAGATATTTTAAAGTATTTAGTATATTAAACTTTGTAACTAGAATGCTGGAGATTTCTGGGCAGATTACTGTGACATTCTTAATATGTTTTAATTTGCACAAGACAGACTAAAAAATAAATTTTATGAAAATGGGACTTCTAATGGAGAAAGACAGTCCCTTTCAAAGGAAAAAATATAAAAACGAATTTTATATTCATAGTCAGCTGATTTGAATAAATGCTAAAATATAGTACTCTACAATCCTCTTACTTCATTTCAAGATCTTCTTCATGAAGATTTATTCCAAGAATTAAAATATTTTAATGAAATACTGTGTGATTTCCAGCTTCTTTGACTTAATGCGATTAAAAAACAGCCTGAAATTTTAGCTATCCTGACAATAAGAAACCATTTGGCAAATCGTACTAAAACCTGTGTTATGTAAATCAGAATTTAAATAAATAAATAATTCGAAAGAGCAGGAAATTAAAGTGAAAATCTCATCCAAAAACGATTATTGTAAAACAGAATCCTGCAAAGGGCATAAAAGTGAAGTGAATTATATTTTCTTGAATAAAAAAAAAAAAAAAAATCGTTTAAAGTGTATTATGAATCAAAGTTCATCAAAGTTCGACGTTGCTCGCAGGGAGGGATGGTCTCGAAAGGAATTGGCCTTGTTTAATTTATACTGTATAATGTACAGACCGACTACATGTCTAGACACAGTTTCTTAACACCACAGCATCAGCTGAAATATCTCCCATCAGGTAAAACAAATTCAATCAACAAAAATACTTCACATCAGCTGAAATACCTGCTGTCAGCTGAACGACTTATCATTCCCTGAACAACCTTTCATCAGCTGAAACAGCTCTTTGTAGACCGGAAACGAACACGCTACTTTCGGGTCACTTTTTCGTTCCTTTTTCGCGGATACTTTTCGGATACTTGGGTCAAGTCTAAATCATGCTTCTAAAACGTTTCCCACTAATTACTAATTGAGTGACCTTAACTTGTCACATCCAGCACGAAATTAATGTGATCATCATCTAACTAAACTAATCTTCGATCCATGAGGTCACATCATTTGATTGAATATAGTATAGGACTGACCCCAATTCTAATACAATCGCGTGACAATGATTCGGTAAAGAATCATAGTATTCTTAAGTCAAATTTATTATCTTGGTAATCTTATATAGTGCAAGGTAAGACTAATGACTCATTAACACTAATCGATTCCAATACTAAATTACTAAGAATTTATTTAGAAAATTTACTGATCGTTTGATTTATGGCCTTAAAATATGTAGCAATGTAATTGATTTTGTCTTTATGCAACGGAAGAACGGATATTTTTCTTAATTATTAACCTATGAATGTAAAATCCATTTATAATAATAAACAACAAAAGTTTTAAAGAAGTAAATAATTAAGAAGATGAAAATGTATCCAGAGATATTATTGGTGATTAATCTCAATTGACGGGCATGCAGCAATATGGAGGCAGCTCCATTTTTGGGGATTTTCAGGGAAGAACATTATCATGGATTTGAAAATAATTTCTTTATTCTCATACAATAAGGAAGCAGCTCTGGTCTCTTCAATAGTAGAATCACGGCAAATAAAGCCCTGTGTGAGGTATACTATTGACTATCCATCAGCGTACAGCCAACCCTTGCTCTTAAACACTGAGAAATACAATATCGTAATGAGCCTCGCACACAAATATGTCGGAAAAAATGAGATTCCGTTCTACAATGCATTAAAAAATGTCAGCTACACTGACGATGATGATTCGAAAGAAACAGAGCAGGAAAACAACTGATTTTTCCATTTATGTTACATTTGTTTTTCTTTTTGTTTTTCTGGTCTTCTCCTCTATCTTTCTTCCTCAAAACCAAGTAAATGCTAAATCTAGAGCCAAGGTTAATTTATTATTGTCTAGCTCAATAAAACTAAAAGCAAAATAATATATACTAATAATATAGATCAAAATTAAGAAGGGGTACACACATACAATCTTTCTTTTATTTTTCTGTATATTTCTCTACTACGACAATGGAAGGATTATGTGAGATAGTAAGGCAACTTAAAGCTTTAATTTGCAGTAATACACAGGAAACTAGTAATCAATTAGTTGTAATTAGATCAGAGTTGAATAACGCTTCTTCTAATGTTCAACAAATTAAAGAGCAAACCACCTCAATGAACAAGGAGTTCTCTAACATTCTTACAAAAATTAATACCTTGGAGGAAAAATACAAAATGTTGGAAAATAACTTAAAAAACTGGGAACTTAAATTTGAATTATACAAACGGGAGAAAAATCTCATTATTTACAACATCGAGGAATCTTGCTATGGAGAAAATCTAGACTCTAAAGAATTATATTACAAAGGTCTTTGCTGAAAAATTAAAAATAAATGACTCTGAAATAGATTTTATAAAGCCAATAGGGAAAAAAGATAGTTAAAAAAATCGACCGATTCTGTTGAGATTAACAACTGCTAGTCTAAAAAGGAAAATACTCCAATCGACTAAAATGCTTGCCAAAACAAGCATAATTATATCACCTGATTTCACAAGAGAAACAAGAAATAGTCGGAAGATTCTCATTCCTTATTTAAAAAAAGCTAGATCCCTAAATATGCCGGCTAAAATTATATACGACAAATTGTTCATAGCTAATAAAGTATATACTACTTTAGACGCTCTATCAGGGGTCTTAGAGAATATAGTTTCGCCTTGTGTGTCCAACCAGAGCAGTAGCAAAGATGATGCTTTATCTATAGAAAAGCGAATGAGGGAAGAGAGACGAAAATAAATAAATCAAAAACAAAAAAAATTGATAAATGTAAAAAAATTAGAAAAGGAACATATTAAAGAGCGCGAATATTCAGAGGAAAATACTGGTTCAAAAAATTCAGAAAACCCGAGCATGACATAGCAATCAAGAAGCTCTGGCATTATATTCTGGAATTGTCGGGGCTTTGGAAATGTTCTAAATCTTGACCAAACTTCACTAAATGAAATAAGGCAATCAAAAATAATATGCACAGTAGAAACGTGGCTCGTGGAGCCTCCAAAAGATGTTAATATTTGGCCAGGGTATAAGAAAATATCTAGGAATGCGGTTAAAGATAAGACTCGAGGAAGGGGAAGTGGAGGTCTGCTAATGTTTATAGCTTCATCATATAATTATGAACTAAGATAACTATTTTTGTTATCTAAAATAATAGCAAAAGAACTCAAATTTGGATATTTATCTAGGTGGGGACTTAACGCATCAATTGGTAATAGAAAAACTAAACAATATTTATTATTACTTTAAAAACTCATTAAAAATAAGAGATTATGTTATAAATGAATGAGTTATTGATGGAAATAGCTGACTTAGGAATTAAGTGAACTTTATGAATGAATAAAACTAAATAAATAAATATCACCATATTGCAGAAATTAAAAGCTATACACCAAATAATAATAAAACGAAATAAATAAATTGAGGAGAAAGAAAAATTAGTTTATAGGCGTCTATGCAATGTATTAGTAAATAATGTATTAGTAAATGAAGTGGGAAAATAATAATTATAAAAATTTAGTTTAAAAGTCTTTGTTAGTTTTAGATTAGAAGATTGTTATTTATTATTAACTGATAATTACTTTTTGATACTTTTACTTATGTTAAGGTTATATATATTTTTTATTTATTTTTTTTGTATTTATACAAAGACATGATAATTTTTTGTATTAAGACATGATAACCTCCACTATGTAATGTGAAACATTCACAAATACAATTTTTTTCTTCTTCTTCTTCTTCGTTTATACTATTTGATGTATTTTTTTTTTATCCAACTTTTATATAAGACTTACTATAATCATTAAATATCAATTTCATCAAGGATCATTTTCATTTATTTTCGATAATATCAGTAAAATAAACATTACATTACCTACTTTTATTTATTTGATGTTTTTTCACTCTAGAATTGCAATTACATTATGAAATTAAGAAATAATCTCAGTTCTAAGTATATCGTTACAAAGCTGATTAAATTTTACAACTTTTGTGAGATTTGGATGTCTGCAGATTTTTTTTTTTTCTTTTCTCTTTTTTTTTTTTTTTGTTTTGGAAGAGTAGTGATTTTCGAAAAATGGTCGCTAATCAGAAGCTGTTATTAATTTCTACTTTTTGAATTGATATTACGGTTTAAATGAAATGATTGCGAACATTGAATGTGCATTAGTCTTACAGG